>JAXRKP010000461.1:155000-215000 GCA_037039925.1 Doris montereyensis
GGAGAAGCAACACTTGCATTGAATGTGACAGATCCACTTCAGGGTCCGGTAATGCTTCTGCCATTTCCCACCCATACATCTCACGAGGAGGTCATGGTGATCTCAGCAATTATTCGAATCGCACCGTAAGTCCAACTCACATATCCTTGGCTTCCACATCAGGTGGCACATATGACCCAAGCATCAACGGAACTATAACAGCTGTCTCTTATTCTTCTGCTCCCGAAACTATCGCCAGAAGCATGCCTGCTGGCAATCAAATCATTTATTACATCAGAAACTCTAATGGTGAATTCACTCAACACCTTGCCCATTCAAATCGGATGCCAATAACGTCCACGAATTCTGACGCTTCCTCTTCTATAGTCGCAGAGCATGGTCCCTACAGTAAGGCACTTGCCCACAAGAAAATGACTCAAAGTGCCCAAATGTCTCCAGCACTTTCCCATACTCCATACATGCCACAGCAAATCACTGGTGTGCCTTGTCCTACAATGATGCCATTAAATGGAGGAATGCAGTATGAGTTGGTTGAGCTAAGAGACATGAATGTTCACCAGTCAAACCCACGTTTTAACCACGTCAGCCACACCCAAACGCCGCCAGTCTCTGAGACACCGTTAACAAATAACTCTCCTATTCACTATGCCAGCCCAGTTCATGCACCTGTTTCCAGTGACACTGGTGAAGCTGCTATAATTCATCAGCCACCAAACACACACCCTTACCAGGATCCTGCACCAGGTTTATCGGAGCTTCTGGCGCCGAAGGGAGATCAAACTGCCCCAAGTGACAAGTTTCAAATGAACGTGACCGGGCCTGTAAATTTGTCTGACTTGGAAAGAGAAGAAATCAACAGATACCTGGCCCACGTGGCCAGAGCCCCTGACGTGGTCTCAAGTGGACAGCCACAACCAATTGCCAGACACTCAGCAGGTGCTCCAGATCAAGCCGAAAAAGAGTTGGAAACTCCTGATGATTACAATGAGGAAATAAAATTCCAGCAACCCATCAAAGGTCAATTATCTGTTTCTGAGGCTAATACTGCCGCTATCAGCAATGTGTGATGGACACGGCAATCAAAGATAGTTTTATAATATAATTCAGTTGTAATTTTAAAAAGAATGAAATACTCAAACTAACTTAATAACATCATCACCCCTTTCTGCAAAGAGAAGCAAACAAATGAACAAACCATCCCCACTCTCACCACTGCCTTCTTCCTCCATCCTCACTCCTAAATGTTAACAAAACAAAACAAAAAATCTACGACCCATGATAAAATGAAAAAAGCAAACAGGGAAAAGACTTTCCTGTAAACCCCTTACCCTCTCCCAACACCCCATAAAAAAGGAAATCCAACACCCTTCCCTCATATTAAAAAATCAAATTCCCAAACCAGGAGTATAAAAACAGTGCAAAACAGTGTGAACAGATTAGTGATCAGTTGGAAATCAGTTGATTTGATCAGAGCCTTTGTTTTGTTTTGAAATGAAGGTATTAAACAGTTTTATATTGCCCCGAATCAAAGCTAAACACTATATGTTGAACTGAAATAAAATTAATTATAGAGTGACTTTGTAACTTCAAACTTTGAAGGAGCAGCTAAGAACTGAAATCTGTTGAGATTTGGGGCAAAAAAACACGTATTTTGCTATCTTTCTCTTGAAACCTATGTGTTTCCGCTTTTCCTGTAAATGATGTAAGCTTGGTGACCTGATTGGACCAAGCAAAGTGTATTTTCCCCTTGTGGGACTGTTTTCACATAGGCCTACAGTACTTTCTGATGAATAAGGGACCACATATATGACCAAATGGTTTTTTTCTGATTCTCACTGTCTTGACTTCAGGAACATTTTCAAAAGAGGTTCAGAGAATTTATTTTTGTCCATGAGATATTATGTTGAGTTTTCCTAAATCATATTATATACCAGGTACTACTGGGTATGTTTTTCTTTGGGAGAAAAGCAAAACTTTTAAATTTGTCTTGAAATCCAATCTGTTGAAAAAGAAAGCTATAGATAATTTTGTCTATTTGTGTATGACTTTGAGTGTTAAAGGCTGGTTAAATTAATGTCTAGCATAATCACTGATTTTTTAATAATTTTTTTTTATTGATTATTTATTACGACACTCAAAAGAAGACAATTACTTGTATACTATACATTTTTTATGTAGATTGCATCTTTTAGCTTGAAAGGCACATAATTATAGACCTCAATAATAAAATTTAGAATTAAAAAGTAAAGCCAGAGGAAGGGAGACAACCGACCAAAATATTCTTGTTTTCATTTTTGGGTTATCAACTATAATAAAACTAATTATACATGGATTTGCAATGATCCATGCCTCCTCCTCCTCCTCCTCTCCTCCTCTTAGTACTACATATCTTACTCCCATTTTATTTCTTTCTTGCCTTATTATCTTACTGTGGTGAAAACATTCCATGCCCTCTAGGACTTTCAGAGGGAAAGTGGAAATCTTCACACATCCATTTCCCCCCTCACTTGCCTTCATTGCCAAATTTGCTAAAAAAAATAAAGATTATGATATTTTAGGTTCTCAAGAAGAAATCTATTTGTTTTTGTTTTTGTTTGTTTTTGCTCTTAATATTGCAGAATATCACTACAAAACTATCGCATTCTAATGAAGTAACTTACAGTATTATTGCTTATTATAAGTTGGTCATTTCTATCTTATTTCTTTTTCTTCTTCTTGTCTTAAATCACTAAGCACACAATTTCATGCCACAGTAAAGACTCTTGGAGAGAGGTCAGGGCTTTAAACATTTGTTTTTTGATATTTTCTCTCATTGTGCAGCACAAAGTCTAAAATTTTTGTGATATTGCTATATTTTTGTTTGAATTATTTTATCCTTGTTGAAGATATGTTTTGCGAGGAATATTTTTCAATTTCACATGTTATTAAAAATTAAAGAAATTCTGTGCTATTGTACTGTTGCTCCCATCATCATAAAGACAATAAGATGAATATCAAAAAATTATTGTTTTTGATGCTTTCTATGCTTCTTCTTCTTCAAAATGAGACATGAGTCATTTGAGCTCCAAGGAGAGAGGCCTCTTGAAACGATGACAAAGTCATTTACAGTCTCAGTAGGAGGTAAATTTTTGTCTGTTGAAACCCTAAAGACGACCGGCCACACACACCGGCTAGCAGGTGGTATTCCCTAATGCTTTTTGAAAAATGCTGGATTTTCCGCCATCCCCAGGGACACCGTCTAATCCCCCCGGCTGCCAACTGGGCAAAGACCTTAGAATAGTTGATTACTCCCGGGTAATAAACTAAGCCTGTCGGATTTTATTTGAAGACAAAGTTACCCAACGTCTAGCCAAATTAACCCTTGTCATTGAGTGTACAACTAGGTGAAGACAAGCATATACATACTTTGTGCGTAGCCTGAATTGCAGAGAAAAGATTGTACTTACCAGGAGTTAGAAGTCACAACCGACCCTCTGGTCGTAACAAAGTCGCTAGTAGCCCAGGGCTGTCACTCCGTTCTCTACTCCCAGACTAGTTCCAAAACGGAAACCAGCCTAGCGCGACGGGGTACAGAAAAACTCGGTCAAAACTTCCCCCTATTCATTCACCCAACGAGCTCCGACTCAATTTTGTAAACGCATCTGGATATGGATGCGGTGCAGAGTTTTAGTTCAGCCCCTGAGCGGGGCCTTATGTCTCTCCACAACGGCAACGTAAAAACTTCATGGAGAGGTTCTTCTTCTGCCTTCAGTTATTATTAAATATCTTTTATTTTTTTTAGCGCTTCTAGTACTTCAAATTATATTACTCCCATCTTCTAGATGTTCTGCTTTTGGATCTTTTTGTTTTTTACCGTAGGCTTTTACAACTTGTACCGATTACCGATTTAGCTATGTTTTCACTTGCCCTGTGACCAAACCATCAAAATTTACCTATCTCTGTTTTGGTTTTTATTTTCAAAATCATGGTGTCCTTGAAATAGCATTTAATTCAGGCTTGCTATTAGTTTATTTCTCTGTTACATTAGCAACAAGTTTTGTTTCTTCCATTTTGCCTTATTTACCAGCCAGCAAAAACATTCCATTACAAAACATATGTCTTGAGCAAAGAAAGCTCTGGATGTTCATTTTCCATTCCTTGACCTATGCCCTCTTTGTGTTCTGTTTGACTTAAAAACACAATTTTGTTACTGTTCACGCATCACACAATCTGAGCATAATATAATCGAAAATGTAACAATTGTATATAAAAATTATAGTAGTATTATGCTTATAATACTCTTCGCCTTTTGTCAAGATATCACTCAGATGCTATGCTTATTTCTATGAAATGTGTTGAGATGTGAAAAAAAAAAACACATTTTTTTATCACGTTTGTAGCTCCCTATTTTGTCACGTGTGCTCAACTTACAATTTTACTACAATATGGATCCCCCTTTTTGGGACCTCACTTATGTTGTCTCATGTTGTTTAAGTTGTTTTTACAGATTTGGCCATCATATGATTAACATTCCATTCACAAGATGCAAAACTGAATGTCAGTTTTAACTCTGATATCTATACTATTGGATTATAGATCTATTCATAGAAAATAAAATGTTTTATACTTATATAATAATATAATATATTTCAACAAAATTTGCAAACAAATAAGTACTAGATTTATGTATCATTATGATCACTACCATTATCTCTGTTGTTGGTGCTAATGTTAGTGATCTTAGTGCTATTTTTATCATTAGTATTAGTGTTATTATTATATCATTATATTATTATCATTATTATTATTTTTATTATTATTATTATTATTATTATTATTATTATTATTATTATTATTATTATTATTATTATTATTATTATTAATGGTATTATTATTATTATTATTATTGTTGTTCTTGTTGTTGTTGTTGTTTATTATTATTATTATTATGATTATTATTATTAGTTCTATTATTATTAATGCTATTATTATTATTGCTATTATTACTATTATTACTATTATTATTATTATTATTATTATTATTATTATCATTATCATTATCATTATCATTATCATTATCATTATCATTATCATTATTATTATTATATTATTATTATTATTATTATTATTATTATTATTATTATTATTATTATTATTATTATTATTATTATTATTATTATTATTATTATTACATATTTTTAAAATTACAATATACCAGAACTCTTACTCATCCTCTTTGTTTTTAACTATTCTTCTGGTTGATGTAGTCTTTGTTACTGTTGTTATTTATTATCACTATCAATACTGGAGTTGGTTTTTTTCATGTTGTATCAAAACATAATTCTACTCACAACTCTTATTACATTGTATTTCATTACAATGTTTGCTCCACATTTTTTAGAGCTGTCACTGTAATTATTCTCATGATGTAAATATTTCAAAACAAATTATACTATATAAAATCATTAAATAAAATATTGAGCTGAACAGTGGGGTAAATAATTATTTCCGAATCCCTGACAGTGAAAGTCACTCTTTGATGTATAATAGAATCAACAAATGAAGAAAAGCAACTTACATTCCATACTCCAAATCCTAGTAGGGCTCACGAACTTTACATCCTTTATCTCCTTGCTAGCCATTTCATTTAAGTCCATAAGAAGGGTAAAATTATATAATTTGATTGTTCTTGTCACGCATGCTTGACATGATGATGATGATGATCATTATCCTCATTATCATCATCATCATTATCATTATTGTCATCATTATCATCATCATCATTATCATCATCATCAATATTATCATCATAATTGTTATGGTCATCATAATACATCCCCACGTCTTTCCTCCACATCCTCGACTTTTTCCTTCCATGATAGGTCTTATCTTTCCATCCACAGTGGGTCCTACGTCTTTCCTTCCATGGTAGGGTCCCACGTCTTTCCTTCCATGGTAGGGTTCTACGTCTTTCCTTCCACGGTAGGGTTCTCGTCTTTCCTTCCATGGTAGGGTCCTACGTCTTTCCTTCCATGGTAGGGTCCCACGTCTTTCCTTCCATGGTAGGGGTCCCTACGTCTTTCCCTTCCATGGTAGGGTTCCACATCTTTCCTTCCATGGTAGGGTCCTACGTCTTTCCTTCCATGGTAGGGTTCTACGTCTTTCCTTCCATGGTAGGGTTCTACGTCTTTCCTTCCATGGTAGGGTTCTACGTCTTTCCTTCCATGGTAGGGTCCTACGTCTTTCCTTCCATGGTAGGGTCCTATGTCTTTCCTTCACTTCCATGGTAGGGTCCTACGTCTTTCCTTCCATGGTAGGGTCCTACGTCTTTCCTTCCACTTTCAATCTTTCATATTTCTTTGAATTATTTCTGTTGTCTCTTAATTCACCACTAGATCAGTGCATTAAATTGTTAACTTCATTTATACAAGCAAACAAAGGTTAAGCCAACATTATTACAGAATCTCCTTATTATTGATTAATAGTTGATAACACCACTCATGCATATCAACCATAAAAATATCATGCAGTTAAGTTCTATTTGTGTAAATAATATGATTTTTTGTTACTACGGCAGATGATATATTGTATAAAACAAAAAGTAGAATCTTAATCAATTTTTAAAAGTTGCAAAGTATTTTTACTACAAATTATAACGATGATGCAAAATGTCTCATTGACTCATTATTTTATAAAAAAAGTTTATGTCTACATCATACAAGATGTGTACTTATTTTACTACATTGTTATTGTACTGAAGGAAATGACATTGAATACTATTCAAAGCCCCTATAAGAACAAAGATGAGACAAATATAAGGAATAAACAGAAACAAATCCTGGCCACAGCGGTGATCGAACCTGCAACCTCTACGTTGGCACCTGAGCCTCCGATATGACTATCCATCTATAGTAAGGTGGCTTAGGTTGGCACCCATCGCCTCCTCATTTTCTGTCTGTTCCTTGTATTTGTCTCATCTTTTCTATGGAACTTTAAATATTATACAATGTCATTTCCTTCACTCGACATGTACCTTGCACAACTGTATGTCTTTACGTGTTATAATAGCAGTGGTATTGACCAATCGTATCATTTTGTCGTGTATTAACATCTTCTTTGTTGTGCGTTATGTTGTTACTATTAATATTACATATCAAAATTTGCTGCAAAGATTTTACTTAGAGTGAAAACAGGAAGTGAGAAAGTAAGTAGAACTCCCCTCTTACCCTTTCCCACCATCCCCAGCTCCCCAGCCCTACACAGAGGAAGTGATGAGAAATGGGCTTGAAATCAGATAGATTGTGAAGAGAGAGAGAGAGAGAGAGAGAGAGAGAGAGAGAGAGAGAGAGAGACAGAGAGAGAGAGAGAGAGGAGAGAGAGAGAGAGAGAGAGAGAGAGAGAGAGAGAGGGAGGGAGGGAGGGAGGGAGGGAGGGAGGGAGAGAGAGAGAGAGAGAGAGAGAGAGAGAGAGAGAGAGAGAGAGAGAGAGAGAGAGAGAGAGAGAGAGAGAGAGAGAGAGAGAGAGAGAGAGAGAGAGAGAGAGAGAGAGAGAGAGAGAGAGAGAGAGAGAGAGAGAGAGAGAGAGAGAGAGAGAGAGAGAGAGAGAGAGAGTGTAAGCAGATAAGGTGTTGCTTGCATTGTCCACCCATTCAGCAATGGCAACTTTTTGTTTTAAATCGTTGAATTTGGCATCCATTCTCAAACAGCTAAAGTTGTATAATAATATAAAGTGTTATATCAATAAAAAGCAAAAGCAAATTCATCTTCCATGTGTTTCTTGTTGACACCTTTGGTAGCACTGGTATGACTGGATAAATGTTATTATCTATAGTACCAAAAGGGAACGTACATGTGCCAAAAGGGGCATTGAACGTACATGTACCAAAGGAAGTATGGAACGTACATGTACCAAAGGGAGTATTGAACGTACATGTACCAAAGGGGAGTATTGAACTTACATGTACCAAAGGGAAGTGTGGAAACAGGGGAGTATTGAACTTACATGTACCAAAGGGAAGTATTGAACGATACCATATACCAAAAGGGAGTATTGAACGTACATGTACCAAAGGGGGTATTGAACTTACATATACCAAAAGGAAGTATTGAACGTACATGTACCAAAGGGAGTATTGAACGTACACATATACCAAAAAGGAGTATTGAACACATGTACCAAAGGGAAGTATTGAACGTACATGTACCAAAGGAGTATTGAACTTACATGGGAGTATTGAAACGTACAAAGGGATATTACGTACATAAAAAAGGAAGTAATGAAGCACATGTACCAAAGGAGTATTGAACTTACATGTACCAAAGGGAAGTATTGAACGGCCACATGTACCAAAGGGGGAGTATTGAACTTACATGTACAAAGGGGAGTATTGAACTTACATGTACCAGAAAAGGAGTATTAACCTACATGTACCAAAGGGGAGTATTGAACTTACATGTACCAAAAAGGGTATTGAACTTACATGTACCAAAGGGGCAAGTATTGAACTTACATATACTAAAAGGGGAGTATTGAACTTACATGTACCAAAGGGGAAATTATTAAACTTACATATACCAAAGGGAGTATTGAACTTACATGTACCAAGGGGAGTATTGAACACATGTACCAAAGGGGAGTATTGAACTTACATGTACCAAAGGGGAGTGTTGAACTTTCTTTCTTTCTGCATCAGGTCCCATTCTACCTTCCAGTGTATGGGTTTTAGATGCCAAAAATGATCTTTTTTCCAGGCTGCCCTGTCCTGACAGTTTCTGTTTCCTTCCATGAAAGTTAAATTTCTTTGCGTTAATGCCTCTTTATATCTTCTTTCCACTTTCTCCGAGGTCTGCCTTTTGGTCTTTTACATTGAGTTTTAGCACTATATACTGAGTTAGCTATTCTATTGTCATCCATTCTGTTAACATGCCCAAACCATCTTAGTTGATTCATTTTCTATCTTAGTTTTTATGCTATCTGCTTTGGTTTGATCTCTTATTGTTGTGTTTCTGATTTTGTCTCTTTTAGTTTTCCCTACTACTCTTCTTAGATATTTCATTTCGGCTGCCTGTAGTCTACTGTATTCTACTGTCTAAGGTCCAGGTTTTACTGCCATAGAGGAGAGTAGGACAATAAACTGTGTTGTATACTGCCATTTTAGTTTTTTGTTGACAATTCTTGTTTACCTACAAATGCCTTTCCTAGGTGGTTATATATTGCATTTGCCTTTTGGATTCTCTGGCTGATTTCTTCTCTTTAGTTTTTCCTCTGAATTAATCATTACTCCTAAGTAATTGTAGCTTTGAATTTGTTCTAAATTCTCCCCTGCCGAATTTAAGATTTTGTGTTTTAGCTTCCTAGTTACTAGTATTGTTTTGGTTTTCTTTGCATTTACTCTCATTCCTCTTTTATTTAATTTATTATTCATTATATTGATATTTGACTGGAGGTCCCTTTCTGAGTTTCCAAACAGAACTAAACCATCAACAAATGAAAGCATTGATACATTTACTGGTTTGAGCTTCCACATACCTACATTCATTTTTTTCATGTTTGAGGATGCCTTTGCGACTGAATCCATGCATGTGATAAACAAAAGAGGACTAAGGATACAACCCAGTCTTACTCCTATATCTACATCAAATTCTGCAGATATGTTTCCAGCTACTCTCACTGCACATGTTGGTTTATTGTAAAAACTTTTTAATGGCTTCTATCAAATTTTGCTCTACGCTGTGTTCTTTTAAGGAATGCCATAGTTCGTCCCTCCTCAATGTCAAATGCCTTTTCTAAGTCAATAAAACACAGGTGCAAGTCAATGTTTCTGTCAAGGAATTTTTATAGTATTTATCTAATTGTACATATGTAGTCTTGTACAACTTCTTCCTGGTCTAAATCCGCTCTGATGTTCTTCACTCTGATCCTCTACTCTTTTCCTTAGTCTCATTTCCAGAATCCTGACATACACTTTTCCTGGTACGCTAAGTAGTGATACCCCTCTATAGTTTGAGCATTCCATGGTTGATCCTTTCTTGTGTATTGGTACTACAGTTCCCTTTTCCCAGTCGTCTGGCACCTGTTTGGACTTCCATGCTTGTTGACATATTGCATGTAGTAGTTTGTCTGCCTCTCTCCCTTGGGTTTTAATCATTTCTGGATAAACTTGATCTGCTTCTGGGGTTTTCCTAATTTCACTTTTCTTATAGCTGTTTGAAGTTTTTCCATTGAGATATCTACTTCTTCAGGTGACTCATCTCCATTACTTGTTACTCTTAGTAATTGATCTGTACTCCTTGTTTCATATGTTCTGGAGGGATTATGTAATTGTTGAAAATACTTCCTCCACGTTTCCATGATTTCGCTGTCTTCTTTCATTATTTCTCCTTTGGCGTTCTTAATTTGTCGTATTGGGCATGTTTTGGTCTTTCTCATGCTCTTCAGTGCTCCCCAGAACAGCTTTTGGTTTCCTTGATAGTTTTCTTGAAGTCTTTGTCCAAACTCTTCCCACTGTTCCTGTTTTGCTTTCCTCACTAATCTATCTCTTTGGTCTCTGTGTTTGCAAGTATTTCTTCAAGGCATCTTTCTTTACTTTGATCTTAGTCTTGACATTCTCATTCCACCATGCTGTCCTTTTCCCATCTCCTTTTATTTGTTTCCTACCACAGGTCTCTTCAGTACAACTGAGTAATGTTTCTTTATATATTTGCCATTTTTCTTCTATTGTGCTTTTCTTCAGATCCATCTGCCTTTCACTGATATATCTTTTTTATCCTGGATTGGTACATCTGTTTTACTATTGGTTTATTTAGTTCTCTCTATTTTGAGTTTATTAGCTTTCTTCTCTTTCCTTTTTCTGTTTGTTTTATTCAGTTAATAATCTCATTTTGGCTATCACTAGGTTATGATCACTAAATATTTCAGCTCCTCTGCTTATTCTAGTATCCATTGCACTGTAAAAAAGGAGCTGCTAACTGTTATGTAGTCTATGATTGGCTTTTCACATCTGTCTTCATGTACTCTCTTCTTGTATATTTGTGGATATCTTTATGAGGAAAAATATGTTAGCTATTTTCATGTTATTCTTTAGGCAAAAATCTATTAGTCTCTCTCCATTTGGAGAAAGTTGTTGTCTTTCCTTCTTTACCTATTACTCCTCCCTGAAGTTTCTACATTGTTGCCTACTCTAGCGTTTAAATCTCCTAAAACCATTAATTCCTGTTTGGGTTTGAGATTCTCTGCAGCTATTTGTAAATCATTTTCGAAGAGATCTTTTTCTTCTTTGGGGGCATCTTCGTTTGGTCCATGCTATTAATAATTTAATTTCTCTTCCTTTTGGTTTTAATATTTACCTCTAATAGCCGTGGGCTTACAAATTTCCAACTTTCCAGTAGCATTTCTTGCCTTTTTTTGCATTAGGAGGCCCACTCCTGCTCTAGATATATCTTTGGCATCTACTCATGAGAAGATTAAAGTATGATTTGGTCCTTCATTTTCTATTCCTTGTCCTTTTTCTTTGTTTCCGTAATAGCCAAAATGTCTACTTTGAATTTTTCCATTTCTTCAGCTAATTCTAACTCGTATTGAACTTACATGTGCCAAAAGAGAGTATTGAACTTACATGTGCCAAAAGAGAGTATTGAACTTACATGTGCCAAAGAGAGTATTGAACTTACATGTGCCAAAAGAGAGTATTGAACTTACATGTGCCAAAAGAGAGTATTGAACTTACATGTGCCAAAAGAGAGTATTGAACTTACATGTGCCAAAAGAGAGTATTGAACTTACATGTGCCAAAAGAGAGTATTGAACTTACATGTGCCAAAAGAGAGTATTGAACTTACATGTGCCAAAAGAGAGTATTGAACTTACATGTGCCAAAGAGAGTATTGACCTTACATGTGCCAAAAGAGAGTATTGAACTTACATGTACAAAAAGAAATATTGAACTTACATGTGCCAAAAGAGAGTATTGAACTTACATGTGCCAAAAGAGAGTATTGAACTTACATGTGCCAAAAGGGAGTATTGAACTTACATGTGCCAAAAGGGAGTATTGAACTTACATGTACCAAAAGAGAGTATTGAACTTACATGTAGCAAAAAGAGTATTGAACTTACATGCCAAAAGAGAGTATTGAACTTACATGTGCCAAAAGGAGTATTGAACTTACATGTGCCAAAAGGGAGTATTGAACTTACATGTACCAAAAAGAGTATTGAACTTACATGTGCCAAAAGATAGTCTTGAACTTACATGTACCAAAAAGAGTATTGAACTTACATGTACCAAAAGATAGTCTTGAACTTACATGTACCAAAAAGAGTATTGAACTTACATGTATCAAAAGGGAGTATTGAACTTACATGTATCAAAAGGGGAGTATTGAACTTACATGTATGGAAAGGGAATATTGAACTCACATGTACCAAAAGGGAATAGTGAACTTACATATATCAAAGGGGAGTATTGAACTTACATGTACCATAAGGAATATTGAACTTACATGTACCAAAAGGGAATAGTGAACGTATATGTACCAAAGGGGAATATTGAACTTACATGTATCAAAGGGGAATATTGAACTTACATGTATCAAAGGGGAATATTGAACTTACATGTACCATAAGGGAATAGTGAACTTACATGTATCAAAAGGGGAGTATTGAACTTATATGTACCAAAAGGGAATATTGAACTTACATTACCATAAGGGAATATTGAACTGACACGCATCAAAAGGAGTATTGAACTTACATGTACCAAAAGGAAATATTGAACTTACATTTACTAAAAGGGAGTATTGAACTTACATGTATCAAAAGGGAGTATTGGACTTACATGTACCAAAGGGGAATATTGAACTTACATGTACCATAAGGGAATATTGAACTTACATGTACCAAAAGGGAATAGTGAACGTATATGTACCAAAGGGGAATATTGAACTTACTTGTATCAAAGGGGAATATTGAACTTACATGTACCATAAGGGAATAGTGAACTTACATGTATCAAAAGGAGAGTATTGAACTTATATGTACCAAAAGGGAATATTCAACTTACATGTACCATAAGGGAATATTGAACTTACATGTATCAAAAGGGGAGTATTGAACTTACATGTACTAAAAGGGAATATTGAACTTACATGTATCAAAGGGGAATATTGACCTTACATGTACCATAAGGGAATATTGAATTGACACGCATCAAAAGGGAGTATTGAACTTACATGTACCAAAAGGAAATATTGAACTTACATTTACCAAAAGGAGTATTGAACTTACATGTACCAAAAGGGAGTATTGGACTTACATGTACCAAAGGGGAATAGTGAAGTTACATTTACCAAAGGGAAGTATTGAACTTACATGTACCATAAGGGAATATTGAACTGACATGTATCAAAAGGGAGTATTGAACTTACATGTCCCAAAAGGAAATATTGAACTTACATTTACCAAAAGGGAGTATTGAACTTACATGTACCAAAGGGGAGTATTGAACTTACAAGTACCAAAGGGAATATTGAACTTACATGTATTAAAGCGGAGTATTGAACGTACATGTACCAAAGGGGAGTATTGGAATTACATGTATTAGTTTGTTTGACGCAGATGTTTTGTTGTATTTTTCCTACTACATATTTTTCCTTCTTTTTGTTTGTTTTGTTTTGATCATAGCATTAGCGATTAAATGGAATTCTCCTGGCATTTAGCACGTGACTCGTTGGCGGGCACTTCTGATAGGTTTTACTTCTTTCTCTTCACTCTTTGGCTTCTCACTTTTCGTTCATCTTGCTGTTTCCTCTTAATCCATCCTGAGATCTCCGGACATGGCAGATCTGGTAATTTCAATTAAAAATGGCTCCTAAGGGTCTTTAAAAACAAAACCCCCAAAAAACTATAGCTCGTCTGCTGAAAAGACGATACATACAATTAACTGTTTTTGATTTAGAAAGATAAAGCAACATTGTAGTTGCATTGAACTGCTCTACATTAATCTTATTCGTATTTAATTATCTTTTCTTTTGTAGCAAGTAAAGACAAAATAATTACAACAATTGTTGGTCGTATGATAGATTTAACATATGACATATCAAATCTGAATCTCATTTTGGTTTTATAATTGCAGACATTACTTTAAAATGCTTTTGCTTAACAATGGTGAAGTGTGCACACTGAACTGTTATCTCTTTCATGTTTTACATGACTAAAAAAATATATTTTTAAATAAATGATAGTAATATATCCTATTCCTTGTGTTAGACTTTGAATAATGAAGTAAGTATGTCGGAGAGCAGGATTATCAGGTCAAACTGACTTGTCGACACAACAGGGCTTTGGTTTGATTTGATTTGCCCATATCCACAACAAAGGTGATCTCAGGGTTTTTGGTAAAATTTTTAAAAACTTTGCCCGGACTGCCCTGTTAACAACCAAGGGATATTTAACGTGCACAGAGTGTTGTGATCTGCACACGGGACCTCATTTTTGTAATCGTCCATCTCCGATGGCACTAGGTGTCGATCCATCTACATGAAACAGGGGGAGTAGATTTTGCTGGAAATAAATCAAAAACATTTTTCAACCGTTGGCGGGGCTTGAACCCACTACCTTTTGGTTGAGAGGCCGACACATTACCTCTGGATTACCTAGTCCCTCATAACAGGGCATTACACGATGGAGAAAAAAAAAAGAAAGAAAAAGTAAACACATTCAGTTTTTCCTTCTGACTTAATGCTGTGTTTTATGTCTTTACAAGTGTCTATATATTATATTACTTTATGATGTGTGATGTCTTTACACGTGTGTAGATATTATATTACTTTATGATGTGTGATGTCTTTACACGTGTCTATATATTATATTACTTTATGCCGTGTGATGTCTTTACAAGTGTAGATATTATATTACTTCAAGTGTGTAGATATTATATTACTTCACCCCTAAAAAACTGTGTGACATAAGTTGACACCTCAAAGTGAACACACCGCCCTAAAAGGAAACTCCAGATCGTAAAAGTACAAAGTAATGACTTTGTAGCTTGGCGACATCAGTCTAATGTAAATGTAGGCCTGGGCCTTAGTAAACTGCACGATGGTCGCCGTTTTCAAGGCCGTGTGTCTCACATGGTCCTTGACACGTCTCCCTGCGTGATTTTACGACTTTTTCTACTGCAAAGTTTTGACTAAGCCTCAACACATACCCCTTCTTTAAACATCGCAAGTTGGGGGTCTGTTTTGTTTTCTCTGTTGGTTTGTTTGTTCCTTCAAGTTAGCAAAGGTTGTTTGGGTATCGTGTTCAGCTTTTGATTATTGTTTTTTCTGCCAGAAGAGTGTTTAAACTGCCAACAAAAAGTTACCGTACAAAGGGACATATTTACATAATTATACATGTGAAAACAGGTGATAAAACAAGCCAAGAACATTTATTTCCTGTATCTATTTTCATGTTCTAACAAACTGCGCACGATTGACGTGTTAACTTTTGGTCTCGTCATTCAACGGCTTGCGTGATGCGTACATGGTCGTTTTAGTCCAACGCATTTCCATGACATGGAGAGAAATGGTGGCCACTTGCTTGCAATATAAATATAATGAAATCGAGATCTCTGTTCTTTTTTAATCATTTAGAAAAATGTTATAATGCTTTGATTTGCATTACAATTTTAATGTTGAGTCACTTAATTGAAATCTCTGAAATCAGATTTAACTTTGGACAGCCTATTGCAATTCTATATAAAGTCAAAAATCTCCTGGGTAGGAAGATGTACGTCACCGTGACTCTTCTATCACGATCTGAAAAAAAAAACCATACAAAAAACGAAACAAAAAGTGTAGAAAGTGTCAAAACTACACAAAGACATGGACATGTCCACCTCAGCCACTTTCCAAAGTTTACGTATCCGAAAGTCAACAGACACATGGATTATTTACACCCAGAGGAACCATGTGGTTCAGAGGCAAGATGTGAGCCAAAATATTTAAGAGATCCAGCTATAAGCGCCAGAGCCACCTTAGTTGTGGATGTGGGTAAAATGAAAATAAATAAAAAAACCCAAAACAAAAAACAAAACAACCTTCGGCCCAACAAGAGTAAATAAATTACAGTAAGTTCCAAACACAGAGTTGAGCGTAGGGTGTTCAGGACTAGACTTGATATTTCTAGGCATACGACACCATGTGTTACTTTGCCATTGCTTTCCACACCGTAATAAAACTTTCGACGAGACTGAATAGACCTAGCTACTTCTTTCGCTGCAGGGTCGACAGAAGGGCCAGAAAAAACTGGAATTGAACTCAGGATTCCTGTGCAGCAGTCAGGCGCCTTACCGTCTGAACTACAAGCGCCTCCAAAAGGCCCTGGTACGGGGTTCAAAACCTTCCAGTCCTTAGTACTTCTCTACTGAAACTATTTAGCCTATCAAACCAAATGGCCGTCACATTGAGTCAAAAGGGAAGCACTAATCTTACCACCAAAACTTGTAACAGAGGGACACAAACTGGGAGTGTTTAGCCATGTAAAGAGAATAAGTAATATAGGGGAGTGTTTAGCCATGTAAAGAGAATAATATAAGGGAGTGTTTAGTCATGTAAAGAGAGTAAGTAATATAGGGGAGTGTTTAGTCATGTAAAGAGAGTAAGTAATATAGGGGAGTGTTTAGTCATGTAAAGAGAGTAAGTAATATAGGGGAGTGTTTAGTCATGTAAAGAGTAAGTAATATAAGGGAGTGTTTAATCATGTAAAGAGTAAGTAATATAGGGAGTGTTTAGTCATGTAAAGAGAGTAAGTAATATAGGGGAGTGTTTAGTCATGTAAAGAGAGTAAGTAATATAGGAGTGTTTAGTCATGTAAAAGAGTAAGTAATATAGGGGAGTGTTTAGCCATGTAAAGAGAGTAAGTAATATAGGGGAGTGTTTAGCCATGTAAAGAGAGTAAGTAATATAGGGGGAGTGTTTAGTCATGTAAAGAGAGTAAGTAAGTAATAGTAAGGGGAGTGTTTAGTCATGTAAAGAGAGTAAGTAATATAGGGGAGTGTTTAGTCATGTAAAGAATAAGTAAGTAATATAAGGGAGTGTTTAGCCATGTAAAGAGAATAAGTAATATAAGGGAGTGTTTAGCCATGTAAAGAGAGTAAGTAATATAAGGGAGTGTTTAGCCATGTAAAGAGAGTAAGTAATATAGGAGTGTTTAGTCATGTAAAGAGAGTAAGTAATATAGGGGAGTGTTTAGTCATGTAAAGAGAATAAGTTTAATAAAGAGATAAGTAATATAAGGGGAGTGTTTAGCCATGTAAAGAGAGTAAGTAATATAAGGGAGTCTTTATCCATGTAAAGAGAGTAAGTAATATAGGGAGTGTTTAGCCATGTAAAGAGAGTAAGTAATATAGGGAGTGTTTAGCCATGTAAAGAGAGTAAGTAATATAAGGGAGTGTTTATCCATAAAGAGTAAAGGGAGTGAGTAAGTAAAGGGAGTGTTTAGTCATGTAAAGAGAGTAAGTAATATAAGGAGTCTTTATCATAACACAAGAGAGGGTAATATATGGGAGTTTAGCCATGTAAAGAGAGTAAGTAATATAGGGAGTGTTTAACCCATGTAAAGAGAATAAGTAATATGGAGTGTTTAGTCCATGTAAAGGTTGAAGAATCTTTATGTAATCTAATATAAGGAGTGTTTAGCCATGTAAGAGAATAAGTAATATAAGGGAGTGTTTATCCATGTAAAGAGAATAAGTAATATAAGGGAGTGTTTAGCCATGTAAAGAGGTAAGTAATATAAGGGAGTGTTTATCCATGTAAAGAGAATAAGTAATATAAGGGAGTGTTTAGCCATGTAAAGAGAGTAAGTAATATAAGGGAGTGTTTAGCCATGTAAAGAGAGTAAGTAATATAAGGGAGTGTTTAGCCATAAAGAGATAAGTAATAAAGGGAGCCATAAAGAGAGTAAGTAATATAAGGGAGTGTTTAGCCATGTAAAGAGAGTAAGTAATATAAGGGAGTGTTTATCCATGTAAAAGAGAGTAAGTCTTTAATATAAGGGGAGTGTTTATCCGGGTAAAGAGATCAGTAATAAGAGTGTTTAGCCATGTAAAGAGAGTAAGTAATATAAGGGAGTGTTTAGCCATGTAAAGAGAGTAAGTAATATAAGGGAGTGTTTAGCCATGTAAAGAGAGTAAGTAATATAAGGGAGTGTTTAGCCATGTAAAGTAATATAAGGGAGTCTTTATCCATGTAAAGAGAGTAAGTAATATGGAGTGTTTAGCCATGTAAAGAGAGTAAGTAATATAAGGGAGTGTTTAGCCATGTAAAGAGAGTAAGTAATATAAAGGAGTGTTTAGCCATGTAAAGAGTAATATAAGGGATTGTTTAGTCATGTAAAGAGAGTAATATAAGGGAGTGTTTAGTCATGTAAAGAGAGTAAGTAATATAAGGATGGCTTAATCATAACACATACGGGGGGGGGGACTATGGTAGTCCAGAGGCAAAGTGGCGGTCTCTCAACCCAACGGTCGTGGCTTCAAGTCCCGCTAACGGTTGAACAATTTTCTCGTCCCCCACCCCCACCCACCCTCTAGTCCAGGTAGGTGGATTGACGCCTCGACTCATCGTAGAGAGACGGACGATTAGTACCGTGTGCAGATCACAAAGAGTACCCGCCAGATCACAAAAGAGGTACCGTATGCAGATCACAAAAGAGGTACCGTGTGCAGATCACAAAGAGGTACCGTATGCAATCACAAAAGAGGTACCGGGTACAGATCACAAAAGAGGTAATGCAGATCACAAAAGAGATACCGGGTGCAGAAAACAAGGTACCGTATAGATCACAAAGAGGTTCTTAGGAAAACAGGTTGGGGACCAAATTCTAAGAGGTACCGGGTGCAGATCACAAAAGAGTTATGCAGATCACAAAAGAGGTACCGGTGCAGATCCTAAAGAAACAGTGCAGATTAAAAGAGGTGGAATCCGGGTGCAGATCCCAAAAGAGGTACCGGGTGCAAATCACAAAAAACAATTATTATGCAGATCACAAAAGCTTTACCGGGTGCAGATCACAAAAAAAAACCCATTATGCAGATCACAAAAGATTTACCGGGTGCAGATCACAACACTTTGTGTACTTTGAATAACCTAAAAATCCTACCACAGTTATGGATGTGGGTGAAATCAAATCAAATCAAATCAAGTCAAATAGCCATAACACAATTCAAGAGGTCAAGGAAATAAAGGAGACTCACACATAGACTGTGTCTTAGACTGTGGGAAGACGGTGACACGTGGAAAATAAAGTTAAGATGGACAATTTTCTTAGTTTGTTAAGTTGAAATGAAACCCGTCCACACATACGGTGATCTAGATTGAAGATTGGAGTCAAAGTGACAAAGTGACAGAAAAGAAGTTGGACCTACCAGCAGTACCCGCCAACTTGCCTGTAGATGGACAAAGAAACGTCAGGAGTGATTGTTGGGGTGGACAGTATTTTCCAATCTACGCGTCAAAGGGTAAATTAGGAATGATCCAGAAAGGAAAAGAAAGAGAGAAGGAAAACAATCTTTATATTAAGAACACCTCGTCCCCGGTTCTTAGGAAAACAGGTTGGGGACCAAATTCTACATGAGAGTTTTAAAAATAACTTTCTTGAAAGCCTAGCGAACAGGCCATTAAAAATGTTGAATGAGTTTAATCATGATGATCCCTACAGATATGATACCCAAACCAAACAAAACAATTATTATGATACGCTTTGCCAATGTCGATATTTAAAAACCCATTATGTATATTATAATTTATTGTGATAAATATGTATATATTCTGTTTATTCAGAGGTATTGTTGTGTTGTAGTTTGTAATCATGACGACACTAGTTCAAACCCAATTGTAGTGTATTAATGAGTTTGTAATCACGACGACACTAGTTCAAACCCTATTGTAGTGTGTTGTGAGTTTGTAATCAACGACACTCCTATTGTTAGTGTGTTGTGAGTTTGTAATCACGACGACTGGTTCACTGAGTTTGTAATCACGACACTGGTTCA
This sequence comes from Doris montereyensis, assembly GCA_037039925.1. Classification (NCBI taxonomy): domain Eukaryota; kingdom Metazoa; phylum Mollusca; class Gastropoda; order Nudibranchia; family Dorididae; genus Doris; species Doris montereyensis. Next base: position 175,015 of record JAXRKP010000461.1, read on the forward strand.
AATTGTAGTGTGTTGTGAGTTTGTAATCACGACGACACTAGTTCAAACCCTATTGTAGTGTGTTGTGAGTTTGTAATCACGACGACACTGGTTCAAATCCTATTGTAGTGTGTTGTGAGTTTGTAATCACGACGACACTGGTTCAAATCCTATTGTAGTGTGTTGTGAGTTTGTAATCACGACGACACTGGTTCAAATCGTATTGTAGTGTGTTGTGAGTTTGTAATCACGACGACACTGGTTCAAACCCTATTGTAGTGTGTTGTGAGTTTGTAATCACGACGACACTAGTTCAAATCCTATTGTAGTGTGTTGTGAGTTTGTAATCACGACGACACTGGTTCAAACCGTATTGTAGTGTGTTGTGAGTTTGTAATCACGACGACACTGGTTCAAATCCTATTGTAGTGTGTTGTGAGTTTGTAATCACGACGACACTGGTTCAAATCCTATTGTAGTGTGTTGTGAGTTTGTAATCACGACGACACTGGTTCAAACCCCACGGCTGATTCAGCTGTTTTTTGACAGTGTTGTACTCTAAGGAAATGTTCTTCACTGTGCTTTCCTTACTTGACTCACGTGTGAATGAAATTCAGCTATATGTAGAGAAAGATCTAGTACAAGCGCGTAACAGGTTGTTGTAATGTATGCTTCTCAGGAGTTGATAATGATCTGCTTGGGGACGAATTGTGTACACTCGGTGAGTCTTCGCATATGTGGGTATACGAACTAGTAATGAATCTATGTACCTTGCCTTGAGAAAGGCGTGTTGTTGGTACAAAGAAAATAACAGGGATTAAAAACAGACCTTGAGAAGAGTTTGAGATTGCCGTGAACTCGACTTTATCGTGTCCAAGATTCGCGTGCTGCGCTATAATTGTTATTGCTGGATTCCTATTGGTCTTTTTGTTTTTGAAAAGAAAAAAAAAGTTAGGCGTAGATAGAGGTTGGGTGGGGGGGGCGGCGGCTAGTTCTGTTTTCATTAGAACGCCAGCGATTTGCTTATTGAATATGCAGGCCAGAATCGAACCTCACTCCTCCGCTGACAAAATATGCAGCATACCATGATACACCCCGACCACCTGACTTACAATAACTCAGTTAGTACTTATACAGCAAGACGTTTTTTCTTCTTCTCCTTCTTCCCTAGATCTAAGTGGTAGTTAGTTCTATGGACCAGAAAACTAAGGCAGGTAAACCAGAGTTTTGGTTATTTAATTTTCAAGGGGAGATAATTGTACAGAGCGTGGGAAATACATTTTTTGAACTCAATAGCGATTCTGAGCATTCCAATTCATTGACACAAGAGGAAAGGTGAGTGACGATGTGTGTGGAGTGAAAATAACACAAGAAAAAAGAAAAGGAAAGAAAACAAACAAGAGAGAATATTATCAGTCAAAACAGGGCAAGAACTGAGATCATGCCTGACAGCATGGCAGACAACCCCCTAGCCACGAGTTTCCCATGAGAGTCAGTCTGACGACAGCCAATCACCCCCTTCCCTCGTCCCTTCAACCCCTCTCTTTGTTTCCCTGCTCTTTGCTTTCTTTTTTTACTTTTATTTATTGTTTGTTTTGTTTAACAAATTGCCTGGACTGGGTTTTTCTCCAAGTCACATACAAACTTTAAAACACATACACACACACACACATACACACATACACACATGTACACAAGCACACACACGCACACACACACACACACACACAAACACACACATTACATTATGTAACCTTTCTTTTTCCCCCACAGGAGGGGACATTGGTATTTATTAAGTAGCGATTGCTGAATGACATCCTCTTCAACATGTTTGACACACATACTCACATCATTGAATAAGTGTTCTTCTTCTTCTTCTTCTTCTTCTTCTTCTTCTTCTTCTTTCTTCTTCTTCTTCTTCTTCTTCTTCTTCTTCTTCTTCTTCTTCTTCTACTTCTTCTTCTTCTTCTTCTTCTTCTTCTTCTTCTTCTTCTTCTTCTTCTTCTTCTTCTTCTTCTTCTTCTTCTTCTTCTTCTCTTCTTCTTCTTCTTCTTCTTCTTCTTCTTCTTCTTCTTCTTCTTCTTCTTCTTCTTCTTCTTCTTCTTCTTCTTCTTCTTCTTCTTCTTCTTCTTCTTCTTCTTCTTCTTCTTCTTCTTCTTCTTCTTCTTCTTCTTCTTCTTCTTCTTCTTCTCCTTTCCTTCTTCTTCTTCTTCTTCTTCTTCTTCTTCTTCTTCTTCTCTCTTCTTCTTCTTCTTCTTCTTCTTCTTCTTCTTCTTCTTCTTCTTCTTCTTCTTCTTCTTCTTCTTCTTCTTCTTCTAGTTCTTCTTCTTCTTCTTCTTCTTCTTCTTCTTCTTCTTCTTCTTTTCTTCTTCTTCTTCTTCTTCTTCCTTCTTCTAAGGCTTGGACTGATTCTTCTTTAATTTTTATAAATGGCATTGGACATCTTCTTCTTCTTCTTCTTCTTCTTCTTCTTCTTCTTCTTCTTACAACTTCATCTTCTTCTTCATTCTTGAAGTCCTTGAATCTTCTTCTTCTTCTTCTTCTTCTTCTTCTTCCAATAAGTGTTATAAATACATTGGACAATGATAAATTTTGCAACCATCCACATTTGAAGTCCTTGAATGTAACATGAAGACCAATAAGTGTTATTACAAATTCGTTTCGATATATCTCCCCCGGCATCCAAGAAAAACAATGCCTCAATTACCAAGTTTATGAATGAATTTCAAGATCACATCATCGATATTTCTGCTGAAACAAATAACCTATATATTCTTGGAGCTTTCAACATCCATGTCAATGATAATTCAGATAAAAATACATTTGATTTCATAAACAGCATCGAGGCATGAAACCTGATCCAACATGTTAAATCACCAACACATATAACCGGAAACACACTTGACCTTGTTATGAGCCATTCCAATGACAACCTCTTGCAAGATGTACGTGTAGAAAGCAACCACATCTCAGACCATCAAAGCGTAATATTTCACTTTAAACTGAAAAAGCCCATACATAAAAGTCGATTTCGTATAAGACAAAACAATCATTGGACATAGAAAGTTTTAAAAGTGACATTGTCAAATCAGAGATAACTAAGAGCCTCGAGGAAGCTAGGACAGTTGAAACAAAAAATTCACAATTTAACAAAATTATGGTCCAAATACTTAACAGACATGTCCCCTTGATTACAAAAGTGGTAACAGTGCGACCGGACATCAAATGGTTTTGTGATGAAATCCTAATTTCAAAGCGAAAGAGAAGAGCAGCCGAAGAAACTTGGCGGAAATCTAAGCTCGTCATTCACAAAGAACTATATATCAAAGCAAAAAGCGAAACAAATGGACTGATAAACGAATGCAAACGTACATATACCAGAGACAACATCGCTGAGCACAAGGGCAACAGCAAGGAACTTTTTAACATCATAAATAGACTCATGAAACACGAACACCCATCATCTTCCTTACCATCATATGCAAAGGACGAAAAATTAGCTAACATATTCAATAAATATTTCGTTGACAAAATTGTCACCATTCGATCGGATCTTGACGAAAAGACTGACACTGACACCATTAAAACTAGGGGTACGAAATTCATCAAAACCCCACCACCACTTTCCTACTTTTTACCCGCATCTGTTGAGGAAATCACTGAATTCGTCACCGATGCAGCAAACAAACAATGCAAATTGGACGCGGTTCCCACGTGGGTTCTAAAAGCCTGTATTAATGAGGTTACACCAGCCATAACCTCCATCGCCAATTGTTCCATCCAAAATGCGGATTTTCCCACCGTTTTCAAGGAAGCACATGGGACTCCACTCTTAAAAAAGAAAAATCTTGACAACGAGATGATGAAAAATTACAGACCCGTCTTGAGCTTAAATTTCATTTCAAAGATCATTGAGAAACTCATTATGCGAAGACTTACCAACCACACCATAAGCTACAACCTGTGCCCCCTTTTAAAATCAGAATACAGGTGAGGCCACATTACTAAAACTACGTTAATCCGTGTCCACAATGACATAATCAACCAGCTCCAATGCAATGACAATGTTGCACTTCTACTGTTGGATCTGAGCGCGGCTTTCGATACTGTGGACTACAAAACGCTCTTCGCTAGAATGCAACAATTTTCGGCATCACGGGCATGGCTCTGAAGTGGTTTGTCAGTTATCTTACCGATCGTACCCAGCGAGTCAACATAAATGGCAGTCCTTCATTGGCAGGAAATATCCAATTTGGCGTCCCACAAGGATCAGTCCTTGGTCCGTTTCTCTTTACACTATACACTACACCTCTCAGTGACATCATCGCATCCCACAACATTGATCATCATTTTTATGCTGACGACACGCAACTTTACACCCCACTCAGCATGAACAATCGCATAACAACTAAAGAAACAGCCATCATCAACTGTGTGTTAGACATCAGGACCTGGATGACAGAAAACAAACTGAAATTCAACAATGACAAGACAGACATGATAACGTTTAGAAAAAAAGGAGAGGACATTATATTAAATGAGCTGGTCATAAACAATACGACTATATGTAACTGCCATAGCGTCAAAAATCTCGGTTTCTTCTTTGATGAATTTTTACACATGCATGTTCACATTACCAAAGTTTGTCAAATAATCCATTGTGTCCTTAAAAGCATTTCTCGTATCCGGAATCTGTTAGACCAAGAAACATGTAAAATGCTTGTCCATGCACTTGTCACAAGTCGTCTTGATTACTGTAATTCTCTTCTTTATGGGTTGCCAAAAACTTATATTCATCGATTACAATTATTTCAAAATAAAGCAGCAAGAATTGTAACTAAGACCAAAAAGTCTGAACACATCACTCCCGTTTTGTGTTCTTTACATTGGCTTCCCGTAGAGAGGAGAATCATATATAAGATAGCATGTCTCACTTTCAACTGCATTTATGACACTGCCCCCAACTATCTAAAACAACTCCTTAAAGTTCACCGCCCCAATCGTCCGCTTAGATCATTACAACAATCTTTGCAACTAAAAAGAAGCGTCCCTAAGACAAAATTTCTTGAACGTTCTTTCACCTTTTCAGCCCCAGCTATATGGAATTCTTTGTCAGTTAAAACTAGAAATTGTACAACCGTTCCTTCTTTTAAACAATCACTTAAAACAGAATTGTTCCGCTTCACTTTCGACTCACATAATATTTAACTTATTGGCATTTTCTAAAACCCGTGTTAAGGGTTTGGTGTTTTATTGATGTATGGTATCTTTAACACTGTCATGTATATGTAATTATTCTTAGATCTCTTAGTTTGACTTCTTTCACTATTATTATATTTTTATATACGGAGACTTTTAAAACTGACTTTTCGACCTATCATGGGGTGTGAGGGGTTGGCACCTGCAATGTGTGTGTGTGTGTGTGTGTGTGTGTATGTATATACATATATATATGTGTGTGTGTGTGTGTGTGAGTGTGTGTGTGTGCGCACGCGTGGATAGGGCTATCTTGTAATTAGCACATATCGTCATTTAGGTACTGTTCATCTTAATTGTAACACTTTTTCGTGTATGTAGATGTCTTGATTTTATAGTAATCTTAAATATTTAGTACATTATGTAAGCTACTATATGATGTATGTGTTAGCCTTTGTAAAGTGCACCTGAGCATGACTCTCATGGATAGGGGCGCTATATAAATTTTTGCATTATTATTATTATTATTATTATTATTATTATTATTATTATTATTATTATTATTATTATTATTATTATTATTATTATTATCATCCTCATCATCATCACCATCCTAAAAAATCTTGGGAAAATATTTCAACCGTCGGCGGGGCTCGAACCTACTACCTTTTGGTTGAGAGGCCGACACCTTGCCTCTGGACTACTGACTTCATGTGTATGGTACAATTGCACGATCGTCTGCAAAACTTAGGTCATCGTTGTGATCACACTATCCATTGGCTTCAATTTTTCTTTCCTGTTGACGGTTGGAAAGTGTTCTCGAGTTGTCCATGAAAACCTAACCCCACTCAGATTGGGTCGACTCAACCTAACCCCCACTGGTCCAGGTAGGTGAATCGACTCAACCTAACCCCACTGGTCCAGGTAGGTGGGTCGACTCAACCCAACCCCACTGGTCCAGGTAATGTGAATCGACTCAACCTAACCCCACTGGTCCAGGTAGGTGAATCGACTCAACCTAACCCCACTGGTCCAGGTAGGTGAATCGACTCAACCTAACCCCACTGGTCCAGGTAGGTAGGTCGACTCGTAGCCCCGTCACAAACAGACGATACAAAGGAGGTCCCGTGTGCAGATCCCAACACTCTGTGCATATTAAAGATGCATTGGCTGTTTACAGGACAGGTAGGTGAATCACAAGTAGGGAACCCCAATGCTCTTAGGGAAATCGGTGATCAAGCCAAAAGGTGAAGGTAATCACCATCACAAGATGCAGGCAAATCAAATTAAGAAAAAACAATACCTAGACTAACGTTGTTTGGTCCTTAGTAGATGGGTCACTCAATTGGAACCTTTCAAACAGACGATACAAAGGAGGTCCCGTGTGCAGATCCCAACACTGTCTCCACTAAAGATGCATTGGGTTTAGTAATATCTCCACTGAGCATTCTTGGGTATAGTAATATCTCCACTGAGCATCCTTGGGTGTAGTAATATCTCCACTGAGCATTCTTGGGTGTTGTAATATCTCCACTGAGCATTCTTGGGTGTAGTAATATCTCCACTGAGCATTCTTGGCTGTACTGATATCTCCACTGAGCATTCTTGGGTTGTAATATCTCCACTGAGCATTCTTGGGTGTAGTAATATCTCCACTGAGCATTCCAGGGTGTAGTAATATCTCCACTCAGCATTCTTGGGTGTAGTAATATCTCCACTGAGCATTCTTGGGTGTAGTAATATCTCCACTGAGCATTCTTAGGTGTAGTAATATCTCCACTGAGCATTCCAGGGTGTAGTAATATCTCCACTGAGCATTCCAGGTGTAGTAATATCTCCACTGAGCATTCCAGGGTGTAATAATATCTCCACTGAGCATTCTTAGGGTAGAGTAATATCTCCACTGAGCATTCTTGGGTGTAATAATATCTCCACTGAGCATTCTTAGGGTGTAGTAATATCTCCACTGAGCATTCTTAGGTGTAATAATATCTCCACTGAGCATTTTTGGGTGTAATAATATCTCCACTGATCCTTCCAGGGTGTAGTAATATCTCCACTGATCCTTCCAGGGTGTAGTAATATCTCCACTGATCCTTCCAGGGTGTAGTAATATCTCCACTGAACCTTCCAGGGTGTAGTAATATCTCCACTAATCCTTCCAGGGTGTAGTAATATCTCCACTGATCCTTCCAGGGTGTAGTAATATCTCCACTGATCCTTCCAGGGTGTAGGTAATATCTCCACTGATCCTTCCAGGGTGTAGGTAATATCTCCACTGATCCTTCCAGGTGTAGGTAATATCTCCACTGATCCTTCCAGGGTGTAGGTAATATCTCCACTGATCCTTCCAGGGTGTAGGTAATATCTCCACTGATCCTTCCAGGGGTGTAGTAATATCTCCACTGATCCTTCCAGGGTGTAGTAATATCTCCACTGATCCTTCCAGGGTGTAGTAATATCTCCACTGATCATTCCAGGGTGTAGTAATATCTCCACTGATCCTTCCAGGGTGTAGTAATATCTCCACTGATAATTCCAGGGTGTAGTAATATCTCCACTGATCATTCCAGGGTGTAGTAATATCTCCACTGATAATTCCAGGGTGTAGTAATATCTCCACTGATCATTTCAGGGTGTAGTTAATATCTCCACTGATCTTTTGGGTTGTAGGTAATATCTCCACTGATCCTTCCAGGGTGTAGGTAATATCTCCACTGATCATTCCAGGGTGTAGGTAATATCTCCACTGATCATTCCAGGGTGTAGTAATATCTCCACTGATCATTCCAGGGTGTAGGTAATATCTCCACTGATCATTCCAGGGTGTAGGTAATATCTCAACTGATCATTCCAGGGTGTAGTAATATCTCCACTGATCCTTCCAGGGTGTAGTAATATCTCCACTGATCCTTCCAGGGTGTAGTAATATCTCCACAGATCCTTCCAGGGTGTAGGTAATATCTCCACTGATCCTTCCAGGGTGTAGTAATATCTCCACTGATCATTCCAGGGTGTAGTAATATCTCCACTGATCATTCCAGGGTGTAGTAAGATCTCCACTGATCATTCCAGGGTGTAGTAATATCTCCACTGATCATTCCAGGGTGTAGTAATATCTCCACTGATCATTCCAGGGTGTAGGTAATATCTCCACTGATCATTCCAGGGTGTAGGTAATATCTCCACTGATCATTCCATGGTGTAGGTAATATCTCCACTGATCATTCCAGGGTGTAGGTAATATCTCCACTGATCCTTCCAGGGTGTAGTAGTATCTCCACTGATCCTTCCAGGGTGTAGTAGTATCTCCACTGATCCTTCCAGGGTGTAGTAATATCTCCACTGATCATTCCAGGGTGTAGTAATATCTCCACTGATCATTCCAGGGTGTAGTAATATCTCCACTCATCCTTCCAGGGTGTAGTAATATCTCCACTGATCCTTCCAGGGTGTAGTAATATCTCCACTGATCCTTCCAGGGTGTAGTAATATCTCCATTGATCCTTCCAGGGTGTAATAATATCTCCGCTGATCCTTCCAGGGTGTAGTAATATCTCCACTGATCCTTCCAGGGTTGTAGTAATATCTCCACTGATCATTCCAGGCTGTAGGTAATATCTCCACTGATCATTTCAGGGTGTAGTAATATCTCCACTGATCATTTTGGGTTGTAGGTAATATCTCCACTGATCATTTCAGGGTGTAGTAATCATTTCAGATATGTAATATCTCCACAGATAATTCCAGGGTGGAGTAATATCTCCACTGATCATTCCAGGGTGTAGTAATATCTCCACTGATCATTCCAAGGTGTAGGTAATATCTCCACTGATCATTCCAGGCTGTAGGTAATATCTCCACTGATCATTCCAGGCTGTAGGTAATATCTCCACTGATCATTCCAGGGTGTAGGTAATATCTCCACTGAGTCTTTTTGGGTTGTAGGTAATATCTCCACTGATCATTCCAGGGTATAGATAATATCTCCACTGATCATTCCAGGGTGTAGGTAAAATCTACACTGAGTCTTTTGGATTGTAGGTAATATCTCCACTGATCCTTCCAGGGTGTAGTAATATCTCCACTGATCATTCCAGGGTGTAGGTAATATCTCCACTGATCCTTCCAGGGTGTAGTAATATCTCCACTGATCCTTCCAGGGTGTAGTAATATCTCCACTGATCATTCCAGGGTGTAGTAATATCTCCACTGATCCTTCCAGGGTGTAGTAATATCTCCACTGATCCCTCCAGCGGGTAGTAATATCTCCACTGATCATTCCAGGGTGTAGTAATATCTCCACTGATCCTTCCAGGGTGTAGTAATATCTCCACTGATCATTCCAGGGTGTAGTAATATCTCCACTGATCCTTCCAGGGTAGTAATATCTCCACTGATCCCTCCAGCGGGTAGTAATATCTCCACTGATCATTCCAGGGTGTAGTAATATCTCCACTGATTATTCCATGGTGTAGTAATATCTCCACTGATCCTTCCAGGGTGTAGTAATATCTCCACTGATCCTTCCAGGGTGTAGTAATATCTCCACTGATCATTCCAGGGTGTAGTAATATCTCCACTGATTATTCCAGGGTGTAGTAATATCTCCACTGATCATTCCAGGGTGTAGTAATATCTCCACTGATCATTCCAGGGTGTAGTAATATCTCCACTGATCCTTCCAGGGTGTAGTAATATCTCCACTGATCATTCCAGGGTGTAGGTAATATATCCACTGATCATTCCAGGGTGTAGTAATATCTCCACTAATCATTCCAGGGTGTAGTAATATCTCCACTGATTATTCCAGGGTGTAGTAATATCTCCACTGATCATTCCAGGGTGTAGGTTATATCTCCACTGATCATTCCAGGGTGTAGGTTATACCTCCACTGAGTCTTTTGGGTTGTAGATAATATCTACACTGGAGCCTTCTGGATTCTAGAGCAGTATAAAGTTTTGGAATATACGGCACGTCCCTTCGCTCCACTTCGTTCCACTTTGGCCCTGCAGGATATTCCAAAACATAACAAATGCATTAATTTAAGCCCTTTAAAAAAAATATACTAAAAATAAATAAAATAAATAAATTGTCTTTCATAAAAAAAAACATCATTTGCGCCTACTTTTAAGCCATTTTTACAAATATAAAAAAAAAAATGTCTATCATAAAAAACATTTTTTTTGACCCAGTAAAAAAATATGTTTAAAATTTTTTGATTTATCTTTCATAAAACATCATTTTAACCTACTTTTAAGTCTTTTTTCTTTGTACAATTACCAAAAAAAATAAATAAAAAAAATATATATCATAAAAAAACATCATTTTAATTTTTTGATTTTAATAAAATGGGAGGAGAAAAATGTATATTATGCTATCTTCTAAAACCATATATATTTTGTAGAAAAGAGAAAACATGTGCTGTCAATTATAGAGGTAGGTGTAAAGAATGTGAAAAACCAATGAAACAAAACCACTATGAAAATAATAAAGAGAAATATAAACAACCTTATAAAGATTTTATAAATAGAAACCCAACTTATCGATCTGATTATTATAAAATAAAATTATAAAAATATTTCTCTATCTAAAATGTTTTCTATAAAATGGACAGTATAAAAAAGAAATGTATTAAATGTAATGCTCTAAATCTATTAATGATTATAGAATTGACGCAGCTAAGAAGGGTGGGAGAAAGGCTCAATGTAAGTAATGTCAATCTAATGCAGATATTCAAAAGAGAGCAGGCAGAAAGAAGGAACAAAGAAAATATGATCGAGAAAAGATGAATAAACGTAATAGTAAACATATATCTAAGAAAAATGAAGCATTGGAAAAGAGATAAATATTATGATAATAAAATAGATAATGTAAAGACTGAAAAGTTGAGAGATAAATATATCGATCTTTATAATGAAGAAGTAATTCAAGTCAAAAAGTTAAATGACATAATCAAAGAGAGAAACATTAATTATAAAGCAAAGAAGTTACATGGCTTCTCAAAATATAACTTCTTAAAGAAAACATATCAACAAGAGGCTCAGAAATATACAGAGAAAAGTAGCAACGCAAATAATAATGAAGATGAATGGATGAATATCTCATCAGAGAATAGCTGCTTTACAAAATGTTATAAATGGTTATCTAAAAAGAAACGATGTATTAAATACAAAGAATTTGTTTATAAAGAACATGGGGATAAGGATAAAAATTATAATGTCTAATGCTAAGTTTTTAAGATTGAATTAATTTTTTAACGATGTTGTAGAAAAATTAAAACAAATAACATACTTATTTGAAAAATAAGATAAAATTTATAGTTTCGTATATTACCTTAAACAACCAAATAATTATTCAATTGGACATTATTGTTTAATTGAAACAAATTAATAAAAATAAAGCAATTAAGGAAATTGAAATGAATTATAAACAAGAATAGATAAAAAATTAAATGATGATGTAAAACAAACATAGAAGATGTTATATCTTTAGACGCATGAATGGATGATATTGATACATTTATCGGATGAAACTGGATTAGTTTAAATATATTTAATAGTTGAGCTAAAAAAAACTTTTATGTGAATAAAATATACCCGAAGATAAATATGAAAGATTAGTCAATAAACACATTAGGTTATTTATACGTGTAGATTGTGTTGAACAATATCTTAAATACTTATCAGCAATAAATAAAACAGCGTTTACTTTAATTACATAAGATCTGGCTTTGATTCTGAAATTATAATCGAAAATGTCCATATGACGAAACCATTATAATGTCTAATGCTTAGTTTTTAAGATTTAAAAACCCTTTTATTGAAAGAATGTTGGATATATAATAAAACAAAGGGACACGAAATTCATTTAAGATCCTCAAAAAGGTGATATAATTTATTAAAATGGTATATTAGATTATAAACCCAAAGAATATTCAAAAGATTATTTGTTTAATTGATATAAATAATAAAAATAAACGACAATTAACGAAATGAAATGAATTATAAAAAATGAATTCAATAAAATTAAATGATAAGTATTATAAACTTGATAGAAATGGTATATTTTTAAAAATATTATAATAGAAGAAATGAAAGATATTACGGAAGAAAGAAATGAAGTTCGTTAGATATTAACTCGATTAGTTTAAATATATTTAATAGTTGATCTTAATTCAAGATTAGTCAATATAGGTTATTTATAGGTGTAGAGGTGTTGAATAAAATAACTTAAGATAATCAGCAATAAACACATTAGGTTATTTACAGCGTTTACTTTATAAATACAAAATGGACTTTGATTCTGAAATTATAATCGAAATTTTCCATTGACGAAACCATCTATAAAAAGAGGTAATAGCTTATTAAATGTAACTTTTAAAAACCCTTTTATTGAAAAAAAAGGAGGATATATAATAAAACAAAACAACACGAAATTCATTTAAGATGTTCCTTACAACACGTGAAAACAAGTTTATTAAAATGGTGTTTGATTATAAACTTCAAAGAATATTCAAAAGATTAATTTCGATATTAAAGGAATAAATAAATAAAATTATTTAGAACGACAAAACGATAAAATGGGTTCCATATTAAAAAATGATGTTCAATAATTGCATTAGTTGATAAGTATTATAAACTTGATAGTTTTTAAAAATATTATAACAGAAGAAATAAAAGATATTAAGGAAGTAGAAATGATGATTGTTAGATATTAACTCATTATATCCATCTGCAATGGCGGATCTTAATTCAAAATATCAAGAGTATTTAATAGAAAAACAGAAGAAAAATTTTCTTGATAAATTTAATAATCAGAGGTTTAGAACAAAACTGGTGTAATGTATGAATATCCAGATAATATGTTTTTCACCCCAATATTCCTTAGGATAAAGTAAATAAAACAGAGGTTTTGAGAAGTAGAACAGGAAGATGTTGTGATACTTTAACATCGGTAGATATTCAAGAAATTGTTAGATGTGGAGGAAAAATAATTTAATATTTAATGAATTAGTTTATGAAGAAAACTTCGCAATTAACCCATTTAAAGAATATGTTTACGAGTTATATGATCTTAACAAGAAATTCAAAGAGGAGAAAAATAAGGTTAGTTATGCATTGGTAAAGTTATTATTAAATTCTCTATATGGGAAATTGGTTCAGAAGGGTATATTAACAAAAAGTAATTTATGGAATGAAGAAACATTAAGAAAAACTATACTGATAACATAAAATATGAAAAAATAAAACACAATCAATATTACATTGAAGAGAATATTGGAGATGAATTGCCAAAACAATAATTAATGTCTTCACATTTGGGAACCTTTGTTCTGTCTCACTGTAAAAGATTAATGAATGAGGTGAGATTCCTCTAAAATGCTGTTGATAAGACATTCCAGCATGGTCGGAAGTCCGCTAACTGGCATATTGGTGTCGTTCAACTACAAAATAAACTTGAAATCATAAAAAGGGCGAGAGCTCGCGAACCCACGTCTGTCCTGCTCGGTCACCAAACCGGAAGTGTTTTGGATTCTCTGTTTGACTTCTTTTCTTAGTTTTCCCTCTGAGTTAATCATTATTCCTAGGCAATTGTAGCTGTAAACTTGTTCTAAATGCTCCCTGCCCAATTTAAGATTGTGTGCTTTAGTTTCCCTAGTTACTAGCATTGCTTTGGTTTTTCTTTGCATTTACTCTCATTCCTCTTATATTTAGTTCATTGTTCATAATGTTGATATTCGGCTGAAGGTCATTTTCTGGTTTTCCAAACAGAACTAAATCATCGGCAAATGAAAGCATTGATACATTGACTGGTTTGAGCTTCCACATACCTACATTCATTTTCTTCATTTTTTTTGCGACTGAGTCCATAAATGTGATAAACAGAAGAGGACTTAGGATACAACCCTGTCTTACTCCTATATCTACATCAAATTCCGCAGATATATTTCCAGTTACTCTCACTGCACATGTTGGTTTATTGTAAAACCTTTTAATGGCTTCTATTAAATTTTGCTCTACATCGTGTTCTTTTAAGGAATGCCATTGTTTGTCCCTCCTCACAGTGCCAAACGCCTTTTCTAGATCTATAAAACACAGGTGCAAGTTAATGTTTTCTCAAGGAATGTTTCTATTATTTGTCTAATTGTAAATATGTGGTCTTGTACACTTCTTCTAGATCTAGTCTAAATCCACTCTGATGCTCTTCAATCAGATCCTCTTTTCCTGGTACGTTCAGTAGTGATATCCCTCTATAGTTTGAGCATTCCATGGTTGATCATTTCTTGTACATTGGTATTTCCATTCCCAGTCGTCTGGCACATGTTTGGACTTCCATGCTTGTTGGCATATTGCATGTAATAGTTTGTCTGCCTCTCTCCCTTGGTTTTTAATAGTTTCTGGATAAACTTGATCTGCTCCTGGGGCTTTTCTTAAGTTCACTTTTCTTATAGCTGTTTGGATTTCTTCCATTGATATATCTACATCTTCAGCTGTCTCCTCTGGATCCTTATTACTCTTACTAATTGATCTTTACTCCTTGTTTCATATCTTCTGGAGGGATTGTGTAATTGTTGAAAATACTTTCTCCCCGTTTCCATGATTTGGCTGTCTTCTTTCATTATTTTTCCTTTGGCATTCTTAATTTGTCGTATTGGGCATGCTTTTGGTCTTTTCACATTCTTCATTGCCCCCCCCCCCCCAGAATAGTTGTTGATATCCTTGATAGCTTTCCTGAAGTCTTTGTCCAAACTCTTCCCATTGTTCCTGTTTTGCTTTCCTCACATCCTCTTTGGCTAAAGTTCTTTTATTCACGTAATCTATCCTATCTTCTGGTCTCTTTGTTTGCAAGTATTTCTTCCAGGCATCCTTCTTTTTTGTGATCTTAGTTTTGACATTCTCATTCCACCATGCTGTTCTTTTCCTATCTCCTTTAATTTTTTTTCTACCCCAGACCTCTTCAGTACAATTGAGGAGTGTTTCTTTATACAATTGCCACTTTTCTTCTATTGTGCTATCATTCAGATCCATCTGTCTTTCACTGATAAATCGTTTTATCCTAGATTGGCATATCTCTTTTACTATTGGTTTATTTAGTTCCTCTATTTTGAGTTTAGTAACTTTCTTCTCTTTCTTTTTCTGTTTGTTTTCTTCAGTCAGTAATCTCATTTTGGCAATCACTAGGTGATGATCACTAAATATTTCTGCTCCTATGTTTACTCTAGCATCCAATGTACTGTAACAAAGGGAGCTGCTAATTATTGTGTACTCTATGATTGACTTCACACCTGTCTTCATTTACTCTTGTATATTTGTGGATATCGTTATGAGGAAAAAAGGTGTTGGCTATTTTCATGTTATTCTTTAGGCAAATATCTATTAGCTCTCTCCATTTGGAGAAGTTGTTGTCTCTCCTTCTTTACCTATTACTCGTCCTGGTGTTTCTATATTGTTGCCTACTCTAGCGTTTAAATGCCCTAAAACCATTAGTTCCTGTTTGTGTTTAAGATTCTCTGCAGCTATTTGTAAACTGTTTTCGAATGTATCTTTTTCTTCTTTAGTGGCGTTTTCATTTGGTCCATAAGCTATTAATAAGTTAATTTCTCTTCCTTTTGGTTTAATATTTACCTCTAATAGCGTGGGCATATAAATTTCCAGCGTTCTAGTAGCTTTTCATGCCTTTTATACACTAGGAGACCTATCCCTGCTCTAGCTTTATCTTTGACATCTACTCCTGAGAAGATCAAAGAATGATGTGGTCCCACATTTTCCATTCCTTGTCCTTTTTCTTTGTTTCTGTAATAGCCAAAATGTCTACTTTGAATTCTTCTATTTCTCCAACTAATTCTAACTCTTCTCCATTAATTGCCCTCACATTCCATGTTCCAAAAAGGACAGCCCGTGTTCATTTCCATTTTCGTCGTTTTAAGGTCAAGCCGGGTATATCATATTTATTTCTCTGCATCAGTCAGGTTTCGGATAAACAGGGATTATCCCACTGTAACCTAGGTAGATTGTGGGACTGCCACCTTAAGGCCCCTACCAGGCCTTATTATTTTCTGTCAGTGTTCTTAGCCTTTGGTAATTCAAGACCAGCCTACAAGGCAGCAGGTTGTTATTTTCTGACAGGGTTAACTCCCTCAACATTTGGTCAGTTAAGGCAGCAGGTTGTTTTCTGTCAGGGTTAACTCCCTTAGCCTTTGGTTAGCCAAGACCGACCTGCAAGGCAGCCGGATACTCGTGGAAGGTGGGACCATCTACTCCCCGTACAGGTGCTTACCTGTCCATTGCCCGGATAATAATAATAATAATAATAATAATAATAATAATAATAATAATAATAATAATAATAATAATAATAATAATCATAATAATAATAATAATAATAATAATAATAATAATAATAATAATAATAATAATAATAATAATAATAATAATAGAAAATAATAATAATAATAATAATAATAATAATAATAATAATAATAATAATAATAATAATAATAATAATAATAATAATAATGATAATAAGAATGATAATAATAATAATAATAATAATAATAATAATAATAATAATAATAATAATAATAATAATAATAATAATAATAATAATTATAATAATAATTATAATCATCATCATAATTGCCATCATGATCGCAGAATAAACCAACCGATAATGATAAAAACAAACAAATAACAAAGCAAACAGGAAAGCACTGCTTCCCTATACCCCTGTCCCCACCCCTCCACACACTGACACACATACACACATACACACACACACAAAATACACACATGCACAAAACAGATACAACACATGTCAAACACACTCACACAAACAAGTACAGATACAAGCATGTCATTATGTGACTGTTCATTTCGTACACGAATGTCATTGTGCGACTGTTCATGAACTGTTCATGAACTGTAGACACATGCACATGTCATTGTGCGACTGTTCATGAATGTCTGACAGTTCGTGAACTGTACACACATGTCATTATGTGACTGTTCATTTTGAACTGTACACGAATGTCATTGTGCGACTGTTCATGAACCATACACGACATGTCATTGTGCGACTGTTCATGAACTGTAGACATGTCATTGTGCGACTGTTTGAACTGTACACGAATGTTCATTTCATGAACTGTACACGAATGTCATTGTGCGACTGTTCATGAACCATACACGAATGTCATTGTGCGACTGTTCATGAACTGTACACGAATGTCATTGTGCGACTGTTCATGAACTGTACACGAATGTCATTGTGCGACTGTTCATGTTACAAACATGTCATTATGCGACTGTTCATGAACACGAATGTCATTATGCGACTGTTCATGAACTGTGAAAATGTGCGACTGTTCAAACATGTCATTATGCGACTGTTCATGAACTGTACACGAATGTCATTTGTGCGACTGTTCATGAACTGTACACGAATGTGTCGACTGTTTGTGCGACTGTTCATGAACTGTACACGAATGTCATTGTGCGACTGTTCATGAACTGTACACGAATGTCATTATGCGACTGTTCATGTACACGAATGTCATTGTGCGACTGTTCGCGAAATGTACAAACATGTCATTATGCGACTGTTCATGAACTGTACACGAATGTCATTGTGCGACTGTTCATGTACAAACATGTCATTACACGAATGTCATTGTGCGACTGTTCATGAACTGTGCGACTGTTCATGAACTGTCATTATGTCGACTGTTCATGAACTGTACACGAATGTCATTGTGCGACTGTTCATGAACTATACAAACATGTCATTATGCGACTGTTCATGAACTGTACACATGTCGAATGTCATTATGCGACTGTTCATGAACTGTTCATGAACTGTACACGCATTATGCGACTGTTCATGAACTGTACAGAATTCATTGAACTGAACACGAATGTCATTATGCGACTGTTCATGAACTATACACGCATGTCATTGTGCGACTGTTCATGAACTACACACATGTCATTGTGCGACTGTTCATGAACTGTACACACATGTCATTGTGCGACTGTTCATGAACTGTACACACATGTCATTTTACGTCACAGCAGCTGTGTGTTGGTATACTATTACGAGGAGAAGGTGCTAATACATTGTACATACACTTCCTGTACAGGAAAAGAAACTGTGAAAAGAAAATTACAAATAGAGACAACTTGCTGGTTAAGCTTTCGTCGTAAGTTTCAAGCAGTTAGAAACTATGATGTCACTGTAACATAACGGAAGTGCAATTGAAATAATAAACTTGCAGCTCAATCGACAAACCACTAGACAAATAAACAGGAAACTCGTACTGAGGAAAAAAACAACAACAACACAATCTCAAGCATTGCCTTTGGAGACATTATAGTCTAGTGCAAATTTAAAGAACATACAGGAAGTCACGTTCAAAGAAAGAGGAATTGATTACCAGGTGCTTAAAACGTTAGAACACGATTTGCGTATTGCAATGGCAAACAGTTTGTTTAAATGCCTTGCAAATATACAACTATCCATTTAGCACTTGCATGGCTTTGAACGTTGTAGACAGAGTCAAAAGTATCACAGAAAATGTAAAAGACCACACCCCCACAATAACAACATCAACAACAACAACAACAACAACAACAACAATAAGCCAACATAAAGAAATACAACACACCAAGAAGAATATCACATGAACAGAAACGAAGGAATAAATGAAAATAAACAACCTCTGCCCCAAAACAAAACAAAAATCGAATGAAACTCCAAGAACCAAAAGCAACAATAAACCAATAAAAGAGAGAAAAAATCATTCACACACCAGTGTAAAATGAAATCAGGAATATTCATGCAGAACAAAAGGCCATGCAATAATACCTTTTAAAACCTAATTTCTCTATCGTTTCTAGTTAATTCGTTATTTGTTTTTTTGTTTTTGATATGGCTACATGATGAAGATTTAAATGGATCATTCATAGAATATCTTGAGGCTGAAGGCTTCAACATTCTGGTTTCTCGCAGCACGGTATCCTGATGATGTGCTTGCTTCTTATCACAAGCACTTTGATTTGATTTTTGATTTGATTTGATTTGATTTGATTTGATTTGATTTGATTTGATTTGACATCCACAACTAAGGAGGTCTCCAGGGTTTTGGTAGGATCTTTACTTTTGCCCGGACTGCCCGGTAAACAGCCAAGGAATTTTTAACATGCACAGAGTGCTGTGATTTGCACATGGCACCTCCTTTTTACGGTCCGTCTCTGATGGGACTAGGTGTCGATCCGCCTACTTGGATTGGGCAGGGGGGGTAGATTGTACTAAAAAAAACTCGAGAAAATTGTTCAACCGTTGGCGGGATAGAACCCACTACCTTTTGGGTCGACACCTTGGCTCCAGACTACCGAGTCCCAATCACAAGCAGCTAAAGAAGCTAAGATGCACTCTATGCCAAACGATATGCTTGCAGCTCAAAACCTATCTGCTTGTCAAGTAAAAATGACAAACAGTCAGGGAAGGTGCGCGTCGAAAGGGATAGAAATAACATTGAATAATATGAAAGCACCATAGGAACAAAGACAAGACACATACACGTAATAGACAGAAACAAATCCTGGCCATCATGGGGATTGAACCCGTGACCTCTCCGCCGGCACCCATCGTCTCACCATGAATGAAAGCGTGCTACCAACCGAGCTAATACACAAGCAGAGTGCTAATTTATTTACTCTCTACCCTTATACCATTTAAACTAAATAGATAAGTTTTTTTTACTCATCACCATTTAAACTAAATAGATAAGTTTGTTTTACTCATCACCATTTTTAACTAAATAGATAAGTTTGTTTTTCTCATCACCATTTTAACTAAATAGATAAGTTTGTTTTACTCATCACCATTTTAACTAAATAGATAAGTTTGTTTTACTCATTAACATCATAACTAAATAGATAAGTTTGTTTTACTCATCACCATTATAACTAAATAGATACATTTTTTTACTCATTGCCATTAATACTAAATAGATAAGTTTTTTTACTCATCACCATTTTACTGAAATAGATAAGTTTTGTTTTCACTCATCACCATTTAAACTAGATACATAAGTTTGTTTTACTCATAGATACATTTAGTCACTAATCATACTCAACTAAGTTTGTTTAGTCACTATCACCATTTAAACTAGATACATAAGTTTGTCACTTCACCATAGTCAAATAGATTTTAGACTAAATATATTAAATAGATACATCTTTTCTTCACCATACTAAATAGATAAGTTTGTTTTACTCAAATAGATACATCCATTCACCATACTCAAATAGATACATCTTTTAGTCACTATCACCATACTCAAATAGATACATCTTTCACCATACTCATTAACATCCATCATACTAAATAGTACATTTTTTAGTTTCATACTTAGATACATCTTTAGTCACTAACATCATACCTAAATAGATACATTTTAGTCACTAACATCACCATCATACACTAAATAGATACATATTTTTTCTCACTAACATAATACTCAAACAGATACATCTTTTTCATTTCATCTCATCATACTGAAATAGATAGTGTTTTAGTCACGAACATCATACTCAAATAGATACATCTTTTAGTCACTATCATCATACTCAAATAGATACATCTTTAGTCACTATCATACTCAAATAGATACATCTTTTAGTCACTAACATCATACTCAAATAGATACATCTTTTAGTCACTAACATCATACTCAAATAGATACATCTTTAGTCACTATCATCATACTCAAATAGATACATCTTTTAGTCACTATCACCATACTCAAATAGATACATCTTTTAGTCACTATCATCTCATACTCAAATAGATACATTTTTAGTCACTATCATCATACTCAAATAGATACATCTTTTAGTCACTATCATCATACTCAAATAGATACATCTTTTAGTCACTATCATCATACTCAAATAGATACATTTTTTAGTCACTATCATCTCATCATACTCAAATAGATACATCTTTTAGTCACTATCATCATACTCAAATAGATACATCTTTTAGTCACTATCATCATTATACTCAAATAGATACATCTTTTAGTCACTATCATCATACTCAAATAGATACATCTTTTAGTCACTAACATCATACTCAAATAGATACATCTCATCATATAGATACATCTTTTAGTCACTACCATCATACTCAAATAGATACATCTTTTAGTCACTAACATCATACTCAAATAGATACATCTTTAGTCACTAACATCATACTCAAATAGATACATCTTTTAGTCACTACCATCATACTCAAATAGATACATCTTTTAGTCACTACCATCATACTCAAATAGATACATCTTTTAGTCACTCTCATCATACTCAAATAGATACATCTTTTAGTCATACTCAAATCATACATCTTTTATCATACGCAAATAGATACATCTTTTAGTCACTATCATCATACTCAAATAGATACATCTTTTAGTCACTCTCATCACTCAAATAGATACATCTTTTAGTCACTATCATCATACTCAAATAGATACATCTTTTAGTCACTATCATCATACTCAAATAGATACATCTTTTAGTCACTACCATCACTCAAATAGATACATATTTTCACTACCATCATAATAGATACATCTTTTAGTCACTACCATCATACTCAAATAGATACATCTTTTATCACTACCTACTCAAATAGATACATCTTTTAGACACTATCATCATACTCAAATAGATACATCTTTTAGTCACTACCATCATACTCAAATAGATACATCTTTTAGTCACTACCATCATACTCAAATAGATACATGTTTTAGACACTATCATCATACTCAAATAGATACATGTTTTAGACACTACCATCATACTCAAATAGATACATCTTTTAGATACATACCATCATTCAAATAGATACATCTTTTAGTCACTACCATCATACTCAAATAGATACATCTTTTAGTCACTACCATCATACTCAAATAGATACATTTTTAGACACTACCATCATACATCATACTCAAATAGATACATCTTTTAGTCACTACCATCATACTCAAATAGATACATTTTTTAGTCACTACCATCATACTCAAATAGATACATCTTTTAGTCACTACCATCATACTCAAATAGATACATCTTTTAGTCACTACAATCATACTCAAATAGATACATTTTTTAGTCACTACCATCATACTCAAATAGATACGTTTTTAGTCACTACCATCATACTCAAATAGATACATCTTTTAGTCACTACCATCATACTCAAATAGATACATCTTTTAGTCACTACCATCATACTCAAATAGATACATTTTTTAGTCACTATCATCATACTCAAATAGATACATCAGTTTTAGTCACTATCATCATACTCAAATAGATACATCTTTTAGTCACTACCATCATACTCATCAGTTTTAGTCACTACAATCAAATAGATACATTTTTATTCACTATCATCATACTCAAATAGATACATCTTTTAGTCACTACCATCATACTCAAATAGATACATCTTTTAGTCACTACCACTACCATCATAGTCACTACCAAATAGATACAGTTTTAGTTTTAGTCAAACTACCATCATACTCAAATAGATACATCTTTTTCAAATACATACAGTTTTAGTCACTACCATCATACTCAAACACAGTTTTAGTCCATCATCATACTCAAATAGATACATTTTTAGTCACTACCATCATACTCAAATAGATACATCTTTTAGTCACTACCATCATACTCAAATAGATACATCTTTTAGTCACTATCATCATACTCAAATAGATACATCTTTTAGTCACTACCATCATACTCAAATAGATACATTTTTTAGTCACTACCATCATACTCAAATAGATACATCTTTTAGTCACTACCATCATACTCAAAAGATACATCTTTTAGTCACTACCATCATACTCAAATAGATACATAATCACTACCATTCAAATAGATACATCGTTTAGTCACTACCATCATACTCAAATAGATACATCTTTTAGATCACTACCATCATACTCAAATAGATACATATTTTTAGTCACTACCATCATACTCAAATAGATACATTTTTTTAGTCACTACCATCATACTCAAATAGATACATATTTTTAATCACTACCATCATACTCAAATAGATACATCTTTTAGTCACTACCATCATACTCAAATAGATACATTTTTAGTCACTACCATCATACTCAAATAGATACATTTTTAGTCACTACCATCATACTCAAATAGATACATATTTAGATACATTTTTTAGTCACTACCATCATACTCAAATAGATACATCTTTTAGTCACTACCATCATACTCAAATAGATACATCTTTTAGTCACTACCATCATCACTCAAATAGATACATTTTTAGTCACTACCATCATACTCAAATAGATACATCTTTTAGACACTACCATCATACTCAAATAGATACATTTTTAGTCACTACCATCATACTCAAATAGATACATTTTTTAGTCACTACCATCATACTCAAATAGATACATCTTTTAGTCACTACCATCATACTCAAATAGATACATCTTTTAGTCACTACCATCATACTCAAATAGATACATCTTTTAGTCACTACCATCATACTCAAATAGACACATTTTTTAATCACTACCATCATACTCAAATAGATACATCTTTTAGTCACTACCATCATACTCAAATAGACCACATATTTTTTAGACACTACCATCATACTCAAATAGACACATTTTTTAGTCACTACCATCATACTCAAATAGATACATCTTTTAGTCACTACCATCATCATACTCAAATAGACACATTTTAGTCACTACCATCATACTCAAATAGATACATTTTTAATCACTACCATCATACTCAAATAGATACATCTTTTAGTCACTACCATCATACTCAAATAGATACATATTTTAGTCACTACCATCATACTCAAATAGATACATATTTTTAGTCACTACCATCATACTCAAATAGATACATCTTTTAGTCACTACCATCATACTCAAATAGATACATATTTTAGTCACTACCATCATACTCAAATAGATACATATTTTTAGTCACTACCATCATACTCAAATAGATACATCTTTTAGTCACTACCATCATACTCAAATAGATACATCTTTTAGTCACTACCATCATACTCAAATAGATACATCTTTTAGTCACTACCATCATACTCAAATAGATACATCTTTTAATCACTACCATCATATTCAAATAGATACATCTTTTAATCACTACCATCATACTCAAATAGATACATCTTTTAATCACTACCATCATACTCAAATAGATACATCATTTTTAGTCACTACCATCATACTCAAATAGATACATCTTTTAGTCACTACCATCATACTCAAATAGATACATTTTTTAGTCACTACCATCATACTCAAATAGATACATCGTTTAGTCACTACCATCATACTCAAATAGATACATCGTTTAGTCACTACCATCATACTCAAATAGATACATCGTTTTTTAATCCCTTTACCATCATACTTAGTCAGACCATCATACTCAAATAGATACATTTTTAGTCACTACCATGATACTCAAATAGATATATTTTTTAGTCACTACCATCATACTCAAATAGATACATCTTTTAGTCACTACCATGATACTCAAATAGATACATATTTTAGTCGATATATTTCTTAATCACTACCATGATACTCAAATAGATAATCCTTTAGTCACCACGATCATACTCAACTAAGTACATCTTTTATGCCACTACCATCATACTCAAATAGATACATTTTTATTGCCACTATCAGCATACTCAAATGTATACACCTTTATGCCACTACCATCATACTCAACTAGATACATTTTTTAGTTACTACATCATACTCAAATAGTTAAGTTTTTTTACTCACCACTACCATATACACACACATTATATTGGTAGTTGATTACTCACAGGGTCATACCAAAACAGACTTTTCATTTGCTCACTACCACCATACACACACACATTATATTGCTAGTTTATTACTGTCAGCGTCATCCCCAAGCAGACTTGTCATTTACTACTCACTACCACCATATACACACATTTTTAGTTACTACACATTATATTGCTAGTTGATTAGCGTCATCACAGACTTTTCATTTGTCATACCCAAGCAGCCTTGTTGTTTACTCACTACCACCATATATACACACACACACACACACACACACATTATATTGCCAGTTTATTACTGTCAGCGTCATACCCAAGCAGACTTGTTGTTTCTCACTACCGCCATACACACACACATTATATTGCTAGTTGATTAATCACAGCGTCATACCCAAGCAGACTTGTTGTTTACTCACTACCACCATATATACATACACATTATATTGCTAGTTTATTACTCACAGCGTCATACCCAAGCAGACTTGTCATTTATTCATACCACCATATACACATACACATTATATTGCTAGTTGATTACATACCCACAGCGTCATACCCAAGCAGACTTGCTGTTTACTGTCACTACCACAATATACACACACATTATATTGCTAGTTTATTACTCACAGCGTCATACCCAAGCAGACTTGTCATTTACTCACTACCACCATATACATACACATTATATTGCTAGTTTATTACTCACAGCGTCATACCCAAGCAGACTTGTTGTTTACTCACACCACCATATATACATACACATTATATTGCTAGTTTATTACTCACAGCGTCATACCCAAGCAGACTTGTTGTTTACTCACTACCACCATATACACACACATTATATTGCTAGTTGATTACTCACAGCGTCATACCCAAGCAGACTTGTTTACACACCACAATATTTCACCTACGATATTGCCTACGTATTCCGTCTAAGTCACGTGCAGATTGGCTATCACGTGTTGTCTATCATCTTACATGCAGTCTGGATACACCGTGGACCAGCTAGTCTTAATCTAATCCCCCTACTTTGATCCAAGGTCTTTGGTCTGACACCGATGAAAAACAACCACATTGAATAGCAATAGCCACCTCTTCTGATCAGCGTTTGCCGCTTTGTCAGCGTTGCGGAATAGCGATCGAATATCGATCGAGCAGTATTTCAAGTACCTACGTTTAAGAGTTTTCACACACAAAACTTGACTGTTTAAAAATGCTCATGTATTGACTTTCCACATTTCTATTTTTATAGCTTCTTTTACTGTCTGCACTGACTGTCTCTGTATTTTGGCATGAGCAATGCTTCCTTTGACTGCGATTTAAACAACCGTATTATGGATTCGTAATCGTTTCAATATTTTACAAACTTATACTAGCTATTCAATGGCATACGATTACAGACTCAAGATCAAAAGAGGATGAACGGTGTATGCATGGCGGTACATGAGGGAAAATAGTCGCTATTCCGCAGTGTATGCATGGCGGGCATGAGGGAAAGTAGTCGCT
This sequence comes from Doris montereyensis, assembly GCA_037039925.1. Lineage (NCBI taxonomy): Eukaryota > Metazoa > Mollusca > Gastropoda > Nudibranchia > Dorididae > Doris > Doris montereyensis. The sequence goes on from JAXRKP010000461.1 coordinate 201,650, forward strand.
ATTCCACGGTGTATGTATGGCGGCAAATGAGGGAAAATAGTCGCTATTCCACGGTGTATGCATGGCGGTACATGAGGGAAAATAGTCGCTATTCCACGGTGTATCCATGGCGGCACATAAGGAAAAGTAGCCGCTATTCCGGGGTGTATGCATGGCGGTACATGAGGGAAAATAGTCGCTATTCCACGGTGTATCCATGGCGGCACATAAGGAAAAAGTAACCGCTATTCCGGAGTGTATGTATGGCGGCACATAAGGAAAAAATAGCCTCTATTCCGGAGTGTATGTATGGCGGCACATTAGGAAAATAGCCGCCATTCCGGAGTGTATGTATGGCAGCACATAAGGAAAATAGCCGCCATTCCGGGAGTGTATGTATGGCGGCACATAAGGAAAATAGCCGCTATTCCGGAGTGTATGTATGGAGGCACATAAGGAAAAATAGCCGCTATTCCGGAGTGTATGTATGGCGGCACATAAGGAAAATAGCCGCTATTCCGGAGTGTATGTATGGCGGCACATAAGGAAAAATAGCCGCTATTCCGGAGTGTATGTATGGCGGCACATAAGGAAAAATAGCCGCTATTCCGGAGTGTATGTATGGCGGCACATAAGGAAAAATAGCCGCTATTCCGGAGTGTATGTATGGTGGCACATAAGGAAAAATAGCTGCTATTCCGGAGTGTATGTATGGCGGCACATGAGGGAAAGTAGCCGCCATTCCGCGCTGCTCCCCGCAAACATCGGTTATTTATTTGAGATTGACAAGAACTTTTAAAGTTTAATAACTAACATCATCCGATGAGATCGATTAATTATAATATATTACTGTAATAACCACAGAGATGGATTATTTATCATTTTATCCGCTTATTCGCAGATAATGCGATGTGGTATTTTAGAGGCAAGGTGTCAGCTTCTCAAGCCGAAGATCGTGGGTTCAAGCCACGCAACGGTTGGACAATTTTCTCGAGTTCATTTCGAGTAAACAGGAAGGTAGATTGACACCTAGCCCCATCGGCGACCAAGGTAAAATAGACGCCCCGTGTGCAGATGGCAAGACTATGTGCTGTTCAAAAGGCAGTCAGGCAAAATTAAAAATCGTTGAGATCACCTTAGTTGTCGATATAGGTCAATCAAATCAAGAACCGGCAAAGATCTGTCATTTATCTTCTGACGTCATATCCGATAAGATCGGTCATTATTTACTGACGGTATATCCGATAAGATCGGTCATTATTTACTGACGGTATATCCGATAAGATCGGTCATTATTTACTGACGGTATATCCGATAAGATCGGTCATTATTTACTGACGGTATATCCGATAAGATCGGTCATTATTTACTGACGGATATCCGATAAGATCGGTCATTATTTACCGATAAGATCGGTCATTATTTACTGACGGTATATCCGATACGATCCGCCAGTTATTTGTTGCCGTCACATCCGGATAAATTGTTGTTGTTGTTTTATCTACAAATCTACAAATGTCAAACCTTGAAAAATTGATTATTGTCTACTGCCTCTGTACAGGAAGCAGATCGGTAAATTACTCAATGTATGTTTTTCCTTAGCTGACAAATAGACGAGTTGCAAGGGAAACTTAAAAAACTTATTGGCTATCACACACGTGTCTCAAATCAAATGTGCAAGAAACGAATCGGTTGATCAAAAATATCTTTGACGGATCTGCATGTACGATATTTCAAACTCAATTGCGACTGGCGGGTGATTTTCCCTCCGTGTCATTAGTTCCTGGGTTGAATAGTTTGGGCTTGTGCGGCCTACCATTCTGTGCCTTGTGTCTACAGAGGGTGATCGCTAGGTTCAACGGCTTGGGAAACAAATAGACGGTGAGAACAAACACCCATGTTGACATACAAACATCAACACAAACAATACAGAATGGCACGTTAGTTTTTTTTCTTTCTTTCCGTTCATTTAGATTGTAAACGGCTCACAGAACTGCAGAAATAATTTACTGAACATTGTGGAATTTCAGGCTTTTTAACTTTCTACTTAACCATTTCATGTTTGGCTTTGAATTCATATATTTCTATTTGAAAAACATATTTTGAGGCGTACCTAGGAAGAGACCAAATAATTTGCACCGAGATGGTAAGTGTGTTAAAAGTTGATTTAATTCTAACATTATTGTCAAACACTCAAGTCTAGAGGCATTGTGGTGGTTTATTAAGATAATATAGCAACATGTATTCTGTCAGTTCTTTTTAAAGTTACATGCAAAGTTATTTATTAACATATGCTCATTTTCTCATTTGTTGGTCTCTGTCCATTTGTGTGTCTGTCTCTATCTCTCTAGCTACCGCTATATTATTATTATTATTATTATTGTTATCATTTTTCACTCTCTTTCTTCCCCTCAATCTCATTCTTTCTATGTGATTTCTTTCTCGCTCTCTCTCTCTCTCTCTCTCTCTCTCTCTCTCTCTCTCTCTCTCTCTCTCTCTCTCTCTCTCTCTCTCTCTCTCTCTCTCTCTCTCTCTCTCTCTCTCTTTTCAGGTACCTTCCCTTTTATCTCACTATGTCATTTACACAAAGAAATCTTCTATACTTTTCTTTATTAATACTATTATCCATCGTAATTGTAACTGTAATCATCAGTTCTAGGTGATCTGCTATGTAAAATATCAAAATCATTTCGTTCCTATGCTGCACAAAAATAGTTGCGTGTCAAACTACACATATTAACCTAAGATGACAATCTAGAAGCCTTACCAAGCTAATATTATAGGAAAATTCCACTGTAACATTTAATAGCTCATGTTTGTTGTGACACATTTTCTGCTTAATACAATATTAATTTCAACAAAGTTCTGTGCCATTTCTGTAGTTATCAAGAACTCCTTTTGTACATTTGTTTACATTTAATGATGTCTCTATTAATATAATTTTAATATTAGATTTCCCATTAAATCGATGGTCTTGATCACGCTTGTCTCTTTATATACTCTCAATATAATACTACTAGAGAATATATATACTCTCAATATAATACTACTAGAGAATATATATACTCTCAATATAATACTACTAGAGAATATATATACTCAATATAATACTACTAGAGAATATATATATACTCTCAATATAATACGACTAGAGAATATATATATACTTCACTATAATACGACTAGAGAATATACATACTCTCAATATAATACAACTAGAGAATATATATACTTTCAATATAATACTACTAGAGAATATATATACTTTCAATATAATACTACTAGAGAATATATATACTCTCAATATAATACAACTAGAGAATATATATACTTTCAATATAATACTAGTAGAGAATATATATATACTCTCAATATAATACTACCAGAGAATATATATATAGAGAATATATATATATACTCTCAATAATATATAATACGACTAGAGAATATATATACTCTCAATATAATACTACTAGAGAATATATATACTTTCAATATAATACTACTAGAGAATATATATACTCTCAATATAATACTACTAGAGAATATATATATACTCTCAATATAATACTACCAGAGAATATATATACTCTCAATATAATACTACTAGAGAATATATATATACTCTCAATATAATACTACTAGAGAAATATATACACTATAATACTACTAGAGAATATATATATACTCTCAATATAATATTACTAGAGGAATATATATATACTCTCAATATAATACAACTAGAGAATATATATACTCTCAATATAATACTACTAGAGAATATATATACTCAATATAATACTACTAGAGAATATATATACTCTCACTATAATACTACTAGAGAATATATATACTCTCAATATAATACTACTAGAGAATATATATACTCTCAATATAATACTAATAGAGAATATATATACTTTCAATATAATACTACTAGAGAATATATATACTCTCAATATAATACTACTAGAGAATATATATACTCTCAATATAATACTACTAGAGAATATACATTAAAATTTGACATTTCTAGGCATAATACTCTGATAGAGAACATATTTTACATTTCACTATAATTTGGAGTTTAGAGAAATTCCAAACTAAAACCTTCCTAAAATAATTTAAAAAATGACTTGATCACACAGCGCATTTAAAATGTTTATAAACTACAAGGAAACACTTTTGTATTTATATGGTATGATATGATATGATATAGCTGTCAAGATCCCCAGTGATGTCAACTGTAAAGTTTTACAGAAGCTTACTTGAATAATATCAGTATTAATGCAATTTATATGTTTATCAAGACTTCTATCAATGTCATTTTCATAGCTATCAAGATTTCCAGTTAATGCATATATACTATCAAAACTATGAATGTCATTTTCATAACTATCAAGATCTCAGTGTAAGTCATTTTTATAAATATCAAGATCTCCAGTGTATGCCAATAACTATGAGATTTCAGTCTATGCCATTTTCATAGCTATCAAAATCTCTAGTCTATGCCATTTTCATAACTATCAAAATCTCGTCTATGCCATTTTCATGCTATCAAAATCTCTAGTCTATGCCATTTTCATAGCTATCAAAATCTCTAGTCTATGCCATTTTCATAGGAAACATCTCCAGTCTATGTCATTTATATGGTATCAAGATCTTTATGATATTGATATAACTATCAAGATCTCCAGTATATGCCATTTTCATAACTGTCAAGATTTCTATTCTATCCAGACCATTTTCATAACTATCATGATTTCCAATTATGCCATTTTCATAGTTATCAAGACCTCCAGTTAATTCCATTTTCATAGCTATCAAGATCTCCAGTTTATGCCATTTTCATAACTATCAAGATCTCAAAACTATGCCATTTTCATAACTATCTAGAACTCCAGTTAATATCATTTTGATAACTATCAAGATCTCCAGTTAATTCCATTTTCATAACTATCAAGATCTCCAATATATGCTTTTTCATAGCTATCATGATCTCAAGTTAATGTCATTTTCATGCAATCAAGATCTCCAGTTTATACCATTTTCATAGCTGTCTAGATCTCCAGTTTATGCCATTTTAACTATCTAAATCTCCAGTCTATGCCATTTTCATAACTATCTAGATCTCCAGTTAATGCCATATTCATCACTATCTAGATCGCCAGGTTATGCCATATTCATAACAACCAAGATCTCCAGTTAATGCCACATTTCATAACTATCTCGATCTTCAGGTTATGCCATTTTTATAACTATCTAGATCTCCAGTTAATGCCATTTTCATAACTACCTAGATCTCCAGTTTATGCCATATTCATCACTATCTAGATCTCCAGTTATGCCATATTCATAACTATGTCGATCTCAGGTTAGATTTTCATAACTAAGATCTCCAGTTAATGCCATTTTCATAACTGTCTAGATCTCTAGTTAATGCCATATTCATAACTATCTAGATCTCAATTTTATGTCATATTCATAAATGTCTAGATCTCCAGTTAATGCCATTTTCATAACTGTCTAGATCTCCAGTTAATGCCATTTTCATAACTATCTAGATCTCCAGTTAATGCCATTTTCATGACTATCTAGATCTCCATTTAATGCCATTTTCATAACTGTCTAGATCTCCAGTTAATGCCATATTCATAACTATCTAGATCTCAAGTATATGCCATTTTCATAACTATCTAGATCTCAGTTAATGCCATTTTCTAACTGGCTAGATCTCCTGTTAATGTCATTTTCATACCTATCAAGATCTCCAATTTATGTAATTTTTATAGCAATCAAGATCTCCAATTTATGCCATTTTCATATCTAGATCTCCACTTTATGTCATTTTCCCTAACTCTCTAGATCTCCAATTTATACAATTCTCATAACTATCTAGATCTTCAGTTTATGCCATTTTCATAACTATCTACATCTCCAGTTAATGCCATTTTCATAACTGTCTAAATCTCCAGTTTATGCTATTTTCATAACTATCTAGATCTCCAGTTAATGCCATTTTCATAACTATGAATATCTCCAGTTTATGCCATTTTCATATATATCATGATCTCCAATTAATGCCATTTTCATATATATCATGATCTCCAATTGATGCAATTTTCATATCTATCATGATCTCCAACTTATGCCATTGTCATATCTATCATGATCTCCAATTTATGCCATTTTCATATCTATCATGATCTCCAATTTATGCCATTGTCATATCTATGAAGATCTCCAATTTATGCCATTTTCATAACTATCAAGATCTCCAATTTATTTCATTTTTATAGCAATCAAGATCTCCAATTTATGCCATTTTCATATCTAGATCTTCACTTTATGCCATTTTCCTAACTCTCTAGATCTCCAATTAATGCCATTTTCATAACTATGAAGATCACAAGTTTATGCCATTTTCATACCTATCAAGATCTCTAATTTATGCCATTTTCATAACTGTCTAAATCTCCAGTTTATGCCATTTTAATAACTATCTAGATCTCCAGTTAATGCCATTTTCATAACTATGAATGTCTCCAGTTTATGCCATTTTCATATCTATCAAGATCTACAATTTATGCCATTGTCATTTCTATCAATATCTCCAGATTTATGTCATTTTCATAACAATCAAGATCTCCAATTTATGCCATTTTCATAACTACCAAGATCTCCAATTTATGCCATTGTCATATCTATCAAGATCTCCAATTTATGCCATTTTCTATATCTAGATCTCCGCTCTATGCCATTTTCACATCTATATACAGCTTTATTCCATTTTCATATCCATATAGATCTGCACTTTATTCCATTTTCATAACTATATAGAACTGCATTTAATGATATTGTCATAATTATCTAAAAACAAATGTAAACCCAGAATTCAGTGTAGAAACTAGCCTTAACATGTCATCATATTATTTCCATTATCATCATCGTTAACATGCCACTGATATATCTGAAGTAATTGTTTGCACAGTATGTCAAGACACAAACAAGCATCAAACCACTTGCTATCACTATCTAACCTAGAAAGTGAAATAGCGTACTCTCACGCTGCTAGTTTGTTGGTTTAAATCACATGGACATTGAACCAATTTGAAAAAAAAGTCTTGGAAGAACATAGGGTCTAGGTGCATATTGACAAGACATAATTTACAGCACTAGTACGAAATGAAACTTCACAGACAGCATTTGACAAGACCAAATTCACAACACTAGCACGAAATGACACCATTTGACAAGACATAATTCACAGCTTGTAAATGACACCATTGTCAAGAAATAATTCACCAATGACAGCACCACTTCACAAGCACTATCACCAAAGACATAATTCACAAGACACAATTCACAGTACTAAAACAAAATCACATGACAAGACATAATTCACAGCACTAGTACAAAATGACAGCACATGACAAGACATAATTCACAGCACTAGTACAAAATGACAGCACATGACAAGACATAATTCACAGCACTACAAAAGTACATCATAATTTTGCACTTTACAAATGACAAGACATAATTCACAGCACTAGTACAAAATGACACCACTTGACAAGACAGAATTCACAGCACTAGTACAAAATGACAGGACTTGACAAGACATAATTCACAGCACTAACGAAATGACAGCACTTGACAAGACATAATTCACAGCACTAGCACGAAATGACAGCACTTGACAAGACATAATTCACAGCACTAGTACAAAATGACAGCACTTGACAAGACATTATTCACAGCACTAATACAAAATGACAGCACTTGACAGCATAGTTAAAATGCCATGACATAGAAGTAATTGACAGCACTAGTACAAAATGACAGCACATGACAAGACATAATCCACAGCACTAGTACGAAATGACAGTACATGACAAGACATAATCCACCACTAGTACGAAATGACAGCCATGACAAGACATAATCACAACACTAGTACGAAATGACAGCACATGACAAGACATAATTGCATAGTACAAAATGACAGCACATGACAAGACATAATTGACAGCACTAGTACAAAATGACAGCACATGACAAGACATAATTCACAGCACTAGTACAAAATGACAGCACATGACAAGACATAATTCACAGCACTAGTACAAAATGACAGCACATGACAAGACATAATTCACAGCACTAGTACAAAATGACAGCACTTGACAAGACATAATTCACACAGCACACAAAATGACATAAGCACATGACAAGACATAATTCAAGACATAATTCACAGCACTAGTACAAAATGACAGCACATGACAAGACATAATTCACAGCACTAGTACAAAATGACAGCACATGACAAGACATAATCCACAGCACTAGTACGAAATGACAGCACATGACAAGACATAATTCACAGCACTAGTACAAAATGACAGCACATGACAAGACATAATTCACAGCACTAGTACAAAATGACAGCACATGACAAGACATAATTCACAGCACTAGTACAAAATGACAGCACATGACAAGACATAATTCACAGCACTAGTACAAAATGACAGCACATGACAAGACATAATCCACAGCACTAGCGAAATACAATGACAAGCATAACATGACAAGAAATGACAGACATAATCCATAGCACTAATTACGAAATGACAGCACATGACAAGACATAATTCACAGCACTAGTACAAAATGACAGCACATGACAAGACATAATTCACAGCACAGCAATAGTACAAGACAAATGACAGCACATGACAAGACATAATTCACAGCACTAGCACAAAATGACAGCACATGACAAGACATAATTCACAGCACTAGTACAAAATGACAGCACATGACAAGACATAATTCACAGCACTAGTACGAAATGACACACCACATAATGACAAGACGAAATGACAGCACTTGACAAGACATAATTCACAGCACTAGTACGAAATGACAAATGACAAGACATAACACTGTACAAAACAAGACATAATTCACAGCACTAGTACAAAATGACAGCACATGACAAGACATAATTCACAGCACTGGTACAAAATGACAGCCACATGACAAGACATAATTCACAGCACTAGTACGAAATGACAGCACATGGAGGAGTACCAAGAAAATAAGGTCGTCCATATAGTAGGTAAAGAAGATGTAAAGAGAAGGAAACTGCTATCCACACACGCTCTAAACAAACCAATGAGCATTTGAATAGGAGGAGACATAATTAAAAGAAAGAAAATATCAAACTGTACAAAAGTCTCGCCGAATTATCAGTACTGACCTACAATTGCGGCAGATGGGCCGTTACCAGAAATGCAGAAGAAAGACAAAATGCAATTCCCAAAGCCATCTGTACCTAAGTCCATTGTTTTTGGCATTTTTGTCTCTAAAGGACGTGATTATGACTACGCACATTATTGAAATGACCACTTGAATTGTTAAGAGTGGACATGGGAAATGTAAAAAACACTATGTAAATCATTCTAACTACGTAGATAATTTTACTGATTGAAACTGAAGGTCTCTACTTACAGACCAAGCTATTTTTTCTTCAAAACTGTGGAAATTTAAAAACTAAGAACGGACCAGTCTAGATCGAATTCATCTTTGTTCAAATTCGATTTATTGTCTAGGCTAGCATAAATGTTTGTGTTAGTAAGTGGGAGTAAATCTGTGTTGAAAGGAATGATTTTTTCTCATGCTATGTCAGTAGTAACATGGAAAAATCGATTCAGAGCATTACATTTAATTTTGTTTATTCGATTATTCTATCAACCAATGATTAAATTGCCCATCCCCTTCCATGTTTTCCAATCATGTCACAAATGAATGACCTAGATATACCTTAATGGTCACATATACAAAAACTAACACCGATGATACAAGTCATGTTATTAACCATAGTTATGATAGGAGTTAGACAATGATCACATTAAGGGGCAGAGGGGCGGCAGCTGAATCTCGAAGATTGGGTCAAAAGTATCGAATTTGGGATTTTATCATTTTCATATGCTATGACTCTTCTAGAATCCATCTGTAATAGTACAAAACATGAAAACTATTTATAAATGAGGTTTCTAGTCCTCTAAACATGCTGCCCTAGAACAAAAATTTACACACTTTATCAAAAATATGATAAATTTGCTCATCTTTGGTCCTAATTTTGAAAATGAAACGTGAGTGAATGGCTGTCGTGTATAGTATCGATGTAAAGGGAAATTCCTCTATAGTAGATTTGGTATCGATGATACAACACCATGAGCCCCTGTTCATGAAACTTTCCATACCTAAGACAAAGAATTTCAGATGACATCAGCTGTTATACGGTTTGACCCGACCTTTGAACTCTCTCGGTCAAGGTAATGTCACCGCGTATGCGTGCTGCATAGATATTGCAGGTCAAATGGTGTCGGCGCATGCGCAGGCGTTCCGGATACGTCTGTTGTTTGTAAACAAACTCTCTGCTTTCGTTTTGATTGCTCTGCTAGTGCAAACGTGTTTTATGATTGATTGCGATTTATCCTTCAGGTTTGTTCTATATTCTCGTTATTTTTTTACGAATTAGCTTACAATGCCTCGACTTTCACGAAAAGCTCAAAGCAATAATCTGGCTAAAGCCAGGAAACCGCGTTGGACCGAGGATTCAGGAGATATTCCGTCTCAGGAAGCAACTGAATCTAACTTGGGATTGGAACCATCCACCAGCTCTGGAACACGTGGTGGCTACCCACCATGCTCCAGGTTTGGGCTTTGGGAATGTAGATCTAGCTCTAGTTCTTCATCCTCGGATCGTTTGGATATCCCCATCAGTGAACTGCCATTCGATCCTCCTTCACCAGTTCATCGTTCTGAGACCAGGTTTGAGAAGAATCTTACCATGGTCAATGAACAACAGGACGAAGATGACCATGGACTCAAACGGTGGGCTCATCAAGACTATTTGTGAGCTCAGCATGCTGACATTGTTTGTGTCATTTTTTGAGTGCCCTCTGATTGGTTGCAGATCTAAAGTTAAATGCTTGTCAACGCGTCAAAGCGCAAAGGATTCGCCGTGTGCCTTGAGACCTTCTGCCACAACTGTGATTGCATTGCGGCCTCCACATATACGTCAGATGTCGACATGTCAGCGTCAGTGCACCCTAAGCCGTTCAATATTAACACAGGAGTTGTTGTAGCCTGCCTCAAGAGGGATATGGGACCCCACAAACTTTCTGATTTCTGTGAGACACCCTCTATGCCTTCCCCCCACAAGAAGACCTTCACGAAGCGCGCCGAAGACACATACGGTCTCAATGTAGAAGTGTCACAACAAATATTTAGTAAGGCAGTAGCGGTGGTGAAAAAAGAACATCAACGGCAGCTGAATATCACCATCGACAACACTGAACCGCTAGACGTCGCCGTTAGTTTTGACGGTACATGGATGACGAGGGGCCTTTCGTCTCTTATTGGAATTGCATGTGCCATCGACAGCCTCACTGCTTTCGTAGTTGATGCTCACATCGTTAGTGCCTATGTCAAACATACGCGACAACTGGAAAGTGGCAGAAGGCTCATCTGTACGACGCATGGCTTAGAGAACACCAAGAGGAAGGTTGTAACATCAACTGCACAGGTGAGTTGGGTTTTTTTATTACCAAATGATAATTTCTTCTTACAAATCACTTTTTTCTAGCCGATCAATTGAAATCGACACACAGAGAAGATTTATGGCTCTAGAGGGGATGCACTGTTATTATAATTGTTTGATTTATTTGATCGTTACATTATTAGGATTATTGCTTTTGTCATTATCATCGTCGTCTATTATTTTTTTCTTTCCGTACAGTTATCATTATATTTAGAAAATGAAAGCTCACGGTTGGGGTAAAACAAGACTTATATAAAGAAATGGAACCAGTTTACTGTTGTCACGTAATAAAGAGTAAACACATTATTTTTACATAATTGATAATTCATGGCGGCCGTATCATAGACTAATCTGTTGTAAGCATGTTGCTTAATTCCATGAGATTAGGCAGCCACAACGCAATGCATGATATCATTTTATTTTTATTTTGTAGTTGCAATTTGATCTCCTTTTTATTCCCTTTGTTTGTACGTCATCTTTAGGTACATCGGGCATGATGGAAGCTGTAACGGCAGAAACCCTGTGGCGAAGATCGGTGGACCTGCATCAGCTACGCTACACGGCATTTGTTGGAGACGGTGACTCAAAAGCCTTTGACAGAGTCTGCAGGGCTGAGCCATCTGGACCACATGTGGCTATTGTCAAAGAAGAGTGTATGAACCATGTTTCAAAGTGACTCAGTATGGCCTTGCGGAATTTAGTTCAGGACTGCTCCAAGAAGAGTTTGTAAATTTATTTCCTTACGCACAAACAGAATGAATCCATGGGCTTCATAACCTCACTTCTATTTTCTACAAAAGAAAAAAAAATGTAACTCTTGCTCAAAACCCTAACTATAAATTTCCAATTACACAATCACAACCACCTGAATTATTTGACAAACATAAGCTGCACATAATCAACCTCAAGCCATTTGTTTTAAAAAACATTTTTTTTTTTTATTGTACTGAACTATTCTGTTTCTAACGTAGTTGATTTGTCTACATTCGCATTTTCTGTACTGATTGATATTCAGTTTTGTCTAGTCTTATTTTTATTTGCAGATTTTAGTTAGGCCTGTTTCGGAATGTTTCATATAAAACAGTTTACTTATGTAAACAATGTTTTCTGACGAGTCAGTTTATAGCGTGTATGCTCAATATTTATCTTATACTTATTGTTATTCAAAGGTACAACACTTGGCGGAAGGAAACACGGAAGCCTTACCGGCAATGTCATAGGCAAGCTATGTAAGTATTATGCCAGAGCTATTCGTGGGCACGGCAACATTGAGGACATGAAGACAGCAATGGCTACTCCACGGACGACAACCCTTAGCATCGGTACTGCCCAACTGGCATCGACTCCTGGTGCTTCTACAAGAAGGCCATCGCACAGGGCATATTTCCTGGTCAATATAAGCTCCCTATGCATACGCCCCTGGATTACGATCGCCTGCATCAGCATGTTTGGCCTGTTTACCTACGTTTGACAAATGATGATCTTCTACGCTGTTGAATTATGTACTTCATTCTCATGACTTTTCCTCCTCAGAATGTATTTTTTTTGTGATTGTATTAATCTAATATATGGCAAATATACACCTTATAAGATACTATCCATAACATGCATAAATATAGACATTGTGCAATAAAATTTTGAATTTTTGAGTTGCGGAAACACAAAATTGCGTTTTCTCAAAACTTGTTTTTTTTGTATACTTTTCGCTAAAAGTCAAAAACTTACGCATAGACTTGAAGCAAATTTGGTATA
>JAXRKP010000461.1:220000-235000 GCA_037039925.1 Doris montereyensis
GGTTATTGGTCAGATGTTATCTCCATTGGTACGTTTAAGTTTTATGCATTTGGGTTATTGGTCAGATGTTCACTCCATGGGTACGTTTAAGTATGGTCAGCTGTGGGTTATTGGTCAGATGTTCCCTCCATGGATACGTTTAAGTATGGTCAGCTGTGGGTTATTGGTCAGATTTTACTCCATGGGTACGTTTAAGTATGGTCAGCTGTGGGTTATTGGTCAGATGTTAACTCCATGGGTACGTTTACGTATGGTTAGCTGTGGGTTATTGGTCAGATGTTATCCCATGGATACGTTTAAGTATGCTCAGCTGTGGGTTATTGGTCAGATGTTAACTTCATGGGTACGTTTAAGTATGGTCAGCTGTGGGTTATTGGTCAGATGTTCAATCCATGGGTACGTTTAAGTATGGTCAGCTGTGGGGTATTGGTCAGATGTTCACTCCATGGATACGTTTAAATATGGTCAGCTGTGGGTTATTCGTCAGATAAAAACAAAAGAAAAACGAAGGAAACTTTGCCTCGAGTTCATTACAGAGTCTGAGCCTATCCCAGTTTCTATGGTGGGAAGCAGGACGGATACACTGCCACTTCCGGCATATGACACCACACTCTTGTAGGGTATGTTTCCCAGATGATACCGGTACCTATTACAACCACCTTCAACTTGTTTTGCTTATACTATCCATTCAAAATCATTCTTAAAAGTATTCTTAAAAGTATATGATCATTGCTAGATAATGAAATAACATTTACGCTGAAATTCTTGTCCCTTTGTCTGTCCACTTTGTCTCTCATCACACTCCTTCACCTTTGCCTTGTTACGCTGACAAATAAAAAAGGTAGCACAAATAAAATAGACACAAACAGAACAAAAGCAAAAACAATACGAACACACAAACAGAACAAAGACACAAACAATACGAACACACAAACAGAACAAAGACACAAACAACACTAACACACAAACAGAACAAAGGCACAAACAATACGAACACACACACAGAACAAGTAAACAGAATATTGATTTTTGGCTGCTCCGGTATGTGAGCGATGTGGGCTTTGAGGTCAGTCTGTTTGTCGAATGAATTGTTCACACTTTGGCAAGGTGATAGTTTTTGTAGACAGCTTATATTATATTTCTATTTGTAGATTCTGTAGTATGAGTTTCTTTCGGTTAACTGTTGTTGTCACATGTCTCGTGAGCTTTGGGCTTTTGACTTCAAGGTCACAAACACATAGGACGTTTATATTTTCATTGTTATTGGTTTTGTTTACAGTCGCAATTGAAACGGTAAAAATGGTGTGGTACATGTAGGTTGCCATGGCTTTTCACGCCGCCTTCACGTGGCCGAGTCTAATAGACCTGGCTACCCATTTGTCTAGCAGACCTAGCTACCCAATTGTCTAGCAGACCTAGCTACCCATTTGTCTAGCAGACCTAGCTACCCATTTGTCTACCAGACCTAGCTACCCATTTGTCTAACAGACCTGGCTACCCATTTGTCTAATAGACCTGGCTACCCATTTGTCTAATAGACCTAGCTACCCATTCGTCTAGCAGACCTAGCTACCCATTTGTCTAACAGACCTGGCTACCCATTTGTCTAACAGATCTAGCTACCCATTTGTCTAGTACACCTAGCTACCCATTTGTCTAACAGATCTAGCTACCCATTTGTCTAACAGACCTAGCTACCCATTTGTCTAACAGACCTAGCTACCCATTTGTCTAACAGACCTGGCTACCCATTTGTCTAGCAGACCTAGCTACCCATTTGTCTAACAGACCTGGCTACCCATTTGTCTAATAGACCTGGCTACCCATTTGTCTAGCAGACCTAGCTACCCATTTGTCTAACAGACCTGGCTACCCATTTGTCTAACAGATTTAGCTACCCATTTGTCTAACAGACCTAGTTACCCATTTGTCTAACAGACCTAGCTACCCATTTGTCTAACAGACCTAGCTACCCATTTGTCTAACAGACCTAGCTACCCATTTTGCTGCTGGATCGAATGGATGTCCAGATAAATTTGTCCGGACTGGTAATCAAACTCGACCCCCTCCCCTAAATCGTAGTCAAACGATGTACCGACTGCGCTATCTAATCTCCCACCGTAGATATGGTGGTTAAAACCAAAGCAATGGGTGACGAGCATGCTTGAGTGTTGTAATATTCTTTTTTTACAACATGATAAGGTAAAAATAGATTCCTGGGAAAACTGAGAATCACTCCAACCTATCAAGATATGACTGGCTATGGAAGGAAGTCTTTGGGTGTGCCTACGGTAGCTCATACTCCGTTCCATTCAATCTACCATGTTGGATTAATGTTTTCTGAGCTGTTTATTAACGATTTAGCTTAGATAATTGAATAATAGCATTGATCGGATATCTAGCAAATTAAAGAAAGCTTTAATAATCTATACTTAATTTTCAATGTTGACCCATGCCCCCCCCCCCCACCCCCACCCCCACCCCCACCCCCACCCCCACCCCCACCCCCACCCCATCGTCTTCCAGAATGTGAACGAGGAGTGAGGAGACACCACCCTCTCAGGCAAACGTATATCAAGAATTCACACGCAAAAACTATCGCAAGCAGTGGATGGACAAAGAGTGTGACGATTACATGATCTTTGACCCGAGGACCTGCGCGTGCGTGGAGGGTTGGGACGCTGCTGAAGACGAAAATCCTCCAAAAAGTAAGAAAGTTGAAAGAAACCGAAAACAACGAGAAGAATATAATGGAGATGATCGTCGTGGAAAGAAGAGAGAAGGCCAGGGAATTCCATATCCAAGTACAACAATGGCAGGGGCAGACGTGGAGGCAAGCAGACGAGTCACGAGGTGATGGACATGCAGGAAGAGAGAAAATCGAAAAAGAACACCAAGACCAGGAAAGAATATTGGTAAGACAAGTTCACGTAATTTTCGTAGCAGAAGCTACAAAATATGATACAGATTTTAAAGAAAAATATTAATAATATTTATTTTTAAGTTAAATCTATTTATATTGAGGGAAGACCCTTGCCTCGGTTGAGCAATTACAATACTGTGACTGGCTATTCTTCCTTTAAATCAGGGGATAGGAAAGCGAATTCCTGAAACCCCGAAAGGGGAAAATTGCCTGAAAAAAAGGAGGCGAATTGCCTGAAACCCCAAAAAAGGAAAGCGAATTCCTAAAACCCCAAAAAGGGAAACAAATTCCTGAAACCCCAAGAAATGAGAAGCAAATTGCCTGAAACCCCCAAAAGGAATCGAATTGCCGTAGATTGACAGTTAACCAAGATTAGCATTAACTTTTTTCCCGACATATTTGTTTTTAGGTCTCACATAATTTATTAGTTCGGTCAGATTTCTAGGGCAACATACAAAATAGCTCTAATGTGGTTTATGCTTTAATTTTAGTATGCCAAAATCAATATGAATGGAAAGGGGAATCTACAGAAGCCAACAGAAAAAAGTTATCAAACAAAAACAAATGTATAAGGGATGTCAAATGTTGATGTTAAGTTGGAACGTTATTGTATAAGAACAAAAAAACCTGATTCCAGATTTAGAGCAGTTACAATATACTACGTTAGATTTTAGTTAAATACTACATTCATTTCCAGATACTCAGGGTTTCTATTTAAAGGAAATATTCCAATAATTGTGTTTATTTTTTTTGTAATTGAAATATGGGCTTGAGTATTTATGTCCCTAGTAAATCAATCTTGATTGTCAGGACTAAATCTAGATCTACATCGACAATTAGAGACTTTTGTTGGTGATCTTCGCTCAGGATTATTATTACTACAAGCAGATTCACTATAACTAAATCTTGTTCTATCTTCCCCGACCATAACTTAGCGGAAAAGTTCAAATACCTAATCTTTAGACAGTTTTTTTAATTCACAGTAGAGAAGGATGGAATAACAACCAATATTGTTTAAACGAAAAAATGCACATAGAATTCGAAACAAATAATTCATAAACAGTAAACAGAGAGAATTCGTTTGAATGTTCATTCGAAAATTTGTTACGACTAAATAAATGCAAATAAATGGCGACGTCGGTAGAGACGCAACAAAATTTGAGGTGAACTTTAGTCACAGATATATCGGTGATTCGTCCGCAAGTGGTGGTGTCCATTTCGGAAGAAAAAGAAGATGAAATCCTTCTCAAAATCTGATTCCAAATATCTGAATATATCGTGATCCAAATATCCGAATATATCGTGTTCCAAATATCCGAATATATCGTATTCCAAATATCCCAATAATATATCGTATATTCCAAATATCCCAATATATAGTGTTCCAAATATCCCAATATATCGTGTTCCAAATATCCCAATATATCGTGTTCCAAATATCCCAATATATCGTTCCAAATATGTTCCAAATATCCCAATATATCGTGTTCCAAATATCCCAATATATCGTGTTCCAAATATCCCAATATATCGTGTTCCAAATATCGTGTTCCAAATATCCAATATATCGTGTTCCAAATATCCCAATATATCGTGTTCCAAATATCCCAATATATCGTGTTCCAAATATCCGAATATATCGTGTTCCAAATATCCCGTTCCAAATATCCCAATATATCGTGTTCCAAATATCCCAATATATCGTGTTCCAAATATCCCAATATATCGTGTTCCAAATATCAATATATCGTGTTCCAAATATCAATATATCGTGTTCCAAATATCCCAGTATATCGTGTTCCAAATATCCCAATATATCGTGTTCCAAATATCCCAATATATCGTGTTCCAAATATCCCAATATATCGTGTTCCAAATATCCCAATATATCGTGTTCCAAATATCCGAATATATCGTGTTCCAAATATCCCAATATATCGTGTTCCAAATATCCCAATATATCGTTCCAAATATCCCAATATATCGTGAATATATCGTGTTCCAAATATCCGAATATATCGTGTTCCAAATATCCGAAATATCGTGTTCCAAATATCGAATATATGTTCCAAATATCCGAATATATCGTGTTCCAAATATCCGAATATATCGTGTTCCAAATATCCGAATATATCGTGTTCCAAATATCCGAATATATCGTGTATAACTTATGACTAATGAAGCCAACTGTTAGGCATTGCTGCTATACTGATGTCAGTATGTCAGTATGTCAGTATGTCATGACATTTGAGCAGTTCTTTTCTGATCCATGACGACGTAATTTAGCTTTTAAAACCCTAAGATTTCAATATTAGAACTTAAAACGTTAACCCTGGTGAACATAAACAGATAAATAATTGTTCCAGTAGCGGTTTTACTGGGTTGTTTGCTTTTCTTACAGGATCGCTGACCAGTCAAGCGAGGAGGTTCCAGTAAGAGTTAGAGCCAGACTGCTAGTAAGTACATATTATTCACAAAGAATTTGCAGGGAAAATGTCTTTTTCGTTATAATGTAATTCTATTACTAATGTAATTATATCAATATT
The DNA here is from genome assembly GCA_037039925.1 of Doris montereyensis. NCBI lineage: Eukaryota > Metazoa > Mollusca > Gastropoda > Nudibranchia > Dorididae > Doris > Doris montereyensis. The sequence continues at coordinate 225,470 of JAXRKP010000461.1, forward strand.
ATTTCGTTGATTACTATCATTATCATTATCATTATCATTGTCATTATTATTATCATTATCATTATCATTATCATTATTAGTATTACCACCGAGAAAGCTGGAGGAAGTTTCCTTTCTACTGGCGGTAGTTTGTTTGTCAATTTCAATTTCAATTTCAATTTCAATTTCAATTTCAATTTCAATTTCAGTTTTAATTTCAATTTCAATTTCAATCACCTTTATTGATCCTTTAAAAAAGGAAATTATACTTGTGTTATCACAATTTCCGTTTGAAAAATAAAAGAGTACATTAGTGTATTTAAATTAAAAACAAATTTAACTTAGTTGATCATTAAATGTTTAGTTATAGGAGAAGTATACAAAAACTCAAAGGTCGGTAAATAGATAGTGCGGTGAGACGATATACATAAAAAAAAAAAAATTTTAATTAGGAAAAAAAGTTAGAATAATTATAGACAAATCAATTTAGCTTCATACACGTTCATTAACTTATCATAAATCATTCATTCACCATCCATCAATTTACATTTCTTAAACATTGTTAGGAAAACGCCATTGTGCTTTCAAAGTAAGGTATGGTCAAACCTTCGTATGACGCTTGGAAGAAAAGATCTAAAATATCTCAGTCTCAGTGTTGTCAGCAACATTACTAAAGCCGTGAGGGCTTTTGATGAAATTTTGAACACAGGTCGGAAATAATACAAGGAACAGTTGATTGGTCTATGCATTTTTGAAAGATCTTTTCTATTGTGAGATAAGGTCATTTTCCGAATTTGCCTTGATGTAGGTCTTCTCTCATTTCTGAAGTCATAACAAGTTATTTTAGGACTAGAACACTGCTAGACCAAAATGGAAGGATACCGATGTTAGATAAAACTAAACCTCATATGAACAAAGAAAGACTAACACACTGCTAGACCAAAATGGAAGGATACCGATGTTAGATAAAACTAAACCTCATATGAACAAAGAAGGACTAACACACTGCTAGACCAAAATGGAAGGATACCGATGTTAGATAAAACTAAACCTCATATGAACAAAGAAAGACTAACACACTGCTAGACCAAAATGGAAGGATACCGATGTTAGAAAACTAAACCTCATATGAACAAAGAAGGACTAAACTGCTAGACCAAAATGGAAGGATACCGATGTTAGATAAAACTAAAAGAAGGACTAGCACACTGCTAGACCAAAATGGAAGGATACCGATGTTAGATAAAACTAAACCTCATTATGCCTCGGCTGCTAGACCAAAATGGAAGGATAATGTTGCTATAAAGATACAATACACATGCTAGAACAATATGGAAGAAACAAAATGTTTTACTAAACCTACATGACCGTTAGAAAGGAGATCCCATTATGTAGATCCCGTTAAAATGTTAGGATCCCAATGATAGATATATATATAACCTCATATGAACAAATAAAGGACTAATGATACTGCTATATATCCGTTAGAAGTAGATCCCGATTATGTAGATCCCGTTAAAAGTAGATCATATGAATGATGTATATCCCGTTAAGAAGATAGAACAAATGAAGATGTATATCTCGTTAAAAGTAGATCCCGATTATGTATATCCCCTATCCCAATGATGTATAGAAGTTGATCCCGATTATGTATATCCTATTAGAAGTAGATCCCGATTATGTATATCCTATTAGAAGTTGATCCCGATTATGTATATCCTATTAGAAGTTGATTCCGATTATGTATATCCTATTAGAAGTTGATTCCGATTATGTATATCCTATTAGAAGTTGATTCTAATTATGTATATCCTATTAGAAGTTGATTCCGATTATGTATATCCTATTAGAAGTTGATTCCGATTATGTATATACTATTAGAAGTTGATCCCGATTATGTATATCCTATTAGAAGTTGATCCCGATTATGTATATTCTATTAGAAGTTGATCCGATTATGTATATCTGTTAGAAGTTGATCCCGATTATGTATATTCTATTAGAAGTTGATCCCGATTATGTATATCCTGTTAGAAGTTGATCCCGATTATGTATATTCTATTAGAAGTTGATCCCGATTATGTATATCCTGTTAGAAGTTGATCCCGATTATGTATATCCTATTAGAAGTTGATCCCGATTATGTATATTCTATTAGAAGTTGATCCCGATTATGTATATCCTGTTAGAAGTTGATCCCGATTATGTATGTCCTATTAGAAGTTGATCCCGATTATGTATATCCTATTAGAAGTTGATCTGATTATGTATATTCTATTAGAAGTTGATCCCGATTATGTATATTCTATTAGAAGTTGATCCTGATTATGTATATTCTATTAGAAGTTGATCCCGATTATGTATATTCTATTAGAAGTTGATCCAGATAATGTATATCCTGTTAAAATTGATCCCGATTATGTATACCCTGTTAGAAGTAGATCCCAATGATGTGTATCCCATTAAAAGTAGATCCCAATGATGTGTATCCCATTAAAAGTAGATCCCAATGATGTGTATTCCATTAAAAGTAGATCCCAATGATGTGTATTCCATTAAAAGTAGATCCCAATGATGTGTATCTAATTAAAGGTAGATCCCAATGATGTGTATCGCATTATAAGTAGATCCCAATGATGTGTATCCCATTATAAGTAGATCCCAATGATGTGTATCCCATTATAAGTAGATCCCAATGATGTGTATCCCATTATAAGTAGATCCCAATGATGTATCCCATTATAAGTAGATCCCAATGATGTGTATCCCATTATAAGTAGATCCCAATGATGTGTATCCCATTATAAGTAGATCCCAATGATGTGTATCCCATTATAAGTAGATCCCAATGATGTGTATCCCATTATAAGTAGATCCCAATGATGTGTATCCCATTATAAGTAGATCCCAATGATGTGTATCCCATATAAGTAGATCCCAATGATGTGTATCCCATTAAAGTAGATCCCAATGATGTGTATCCCATTATAAGTAGATCCCAATGATGTGTATCCCATTAAAAGTTAATCCCAATGATGTGTATCCCATTAAAAGTAGAACCCAACGATGTGTATCCCATTAGAAGTTGATCCCTATGATGTGTATCCCATTAGACGTAGATCCTAATGATGTGTATCCCATTAGAAGTTGATCCCTATGATGTGTATCCCATTAGAAGTAGATCCCAATGATATGTATCTCATTAGAAGTAGATCCCAATGATATGTATCTCATTAGAAGTAGATCCCTATGATGTGTATCCCATTAGAAGTAGATCCCAATGATATGTATCTCATTAGAAGTAGATCCCAATGATATGTATCTCATTAGAAGTTGATCCCAATGATGTGTATCCCATTAAAAGTAGATCCCAATGATGTGTATCCCATTAAAAGTAGATCCCAATGATGTGTATCCATTAAAAGTAGATCCCGATGATGTGTATCCCATTAAAAGTAGACCCCGATGATGTGTATCAAATAAAAGTAGATCCCGATGATGTGTATCCGATTAGAAGTAGATCCCGATGATGTATCCCATTGTTATCCCGATGATTAGAAGTAGATCCCGATGATGTGTATCCCATTAGAAAAAGATCCCAATGATGTGTATCCCATTAGAAGTAGATCCCGATGATGTATATCCCGTAAAAAGTAGATCCCGATGATGTATATCCTGTAAGAAGTAGATCCCGAGGATGTATATCCTGTAAGTAGATCCCGAGGATGTATATCCTGTAAGAAGTAGATCCCAATGATGTATATCCCGTTAGAAGTAAATCTCATTGATGTATATTCCGTTAGAAATAGACCGCAATTATGTATATCCCTTTAGAAATAGATCCCAATGATGTATATCCCTTTAGAAATAGATCACAATGATGTATATCCCGTTAGACATAGATCCTAATGATGTATATCCCGTTATAAATAGATCCTAATGATGTATATCCCGTTATAAATAGACCCTAATGATGTATATCCGTTAGAAATAGATCTTAATGATGTATATCACGTTAGAAATAGATCATAATGATGTATATCACGTTAGAAATATATCCTAATGATCTTTATCCTGTTAGAAATAGATCCTAATGATGTATCACGTTAGAAATATGTTCTAATGATGTATATCATGTTAGAAATAGATCCTAATGATGTATATCACGTTAGATATAGATCCTAATGATGTATATCACGTTAGAAATAGATTTAATGATGTATATCACGTTAGAAATAGATCCTAATGATGTATATCACGTTAGAAATAGATCTTAATGATGTATATCACGTTAGAAATATATCTTAATGATCTTTATCCTGTTAGAAATAGATCCTAATGATGTGTATCACGTTAGAAATATATCCTAATGATGTATATAACGTTAGAAATAGATCCTAATGATGTATATCACGTTAGATATAGATCCTAATGATGTATATCACGTTAGTAATAGATCCTAATGATGTATATCACGTTAGAAATAGATCCTAATAATGTATATCCCTTAGAAACATATCCTAAAGATGTATATCACGTTAGAAATAGACCCTAATGATGTATATCTCATTAAAAGTATATCCCATTAGAAATATATCTCATTAGAAATATATCTCATTAGAGTTAGAAATATCATTCTTATCTTTTCTTATATCTTCTTCTTCTATAACCCATTCTTCTTCTTTTCTTAATCTTCTTCTTCTTCTTCTCCTTCTTCTTCTTCTTCTTCTTCTTCTTCTTCTTCTTCTTCTTCTTCTTCTTCTTCTTCTTCTTCTTCTTCTTCTTCTTCTTCTTCTTCTTCTTCTTCTTCTTCTTCTTCTTCTTCTTCTTCTTCTTCTTCTTCTTCTTCTTCTTCTTCTTCTTCTTCTTCTTCTTCTTCTTCTTCTTCTTCTTCTTCTTCTTCTTCTTCTTCTTCTTCTTCTTCTTCTTCTTCTTCTTCTTCTTCTTCTTCTTTTTCTTCTTCTTCTTCTTCTTCTTCTTCTTCTTCTTCTTCTTCTTCTTCTTCTTCTTCTTCTTCTTCTTCTTCTTCTTCTTCTTCTTCTTCTTCTTCTTCTTCTTCTTCTTCTTCTTCTTCTTCTTCTTCTTCTTCTTCTTCTTCTTCTTCTTCTTCTTCTTCTTCTTCTTCTTCTTCTTCTTCTTCTTCTTCTTCTTCTTCTTCTTCTTCTTCTTCTTCTTCTTCTTCTTCTTCTTCTTCTTCTTCTTCTTCTTCTTCTTCTTCTTCTTCTTCTTCTTCTTCTTCTTCTTCTTCTTCTTCTTCTTCTTCTTCTTCTTCTTCTTCTTCTTCTTCTTCTTCTTCTTCTTCTTCTTCTTCTTCTTCTTCTTCTTCTTCTTCTTCTTCTTCTTCTTCTTCTTCTTCTTCTTCTTCTCCTTCTTCTTCTTCTTCTTCTTCTTCTTCTTCTTCTTCTTCTTCTTCTTCTTGTTCTTCTTCTTCTTCTTCTTCTTCTTCTTCTTCTTCTTCTTCTTCTTCTTCTTCTTCTTCTTGTTCTTGTTCTTCTTCTTCTTCTTCTTCTTCTTCTTCTTCTTCTTCTTCTTCTTCTTCTTCTTCTTCTTCTTCTTCTTCTTCTTCTTCTTCTTCTTCTTCTTCTTCTTCTTCTTCTTCTTCTTTTTCTTCTTCTTCTTCTTCTTCTTCTTCTTCTTCTTCTTCTTCTTCTTCTTCTTTTTCTTCTTCTTCTTCTTCTTCTTCTTCTTCTTGTTCTTCTTCTTCTTCTTCTTCTTCTTCTTCTTCTTCTTCTTCTTCTTCTTCTTCTTCTTCTTCTTCTTCTTCTTCTTCTTCTTCTTCTTCTTCTTCTTCTTCTTCTTCTTCTTCTTCTTCTTCTTCTTCTTCTTCTTCTTCTTCTTCTTCTTCTTCTTCTTCTTCTTCTTCTTCTTCTTCTTCTTCTTCTTCTTCTTCTTCTTCTTCTTCTTCTTCTTCTTCTTCTTCTTCTTCTTCTTCTTCTTCTTCTTCTTCTTCTTCTTCTTCTTCTTCTTCTTCTTCTTCTTCTTCTTCTTCTTCTTCTTCTTCTTCTTCTTCTTCTTCTTCTTCTTCTTCTTCTTCTTCTTCTTCTTCTTTTTTCTTCTTCTTCTTCTACTTCGTTTCGTCTTCTCATCTTCTTCTTCTTTTTGTTTTTTGGTTTTCTTCTCCTCTTCCTTCCTCCTCCTCCTCCACCTCCTCCTCCTTTCCCCTCTCTGTCGCCGTCACCATTCACTTCTGTTCCTCTTCTTATTACTTCTATTATTATTGTTACAACTGCTGTTACTGCATAAATTTTTTAGGATTGGTCATATCTGATTTCTTTATTAAAACGTCACCTGTCTTGGCCGCTCGTAGCCTATTTCATCACGGTGGGCATCCTGCCAATCCTCATGTCCATTTCAAGACACGGCCTGAATGAATTTCTTTGAAAGGTGTATTACGTGTCAAATCCAGGCCACCTGTAGCAACACAAAACTCTTTGCGAATGTCCTTCCGTTCTAGCTTACAACATATACGTAGGTTCCGACATTTTACAGCGAAATATTAAAATGTTCATAAAATCTCTTGTTTTGTGAAGCTTGCACCAGCCGTCGCCGGAAAGCCCATCCCTCTTCGAAAGATGGACAGACGGGAAATGGGAGAAGGAAGACTGTAACTGGCCTTTCTACACCGGTCTGGTGTGGAGTCAGGAGGCTTGCAGATGTGAATGGGGACCCAACAGGACGCTAGCTAAACCCCAAATGGAAAACTGTGAGAGTTCTAATCAATCTCCACTTTGCTTTAGTTTAAGCTCCGTAATGACTAAAATGTGAACTTTAAGGCGGCGTGAGACGACTGATCTTTAACCTTAATTCTCTGTGTGTCAAGAGCCACATAAAGCCTGGACATGAGTCATTCAGGTATGATTTTACCTCAACCTTAATTCTCAGTGTGGCAAGAGCCACTTAAAGCCTGGACATGATTCATTCAGGTATGATCTTACCTTAACCTTGATTATCTGTGTGCCAAGAGCCACATAAAGCCTGGACATGATTCATTCAGGTATGATCTTACCTTAACCGTAATTCTCTGAGTGCCAAGAGCCACATACATCCTGGACGTGATTCATTCTATTTTCTCCATTCCTGTCTATTTTCTCTATATTTTCTCTATACATTTTCCTAGGCTGCTGGCTCGTCTGGCTCTTTCTCCAGAAATGCCAAACCTCTCCTTCCCTCTCCATTCCTCTTCATTCCTTTCCACATTTCCAAAAAGACCATCCCTCTTCTTTTATCTCTTTCTTCATATTTCCAGGAAAGCCATCCCTCTCCCTTTTCTCTTTCTCCATGTTCTGAAGGACATTTCTCCATTTATTTTCTCCATGAAGGATCACTCTTCCATATCTCTCCATATTTGCAGGAAGGCCATCTCTTTCTCCATATTCACAGGAAGGCCATCTATTTCTCCATATTTCATCCATATCTCTTTCCATATTTGTAGGAAGGCCATCACTCTCCAGCCATCTCTTTCTCCATATTTCCATGAAGGCCATCCCTCTCCATCTTCTCTTCCTCCATATTACAAGGAAGTATCATTCCACTCCATTCATCTCTTTCTCCATATGCCAGGAAAGCCATCCTCTCTCCAATTCCGTATCTTTCTCCATGTTCCAGGAAGGCCATCCCTCTCCATTTTCTCTTCCTCCATATTACAAGGAAGGCCATCCTCTCCATTCCTCTCCTTCTCCATATTACAGGAAGGCCATCCCTCTCATTCCTCTCTTTCTCCATGTTCACAGGAAGACCATCCCTCTCTATTTCTCTCTTTCTTCATATTACAAGGAAGGCGATCCTCTCCCATTCATCTCTTTGTCCATATTACAAGAAGGCCATCCCTCTCCATTCCTCTCTTTCTCCACATTCCCAGGAAGTCCATCTTTCTCCATTCCTGTCATTCTCCATTCCCAGGAAGTCCATCTTTCTCTATTCATGTCATTCTCACATTCCCAGAATGTCCATCCCTCTCTATTCCTGTCTTTCTCCACATTACCAGGACGTCCATCTTTCTCCATTCCTGTCTTTCTCCACATTCCCAGGACGTCCATCTTTCTCCATTCTGTCTTTCTCACATTCCCAGGACGTCCATCTTTCTCTATTCCTGTCATTCTCCACATTCCCAGGAATGTCCATCTTTCTCTATTCCTGTCATTCTCCACATTCCCAGGAAGTCCATCTTTCTCTATTCCTGTCATTCTCCACATTCCCAGGACGTCCATCTTTCTCTATTCCTGTCATTCTCCACATTCCCAGGACGTCCATCTTTCTCTATTCCTGTCTTTCTCCACATTCCGAGGACGTCCATCTTTCTCTATTCCTGTCATTCTCCACATTCCGAGGACGTCCATCTTTCTCTATTCTGTCATTCTCCACATTCCGAGGACGTCCATCTTTCTCTATTCCTGTCATTCTCCACATTCCGAGGACGTCCATCTTTCTCTATTCCTGTCTTTCTCCACATTCCGAGGACGTCCATCTTTCTCTATTCTGTCATTCTCCACATTCCGAGGACGTCCATCGTTCTCTATTCCTGTCATTCTCCACATTCCGAGGACGTCCATCTTTCTCTATTCCTGTCATTCTCCACATTCCATGAGGACGTCCATCTTTCTCTATTCCTGTCATTCTCCACATTCCGAGGACGTCCATCTTTCTCTATTCTGTCTTTCTCCATTCCGAGGACGTCCATCTTTCTCTATTCCTGTCTTTCTCCACATTCCCAGAATGTCCATCTTTCTCCATTCCTGTCTTTCTCCACATTCACAGCAAGTCCGTCTTTTTCTATTCCTGTCATTCTCATTCACAGCAAGTCCATCTTTCTCCATTCCTGTCTTTCTCCACATTCACAGCAAGTCTGTCTTTTTCCATTCCTGTCATTCTCCACATTCCCAGGAACTCCATCTTTCTCCATTCTTCTTTTTCTCCACAGTCCAGGCCTATTTGCCTTTGAGCTTCCTTTGTTTGTGGGGTAGAATAGGTGGGGCAAATGGTGATGTGAAATGTTCAGTGCATATCGTAGATGGTATAATAATCGACAAAATCTCAATATATTTTCAGTTGAGATGCAATTTCTTGTCAACCCGTATTTTGGCTTTTTGTTTTTTTTTTTATTGAGGTCTGTGGTTAGAGGTAAGGTGTCAGCCTCTCAATCAGAATAATTCTGCTGCTCTTCTGTTCTAATATCCTTATTGTTTTATTCTCTTTACTCGTTTTCCTTCGATACTTATTCTTTCCTTTGGTATTGCTGTATACTATTGATGGCTGTATAAGTGTGTTTAGTTGAAATATTATAATATGTTAATGTTCCTAAAGCTGCTACTTCCCATTAAACCACAACTTGTTCTGTTTTCTGCAACTTGAAGCAAAATAGGTGATAATGACAATCTAGCATCGCCACCTGAAGAGATGCTAGTTTGTCGTGTATAGCAGGCCACAATGTTCATGTCATATTGGTATCTATTCAAGTACTGCTGAATGTTATCGAAAGTATGACTTGAAACGTCACCTGTTTTTCTGTCTTCTTTTAAAGGTGAAATCCTTTTCAGTTCGACTTCTTTTTGATGT
>JAXRKP010000461.1:240000-245000 GCA_037039925.1 Doris montereyensis
TGAACGTCTTTCGCTTTTCTTTAAGAGCACAATCCTTAAACGTTTGTTGTTTTATTTTAGTCCTCTGCGTTTCAATACTCAAAACGTTATCTCTCTATGTCTCCATCATTGTATTATATTATTTCTAGATCTCAGCCCTTAAATTCATTTCCTGTCACAATCATCAAATGTTATCTCTCTAGGTCTTAATCATTATATTACATTTCTATATTTCAGTCTCCAAATTCCTTTTTCCTGTCTCAATCATCAAATGTTATATTTCTCTGTCTCAATCATTGTATTATATTTCTATATCTCAGTCCTCAAATTCCTTTTCCTATCTCACTCATCAAATCTTATGTCATTATCAACAAAATCGATGACATTGTGTTTATAATCCAACTCCGTCTATGTCTATGTCTCAATCATCAAATTACATGTTTATATACCAATCATCATAAATAGAATATTTCTTGTCTTAATCATCAAATTACATGTTTATATGCCAATCATCATAAATAGAATATTTCTTGTCTCAATCATCATATTCTGTTTCTGTGTCTCAGTTATCAAATTAATTCTGTATCTCCAACGTCAGTTTATATGATTCAATCAAATTTTATGTCTCAATCATTTACATTTTGTTGTATGCGACATACAACGAAATGTAAATGATTGAACATACCATTTTTCTTGAGTCATATCAATTGTCCGTGGAGAATTAATCATCAACTCTCTTTATCAATAATTAAACTATACTATTTCTGTTTCAATCATCCAACTCTCTTTATCAATAATTAAACTATACTATTTCTGTTTCAATCAGCCAACTGACTTCTATGCCCATACATCAATCATATCTAAAACAGGTGTCATACCAGGCGTGGAGAAAGCAGATCACTGTTGCTATGAAGACAGTGGAGTCCGGCAAACTGGTGGAAGATTACTGCGTCATGGGAGGGCAGCATCAAAGGTAGAGATCGTTTCTTTCTAACATAAACAGACGCGAAGTTTCATTAGTTTTTCCTCATTGCGGGGGAACTCGGTAGTCAGAGGTGAGGTGTCGGCCTCTCAACCAAAAGTTAGTGGGTTCGAACCCTACAGGCGGTTGAAAAATGTTCTCGAGTTCTTTCGAGAAAAAATCTACCCCCTTGGCTGTTTACAGGGCAGTCCGGGCAAATTATAAATCTACCAACACCCCGAGATCAGCTTAGTTGTGGATGTGGGTACAACAAATCAAATCAAAATTGTCGTGCTGCAGTATCACAGTTCCATAGATCTAAGATGCAAATAAAGAAGTTGTTGTTTTTATATTACCAATACATTTTTTTTCAATTAATGTACAGTATATCCTCTGTGGTAACATTTCTACAAACTTCTTTCACTTACATTAAGCCTCTGAAAAACAACCCAATGGCAAACAGATGGTGGCGACATTTTTGCTTATAATGTAAAGAATAACATACGGAATAGACAACAATTAAAACTAAAACAAAAACACCTTGAATATTGACCTGTTTTCCGCACCCCCTCACATTCATTGACTGAACAAAATTGATCACTTGTTAAGGGGGTTAATTAAATGAAATGAGTAGAGCTTCGCTTACTTTTGTAAAATGTTGTCTAATAGATATGCATTACATTGGATTTAATTCTCTTCTACTATCAATGGAGAGGCACTGGTAGTTCAGTCAGTAGCGCGTCTGTCTACCACGCAGGAGGCCGGATTCGATTCCCAGTCTGAGCAATATTGATTTCCTGGCTTCCTCTTGTCGACCCATCAGCGAAGTGGGTGGCCGTTCAATATTCAGACTTGGCGCAAAGTAAAGACGGTGTGGAAAGCAATGACAAACTACCACACTGTCTCATATTGTGTGGAAAGCAATGACAAACTACCACACTGTGTCATATTGTGTGGAAAGCAATGACAAACTACCACACTGTGCCATATTGTGTGGAAAGCAATGACAAACTACCACACTGTGTCATATCGTGTGGAAAGCAATGACAAACTACCACACTGTGCCATATGTGTGGAAAGCAATGGCAAACTACCACACTGTGCCGTATGCCTGAAATGATCAGGACTTTGCACCGATTTACCCTACTCTCAACTCTGAGTATGGAATTGACTATACTACTTTACTACCAGAGAGATTGACTGGAGCACGTCATTAGATATTTTGTACGGAAACGTTACCTCACTCAGCGAGGTGTAAATAGGTAGCAGGCACAGCCTGATGAATAATACAGATGACAGATGAGAATCATCCCTACAGGGCTTGTCGTATAGTAATTTCAATACAGCCTGTAATGCTATCAAATGGGCTGAGAAAAAGTACATACAAATTAATGTAGTTAATGGACATATCACGATTGAAAAACTTGCTTAATTTGAAACCGGCAATTCATATACATTGAAATACAGGGACGTCACCGTGGTGTTAAATGTTCTGTCTGCATGGTTTCCTCATGCCTATCTCCATTTGAAGGAAATTACATTGAAAAGCTGCCACCCTGGTTGCCATTGTATCAGGTAGAAGAGCTCAGTCAATTCACCTCCTGTCGTTGTATCATGATACGGTGTCATGTGAGCTTAACTGCCCACCCGTATAGCAATAACCCTTACCTATGATGTCGTTACATGTACGGCCTTCGTGTTTTGGTTACCCTCTAACTTCTTTATGACCTGTGTGTTGTGGTTATTAATGTGGCTGATTCCACGATACAATTGCTTCTCTTTGAGGATCGAACTGTGCCACGCATGCGCAATCGCATCTCAAGTAGCTCACATTATTACATTATTAATGTAACAACATGTCATTCAAATTTCAAGTAACTAAGGTACGCCTAATTCAAATTTCAATTTAATGATGCACGTTATTTGCTATGGGACAATATAAACACCTGTAGCTATACTATGGCCCTTGAGTTGTTGGTAGTGAACAACTCGGAGCTAGTAAGGGCCTGTCAGAGAGTCATTTGGATAGCTATTAATCTATCCTGAGCCTTTTTTTTAAAACCGGAAAACTATTTGAATGCGGATGAAGCCTGGGTATTATTTAGAAATGACTTAAATAATGTTGAATCTAAATATATTTCTCTTAAAACAGGAATTGAACCAAATGACTGGAAATTAGCTAATGTTACAGCTATGTAAAAAAAGAAAGAAAAACATGCAACGTAGAAAATTATCATATGTAAAATACGTGAATCCATTTTAAATGACTTAATGATTTTTCTTGAATCTTACAAAATATGTTGTCTGAATATCAGCATGGCTTTCGCAGTAAACGTTCTTGTATAACCCAACAGTTGGAGGTTATGGAAGATTTCACTAAAATATAGAGGATAAAAATACTATTGATGTTATATACTTGGATTTTCGTAACGCTTTTGATTCAGTACATCATGAAAGACTGTTTGCAAAGCTTCAGGTTCACGTTTTTTTGGTGATATAGTAAGTTGGATTAAATTTTCCTATCAAATCGCCACCAGAGAGTAATAGTAGAAACGAGATAATGACTCGCCATATTCATTACCAGCAATCATCTATTCCTCAATAAACTGATGGAATATCGTGAACAATCTCTCAAAGAACTGATGGAATATCGTGAACAATATCTCAAAAGAACTGATGGAATATCGTGAACAATTTCTCAAAGAACATAGTAAATTGTTCGAACAAAGAGCTTAAGCAAACCATCTTCGTTCTGACACGATTCAGAGCCAAGTTTAGAATAATTCAAGAAAGTCGTTATAAACTCAAAGTAACAATTTGCATAATACTTGAATTGACAGAAGGAAATACTTGATTCATTTCTCTTTTCTCTATTCATAACAGAGCAGCTGGATTGCTTGACATACGCTACACGGACAGTTACCTAGAACTCAACATCAACGACGAAATGTGTTTGGGCAGCGACAAATTTTTTGGTAATTTTTTCTGTAATTAAGATTTCAATTGAAGACAATAAACGCTTACATCTGGTGTGATCATATTGCATTAAAAATGATAATGTGGGCTACAGATAGAAGAGTCTTGTCAGTGTATGAAGATTCTGGGATACAGATACAGGAGCTTTGTCAGTGTATGTAGAGTATGGGATACGGATACAGGAGCTTTGTCAGTGTATGTAGAGTATGGGATACGGATACAGGAGCTTTGTCAGTGTATGTAGAGTCTGGGATACAGATACAGGAGCTTTGTCAGTGTATGTAGTGTATGTAGAGTCTGGGATACAGATACAGGACTTTGTCAGTGTATGTATAGTATGGGATACAGATACAGGAGCTTTGTCAGTGTATGTAGAGTCTGGGATACAGATACAGGAGCTTTGTCAGTGTATGTAGAGTAGTGTATGTAGAGTATGGGATACAGATACAGGAACTTTGTCAGTGTATGTAGAGTCTGGGATACAGATACAGGAGCTTTGTCAGTGTATGTAGAGTATGGGATACAGATACAGGAGCTTTGTCAGTGTATGTAGAGTCTGGGATACAGATACAGGAGAGTCTTGATCAGTGTATGTATGGAGTATGGGATACAGATACAAGAGTCCTGTCAGTGTATATAGATTCTGGGATACAGATAGAAGAGCCCTGTGAGATTATGTAGAGTCTGGGTACAGATAGAAGAGCCTTGTTAGTGTATGTAATGTCTTCACTACATATATAGAAAAGCCTTGTCAGTGTACTTCCAAAAGTCTGGACTACAGATAGAAGAGCCTTGTTAGTGTATGTAGAGTCTGGACTACAGACGAAATAGCCTTGTGAGTATATGTAGTCTGGGCTACAAATAGAAGCGCCTTTTACAGTGTATGTAGAGTCTGGGCTACAGATAGAAAAGCTTTGTCAATGTATGTAAAGTCTTAGCTGCAGATAGAAGAGCCTTGTCAGTGTACGTAGAGTCTGGACTACAGATAGAAAAATCCTTGTCCAGTCTATGTAGAGTGTGGGCTTGTCAGTGTGTATAGAATGGGAGCTACAAATAGTCATTATGAATCATTCACAATGATATT
>JAXRKP010000461.1:252500-285000 GCA_037039925.1 Doris montereyensis
TATACTTTAGTGCCAGACCATCATACTATACCTTAGTGCCAGACCGTCATAATATGCCTTAGTGCCAGACCGTCATACTATATTTTAGTGCCAGACCGTCATAATATACCTTAGCGCCAGACTGTCATAATATACTTTAGTGCCAGACCGTCATACTATACCTTAGTGCCAGACCGTCATAATATACCTTAGTGCCAGACTTTACATGGCGATTATAGCATCAATCTTAAACGATAATATTTACATTGTGTCCTGGTCAGGATTCTAGTATGTCTCAGGTGTTACTTCCGCCTAATTTGGGATTCATTCATAGCTGTGCGAATATGGATAATACGCTTTATTTAGGAAAATATCGTTGAACTTAAAATTTCCAAAATTCGATACCCATATCTCCTGATTCCAAATATGGTAGCCTAATTACTAATGATGCCAAGAGATGTTTATAAGACAGAGAATTGACACTGTTTTTTGGTGGGGGGTTTTTTAGAGGTCGGGGGGGGGGGGGATACAAGAAAGTGATATCGGAATGCCACATTGGGGATACAAGAAAAAGATAATATCGTAGATAGAACCGCCAATCTTAGGCCAAAGGAAAATTCATTCTATTACTCCTCTTCCTGAATTGATTCATTCTAATACTCCTCATCCTGTCAAACTTAGGCCAAAGGGAAACGGATTCATTCTAATCCTCCTCTTCCTGTCAAACTTAGGCCAAAGGGAAATGGATTCATTCTAACACTCCTCTTCCTGTCAAACATAGGCCAAAGGGAAACGGATTCATTCTAATACTCCTCTTCCTGTCAAACTTAGGCCAAAGGGAAACGGATTCATTCTCTACTCCTCTTCCTGTCAAACTTAGCCAAAGGGGAACGGATTCATTCTAATATGTCAAACTTAGGCCAAAGGGAAACGCATTCATTCTAATACTCTCTTCCTGTCAAACTTAGGCCAAAGGGGAACGGATTCATTCTAATATCCTCTTCCTGTCAAACTTAGGCCAAAGGGAAACGAGATTCATTCTAATTCTCCTCTTCTTGTCAAACTTAGGCCACAGGGAAACGAGATTCATTCTAATACTCCTCTTCCTGTCAAACTTAGGCCAAAGGAAACGGATTCATTCTCATACTCCTCTTCCTGTCAAACTTAGGAAAAACGGATTCATTTTAATATGTCAAACTTAGGCCAAAGGCAAACCGATTCATTTTAATATGTCAAACTTAGGCCAAAGGAAACGGATTCATTCTAACACTCTCTTCCTAGTAATACGCAGAAGCCACAGAAGGCGTGAAGTCAAACGTGAAAAATGGCACTTGATGACAACTCCGCCAATAGAGACAGATCAAAACGAGACGTTTAACGAAAAGTATAACACCTTCATCACACAGTAAATGAGAAATATCTCGATAGAAACACCAATGAAGGTATCACACAGTAAACGAGAAATATCTAGATACAAACACCAATGAAGGTATCACACAGTAAACGAGAAATATCTAGATAGAAACACCAATGAAGGTATCACACAGTAAACGAGAAAAAATCTAGATAGAAACACCAATGAAGGTATGACACAGTAAACGAGAAATATCTAGATAGAAACACCAATGAAGGTATGACACAGTAAACGAGAAATATCTAGATAGAAACACCAATGAAGGTATGACACAGTAAACGAGAAATATCTAGATAGAAACACCAATGAAGGTATGACACAGTAAACGAGAAATATCTAGATAGAAACACCAATGAAGGTATCACACAGTAAACGAGAAATACCTAGATAGAAACCACCAATGAAGTTATGACACAGTAAACGAGAAAATCTAGATAGAAAACCAATGAAGGTATCACACAGTAAACGAGAAAAATCTAGATAGAAACACCAATGAAGGTATGACACAGTAAACGAGAAATATCTAGATAGAAACACCAATGAAGGTATCACACAGTAAACGAGAAAAATCTAGATAGAAACACCAATGAAGGTATGACACAGTAAACGAGAAATATCTAGATAGAAACACCAATGAAGGTATGACACAGTAAACGAGAAAAATCTAGATAGAAACACCAATGAAGGTATGACACAGTAAACGAGAAAAATCTAGATAGAAACACCAATGAAGGTAGGACACAGTAAACGAGACAAATCTAGATAGAAACACCAATGAAGGTATGACACAGTAAACGAGAAAAATCTAGATATAAACACAAATGACGGTACGACACAGTAAACGAGAAAAACCTAGATAGAAACACCAATGAAGGTATGACACAGTAAACGAGAAATATCTAGATAGAAACACCAATGAAGGAAACACCAATGAAGGTATGACACAGTAAACGAGAAATATCTAGATAGAAACACCAATGAAGGTATCACACAGTAAACGAAAAAAATCTAGATAGAAACACCAATGAAGGTAGGACACAGTAAACGAGAAATATCTAGATAGAAACACCAATAAAGGTATGACACAGTAAACGAGAAAAATCTAGATAGAAACACCAATGAAGGTATCACACAGTAAAGAGAAAATCTAGATAGAAACACCAATGAAGGTATGACACAGTAAACGAGAAAAATCTAGATATAAACAATGACGGATGACAAGTAAACGAGAAAAATCTAGATAGAAACACCCAATAAACGTGAAATATCTAGATAGAAACACCAATAAAGGTATGACACAGTAAACGAGAAAAATCTAGATAGAAACACCAATGAAGGTATCACACAGTAAACGAGAAAAATCTAGATAGAAACACCAATAAAGGTATGACACAGTAAACGAGAAAAATCTAGATATAAACACCAATGATGGTATGACACAGTAAACGAGAAAAATCTAGATAGAAACACCAATGAAGGTATGACACAGTAAACGAGAAAAATCTAGATAGAAACACCAATGACGGTATGACACAGTAAACGAGAAATATCTAGATAGAAACATCAATGAAGGTATGACACAGTAAACGAGAAAAATCTAGATATAAACACCAATGACGGTATGACACAGTAAACGAGAAAAATCTAGATAGAAACACCAATGAAGGTATCACACAGTAAACGAGAAAAATCTAGATAGAAACACCAATGAAGGTATGACACAGTAAACGAGAAAAATCTAGATAGAAACACCAATAAAAGTATGACACAGTAAACGAGAAATATCTAGATAGAAACACTAATGAAGATATCACACAGTAAACGAGAAATATCTAGATAGAAACACCGATGAAGGTATCACACAGTAAACGAGAAAAAATCTAGATGAAACACCAATGAAGGTATCACACAGCGTGATGTCAGAAGAAAAAGAAAAAGGAGGAAGAAAGAAAGAAAAAGACGGTGATAATGTGAATATATGAATGAGTAGAAGCGAAAGCGGAGAAGACAGAGCACCGAAAATAAAAAAATGGCCGATAACAGTATGACAAAGACGATAGTATCAGATATCTAGATTTAGATGTAGTAGCAATAGAACAGATAAATAACGTCTTTATTGGTGGCGTTGTCATCTGTTATCGTCTTTCATCGATCTTAGTACCACGCTCTATTGTTAATGAGGATACCTTGTGCCGAGACATTCCGGAATTGTCATATCCCACGAAAAAAGAAGTTATTTCCCTTTTCTCCAAACAACCGAAATTGACTTAGGTCAAAATGTAGGCACATTGACGGTATGTGAAAAAACGTATTTTAACATGGAGATAATGAAGGGTAGTATCATTGCTTTCCACAAAGGATGATATAATTTATACTCAATCGCGACTGTCTATCTATATGTCCATATGTGAACAAAGGTAATTACAAACGAATTCACGGTTGTTGAAGACATTTTCAGGATAGGTCGGAAATAATATAAGACAAAAGTAATGTATAAGACAAAAGTAATTCAAATAAATGGGTATTTGCAATCGCCATCTGTATCCATGCAATTTTAAAAAAGATTCTTCATCGTTGCAAGATCGATGGATTTCCATGTTTATCAAGGTCACAATTGTGTGTGCGCAAAAGTACGCCCTGTCTGTTAATTACACGCTCTGCTGGTTTCTTTAGTGTTATGTGATCGGTAGATGGACATTTTCAAGCAAAGTTAAGAAGCAATAAACCAAAAACCCAATGTTCTCACAAAAAAAGTGAATTCATTTCATTTGATTTTGAATACGTTGGAATGCTATAGGACCAATATTCGTCATGCACCATGTCTTCCTCCAATGGGTAAAAATGGTTAGAGACTAATTATTGAGTTTTAACTTGACGCCTCAAGAAATCGTATGGGCTATTGCTGAAAAGAACTGACTTCTGAAAATCTGTTACTAAAATGAAATTTAGTATCCAATTAGATTTAACTAAACCCCCTGTGTAATCTCAGCAACAGGTTATATCTCTGTTTCTTGTACGTTTCAATCAATTTGTTTGCTTGCTTATCTTGTTGATTTGTCGTTCTTTCTATATACACACAAACACACACACACACACGCTCTCTCTCTCTCTCTCTCTCTCTCTCTCTCTCTCTCTCTCTCTCTCTCTCTCCATCCCAGAGATGCACATACACACACACACACTCACTCACACTCACACACACACACACACACACACACACACCTTATAATAGTACATGTAGACAATCTACTTCAGACTATCATTTACTAATTCCTACCGTAATTTACAAACAGTTCCTTCAGATATCACCTTTCCGATAACTTTTCACAGGTGTGTTATTTATTTCCCTGACGTCATCTTAGCGTTGACTCATTTCCTCCTTTCAATGTTTCCATCGCAGGTCATCGTCACCCGAGGGTGTACAGAGGCCCACGCCATATCGTGAAGGCGTCGCAGTCTGCCAAGCTGTATCCAAAAGTATTGTACAGACACTACGTTCACCAAAAGTCTTCTACAGACACTACATTCAATGTCTGTCACCACAATTCATACATGATTCAATGACAATAAAGGCTCCGTAGTTTTCAGAATTTTGTCCTATAACCTGTTTTGAAATGTATTGATGGATGCATGTTTCTTTTTATATACCTAGACATGAATATGCCTATCTGTCTGACTGTCTGCCTATCTGTCGAACTGTGTGCCTATCTGTCGGACTGTTTGCATATCTGTCGAACTGTGTGCCTATCTGTAAGACTGTGTGCCTATCTGTCGGACTGTGTGCCTATCTGTTGGAATGTCTACCCATCTGTCGGACTGTGTGCCTATCTGTTGGACTGTCTGCCTTTCTGTCTCTCTGTCTGCCTATCTGTCGGAATGTGTGCCTATCTGTCCTACTGTCTGCGTATCTGTCGGACTGTCTACCTATCTGTCGGAGTGTGTGCCTGTATGTCGGGCTGTCTGCCTATTTGTCGGACTGTTTCCCTCTCTGTCGGATTGTTTGCCAATCTGTCACACTGTCTGCCTGTATGTCGGACTGTGTGCCTATCTGTCGGCCTGTGTGCCTATCTGTCTGTCTGTCTGCCTATCTTGCGGACTGTGTGCCTATATGTCTGACTGTGTGCCTATATGTTGGACAGTCTGCCTATATGTCTGTGTGTCTGCCTATCTGTCTTACTGTTTGCCTATCTGTCTGTCTGTCTACCTATTTGTCTTACTGTCTGCCTATCTGTCTTACTGTCTGCCTATCTGTCGGACTGTCTGCCTATCTGTTTTACTGTCTGCCTATCTGTCTTACTGTCTCTCTATTTGTCTGACTTTCTGCCTACGTGTCTGTCTGTCTGCCTATCTGTCTGACTGTCTACCTATCTGTCGGACTGTGTGCTTATCTGTCTGACTGTCTGCTTATCTGTCTGACTGTCTGCCTATCTGTGGAACTGTCTGCCTATCTGTCTGACTGTCTGCCTATCTGTCGGACTGTCTGCCTATCTGTCTTACTGTCTGCCTATGTGACGGACCGTGTGCTTATCGGTCGGACTGACGGCCTATCTGTCTTAATGTCTGCCTATCTGTCTTACTGTCTGCCTATGTGTCGGTCTGTCTGCCTATCTGTCTGACTGTCTGCTTATCTGTCGGACTGTGTGTCTATCTGTCTTACTGTATGCCTATCTGTCTTACTGTCTGCCTATCTGTCTGACTGTCGGCGTATCTGTTAGACCGTCTGCCTATCTGTCGGACTGTGTGCCTATCTGTCTGACTGTGTGCCTATCTGTCTGACTGTCGGCGTATTTGTCGGACTGTCTGGCTATCTGTCGGATTGTGTGCCTATCTGTCTGACTGTCTGCCTATCTGTCTGACTGTCTGCGTATCTGTCTTACTGTCTGCCTGTCTGTCTTACTGTCTTCCTATCTATCGGACTGTGTGCCTATCTGTCTGCCAATCTGTCTGACAGTCTGCCTGTCTGTCTGACTGTCTGTCTATCTGTCTTACCGTCTGCCTATCTGTCTGACAGTCTGCCTATCTGTCTGACTGTCTGCCAATCTGTCTGACTGTCTGTCTATCTGTCTTACTGTCTGCCTATCTGTCTTACTGTCTGTCTATATGTCTTACTGAGTGCCTATCTGTCTTAATGTCTGCCTATCTGTCAGACTGTCTGATGGTGACTCAGTAGTCCAGAGGCAAGGACAACGGTTGAAAGCAGTGCTCGATCTTTTCGTAGTAAAATCTACCCCCCCCCACCCGGGTCTAGGTATGTAGATCGACGCCTAGTCCCAACGGAGACAGACGATGAAATGGAGGTTACGTGCGTACACCACAACCCTTATTCTCTGTCTGTCTGTGCATATCTCTGTCCCTCTGTGTCAGTCTCTCTCTGTGTCTCTGTATGTGTGGCTTTGTAAGTCTGCCTCTGTCTCTCTCTGCCTCTTTCTCTCTCTCTCTCTCTCTCTCTCTCTCTCTCTCTCTCTCTCTCTCTCTCTCTCTCTCTCTCTCTCTCTCTCTCTCTTTCTCTCTCTCTGTCTCTGTCTCTGTCTCTGTCTCTGTCTCTGTCTCTGTCTCTGTCTCTGTCTCTGTCTCTGTCTCTGTCTCTCTCTCTCTCTCTCTCTCTCTCTCTCTCTCTCTCTCTCTCTCTCTCTCTCTCTCTCTCTCTCTCTGTCTCTCTGTCTCTGTCTCTGTCTCTCTCTGTCAATCTCTGTCTGTCTCTCTGTCTGTCTCTGTCTCTGTCTCTGTCTCTCTCTCTGTCTCTGTCTCCTGTCTTCTCTCTCTCTCTGTCTCTCTGTCTCTGTCTGTCTCTGTCTGTCTCTGTCTCTGTCTCTGTCTCTGTCTCTGTCTCTGTTCTGTCTCTGTCTCTGTCTCTGTCTCTGTCTGTCTCTCTCTCTCTCTCTCTCTCTCTCTCTCTCTCTCTCTCTCTCTCTCTCTCTCTCTCTCTCTCTCTCTCTCTCTCTCTCTCTCTCTCTCTCTCTCTCTCTCTCTCTCCGTGTCTTACCTTCACTATATCACGTATTCCGCCAATCAGGTATTTTAGATAACACGCCATGTTGAGCAATCAACTGTGACGATTGACCGTGAGCGGAACCACCTACAACTTTCGTGAAAGCACTACACACGCTCGTTTATGTTATTTCACTCTTCACTTTCCCCCACTTCTGTCAACTTAATAAGGGGAGAAAACCGGACCCTAGGCTGTCTGGTCTTACAGGGTAATATATCGGCCTCTCAACCAATAGGTCGTGGATTCAAGCACCGGCAGCACTTTCAAAAAATTGTTTTGAGTTCTTTTGAGTAACCAGGTAACTGGATCGATACCTATTCCTATCGGAAACGGACGATAAAGTAGAGGTCCCGTGTGTAGATCACAACACTTTGTGCACGTTGAAGATCCCTTGGCTTTTTACATGACAGTCTGGGCAAAATTAAAAATTCTACCAAAACCCCCGAGATCACCTTAGTTGTGGATGGGTAAAATCAAGTCAAGTCAAATCAAATGGAAAAGTCTGGTGTTGCTCTACTTATGCATCTCAGCGTACTGCAGTATTATTCCTATCTATATTCTAGACTTAGCACATGTCTTTGATATAGTTCACTTGCGTCCCTCTATCTCTTTGTTTTGTCCCCCCCCCGGCTTATTAGTCGCTCTTGTCACGCTATTCTTTCATCTACAATGCTTGTTCTCATGGATAATTGAAATTGTAAAATTACATAGAATCCAATAAACTAAAACGACCAGAAATAACATATTTGGAAAATAACAAATGAAAAAAACAACGTTTGTTTACTCAGTATCCACATTTAGACCGGAAGTGGCTAATCTTTAAGTTGATACATAAATGCCCGGAACTAACATGAGTATGTGCATACGAAGTGTTACTCATGACCTCAGCCAGGTAACTAGGTCACGAAGTGGCTTTCATTACACGATGTCAATAACCGTCAAGGTGTGACTATTTGCAAGAAGTGTCTCGAGGCAGGACGTGTCTTGCTTTGCTTGTCCACATGCACTTTGCTTTAGATCTCCTAAAGAACGCTTTGCCATACTGTGCAAGAAGAACGTTGTTTTTTTTTTTAACATAAGGCTGGGGTCACGTAAAACGTGAGGTTCCGTATTATGGAGCCGTGTGTCCACAAAGCGGCAACAGAGATTTTAATATAAACCCTGTCACGTCGTCACCGCAGTGTCCCATTCTCCTTTGTCCACTCAGTGCAGTTTTGAGAAATGAAACCAGATTTTAAAACTGTCGTATACAAGATATTTGGGGGATTTAACTCATAAATTATGTAAATTTGAATTTTTATACTTTGAGTGAACTAATGTTCTTGAAAATGTGAGGACACATAGTTATAAAAGGTTGGCATAGGACAATTGTAAACTGAGGTGAAGACATAGCATATCATGGGTGGTCTTCACACGGGGAACGCAGGCTACGTGTCAATAGCGCACAGACAGCGTGTGCAAGGAAATTCACCTGTTCATTTATTTTTAAGCCTGAGGCTTCACGTGGCTAGATTTGCGTTCCGGTGGCAATCTGTTGACGTCATCAAATCTGGTTATAAATTACAATTCTCTAAAAACATCCTTACTTTCACATCTTCAAAATGTTTTTAATTTCATCCATTTCATTTTGCTCTATTGGTAGCACGATTTATTCTCATGGCAAGGGGATGGGTGTTGACAAGGCAGAGGTCACAAGTTCCATCCCCATGGTGGCCATACTATTTTTTTCAGTCTATTCGTTGTTAATGTATGGTCCTTTTTCTGATGGGGCTTTGCTATTATTGAATGTCGTTTCCTGCATTGTTCTGTTGGTCATTGTCATACACGATCGGCTCGGGGTTTCCCACGCGTAATACAACCCAGGCAGCGTCATTCAAAGCCTTTCGCTCGTATAAGAGTTCACAAATATGCTTATTTACTAATTAACACAATACAATCAATGTTATTTCCAGGAATTTAAGATGATGCACTTCCCTCTGTCTACTCTACGTATTATTTTTAGTCTTACAGTAGTCTGTGCATATACGTTTTCTTTTGAAATTTGAAAACATAGAATTTCAACGGGTAATATGTTATTTCATTATATCTGTCATGGGTTTAATGAAGTAAACTACGTTTCTTTTTCATTCTAACTACTCATCCTCTTGTTTTCTGTCTGGCTGTTTCCCACCCATCCATTCATTCATCCATTCACCCATTCATCTTTCTATTTATTTATTTATATATCTAATTGTTTTGTAGTCAGTCTATCTATTAGTCTGTGTGTCTGTGTATCTGTCTATATTTTATAACTGTGTACTAAATTATAAGTAAATCTTAACCTTATTCTTCATATTGGTAACTTTTGTTTACAATGACCAACATAACCATTCATTAATCATAAATCATAGTTCAACACTGCATAACTACAAACGTTATAATATTATAAGATGAAAATATTACTAGAACGACGCAATGAACGCAGCGCACGGTGATGTGGCAAGGTAACAGGGCCATGGTGTCGTGTGCCCTACGCCTTCTCCTGACCGAACGTCTTGTCACAGGGCGTGACTCAACTGCTATGTGACAGAGCCACTTCTCTCTCCTGACCGAACGTCAAGTCACAGGGCATGACCTCAACTGCTATGTGACAGAGCCACGTGTGCCTACGCCCTCTCTCCTGACCGAATGTCAAGTCACAGGGCGTGACCTCAACTGCTATGTGACAGAGCCACGTGTGCCTACGCCCTCTCTCCTGACCGAACGTCAAGTCACAGGGCGTGACATCAACTGCTATGTGACAGAGCCACGTGTGCCATACGCCCTCGCTCCTGATCGAAAAGTCCAGGGCGACCTCACGTGGGCGTGACGTCACCTCTCTATGTGAACACTTTACAGGGCTTAATGCATTTTAAGAGATTGGATTATATAACAAAATGCTAAGTATAGTAGTCAGTTTCGCCCTGTATCCTGAAATGTTACGTTGCAAATAACAATGCTACGCCCTCATCTCCTGACCGAACGTCAAAATTCAATTTGATTATGATATTTGAATCTATATTTAAAATCAATACAGAGCGTGAAAAACCCGATAAAGTTTTAGGAGAAAACGCCCTCTGTCCTGACCAAAAAATGACCTCAACTGCTAGTGACAAACAAAGATTGCTGATTTATGACAATGGATTGAACATCATCGACTGAACATCAAAAATCTCTAATATCTTCACTAATATAACGTCAAGTCAGAGGGCGAACCTCATTATGAAGAGCCACGTGTGCCCTACTCCCTCTTGATCGAACGTCATGTCACATGACTCCACTAATTTGCTTAACATTTTAAAGAGACCGAATATAGTAGTCATGTATTTATAATGTTACGTTGCAAATAACAATGCTATCTCCATAAATTGATTTGATTATGATATTTGAATCTATATTTATAATATACAAAAACCCGATAATTTTTAACATCTCCACTGAAACAAAGATTTGATTTATAGAAAATTGAACACCATCATCAAAAAAATCTTTAATATCTTCGCTAATTTGACTCAAATACCGAATATCATCATGAACACATTTAACATCTCCACTAATTTGACTCAAAGACCGAACATCATCATGAACACATTTAACATCTCCACTAATTTGACTCAAAGACCAGAACATCATCATGAAGATCATTTAACATCTTCACTAATTTGACTCAAAGACCGAACACCATCTTAAACATCTTTATCATCTCCACTAATTTGACTCAAATACCGAAATCATCATAAACATTTTATCATCTCCACTAATTTAACTCAAAGACCGAACATCATCATAAACATCTTTAACATCTCCACTAATTTGACTTAAAGACCGAACACCATCATGAACATCTTTATCATCTCCACTAATTTGACTTAAAGACGGAACACCATCATGAACATCTTTAACATCTTCACTAATTTGACTTAAAGACCGAACACCATCATGAACATCTTTATCATCTTCACTAATTTGACTCAAAGACCGAACACCATCATGAACATCATTTAACATCTCCACTAATTTGACTTAAAGACCGAACACCATCATAAACATATTTATCATCTCCACTAATTTGACTCAAAGACCGAACACCATCATAAACATCTTTAACATCTCCACTAATTTGACTTAAAGACCGAACACCATCATAAACATCTTTATCATCTCCACTAATTTGACTTAAAGACGGAAATCATCATAAACATCTTTAACATCTCCACTAATTTGACTTAAAGACCAGACACCATCATGAAGATCTTTAACATCTTCACTAATTTGACTTAAAGACCGAACACCATCATGACGATCTTTAACATCTTCACTAATTTGACTTAAAGACCGAACACCATCATGACGATCTTTAACATCTCCACTAATTTGACTTAAAGACCGAACACCATCATGACGATCTTTAACATCTCCACTAATTTGACTCAAAGACCGAACATCATCATGAACATCTTTAATATCTCCACTAATTTGACTCAAAGACCGAACATCATCATGAACATCTTTAATATCTCCACTAATTTGACTCAAAGACCAAAGCCATTTTATAATAAGTAGCGTAGTTGGCACGCTTTCTCTTCATGGCGAGGCAATGGGTACCGATGCAGAAGTTGTGGGATCAATCCCCATGGGGGCCAATATTTTGTTTTTGTCTATTTCCGCGTATTTGTCTTGTCTGAGTTCCTTTTGGGGCTTTGCATTATTTAAAGCCATTTCCTACATTGTTATGGTGACTACAAGTAACACAACCCAGGAAGTGATAGGTTCGATACCGTGATATAACATCACATTAGGAGTGACAAAGAGAACAAAAAGCAACAACCCAAACAAGCCAAAGAAACTTCTATCACTGGCACTTTGAACCCGTGACCCTTATCACCTGCCCGCTTACCTTGACATTGAGTCAAGAGAATGGAATATATTGAACAAGCTTGTATCAAGGAATGTACACACTGAATTCACCTCTATATTTTTCAAGGCTTCATTTAATGGTTTCACATTCAATATGGATATTATATTAAGTAGCGACACTAACACCTGTCATGACGCTCACATGATACATTTGTACATTATGTTGCTTTTTCAAGTGTATTCACAATTTATTTACGTGCACGCTAGATCTAGCTCATTAATTTGTTTGACACAGGGTGTTCATTTCTCTCCTCTCACCAAAGAAAAATGGTTTGTATTATTTGTGACAAATTGCAATCTCTAACATCACATTAGGAGTGACAGACTTATGTCTTGTTTTGAATTCATTTTTTTCTGTTTGTTAAAATTCACGATGATCGTGTGTGTAATAATACAAACTTGGACATTTTATTGGATTATATCGTGACCTCGGAGCCCTGTCAAGTTTGGGATGTTTCTCAGTCCGATAGTCGAAAATAGGTCACATTTTGATTATCCTTGCCTCTCCACGTTATTACCGTGACGTATGTTGTTTTTCCAAAGATAAAGATAGATTTATAGTCCACATCTCCGCACAAGTGCAGGATCTCCGACTCTACATCATTTATCCCCCAGCAGGCCATTCCATAACTCCCCGGGGAGCATACATAGTCCTGAAACGATAGCCCCACATAGGGCTGAGGTTCAACCAAATTGCTTTTTATTGTTTTTTAGCATTTTCTGAAGCAGAAATGTGGAGTTTAACATACTAAAAGTTTACCAAAAAAATCAGAGGTGTGGAACAAGGATTTTTCAGGCGTCAAATGTCAAATGCAAATTAGTAACAAAGTCGTGTTTTTACAATTTTATCTGAGGTCATATAAGGTTTGTTGAAAATGTCACAATTTTCTATGTGTTATAAGGATAAATGCTTAACAAAGGCGAATCAAAAGTTATATTAATTAATATGATCATATTTTATAGAGGCAAAGAACGTTTTCACGATTTCAAAGCTGATTTTCTCAAATGGCATAAATCAACGTCATATTTTCTTACTTTCTTATTCTTTTAAAAACATAAATATTTAACTAAAGTATATAAACTTTTGTTCAAATATACCTTATACATTAGCCTTGCGATGTACATATGCGTCTACTCTCAAGTCAACCTATATAGGTTAAACGATCACGTGATGTTCCACTTAGAACTACTTCAAGTCATGCGATGTTCCATTTAGGGCTACTTTAAATCACGCGGTGTTCCACTGAGAGCTAGTTTCATCACACGATGTTTCATTAAATCTACTTCAGATCACGCAATGTTCCACTTCGACTTAGTTTAAATCACGTGACGTTCCATTTAGAGCTAGTCTAAATCATATAATGTTGCCCTTAGAGATAGTTTAAATCACTGAATGCTCCATTTAGAGATAGTTTAATTCATATAATGTTCCACTTAGAGATAGTTCAAATCACTGAATGCTCCATTTAGAGATAGTTTAAATCACTTAGAGCTGATAATGTTCCACTTAGAGATAGTTCAAATCACGTGACGTTCCATTTAGAGCTAGTCTAAGTCTCACGTGATGTTTTAATCAGAAATTTTAAGTCACATGATGTTTCACTTAGAACGAGTTTAAATCATGTGATGTTCCACTTAAAACTAGATTGAATCAGTTGGTGTTCCTATTACAACTAGTTTTATCACGTGATGTTCCTTTAAGAGCGAGTTTAAATCACATAACGCCCCACTTAGAGCTAGTTTAAATCATGTGGTGTTCCACTTAGAGCTAGTTTAAATCACGCGGTGTTCCACTTAGACCTAGTTTAAATCACGCAGTGTTCCACTTAAAGCCAGTGTAAAATCATATATTCTTGCACAGGACTGGTTTAAATCACGTATTGTTTCACTCAGAACTAGTTTCATCCCGTTGTATTCCGCTTAGAACTATTTCTATCACACAATGTTCAACTTACAGTCTAAATCACGTGCTGTTCCACTGAGAGCTAGTTTCATCACGTTGTATTCCGCTTGAACTATTTCTATCACACAATGTTCAACACAGTCTAAATCACGTGCTGTTCCACTGAGGGCTATTTCATCCCGTTGTATTCCGCTTAGAACTATTTCTATCACACAATGTTCCACTTACACTCTAAATCACGTGCTGTTCCACTGAGGGCTAGTTTCATCCGTTGTATTCCTTAGAACTATTTCTATCACACAATGTTCCACTTACACTCTAAATCACGTGCTGTTCCACTGAGGGCTAGTTTCATCCCGTTGTATTCCGCTTAGAGCTATTTCTATCACACAATGTTCCACTTACACTCTAAATCACGTGTTGTTCCACTGAGAGCTAGTTTCATCATCGTTGTATTCCGTTTAGAACTATTTCTATCACACAATGTTCCACTTACAGTCTAAATCACGTGCTGTTCCACTGAGGGCTAGTTTCATCGCGTTGTATTCCGCTTAGAACTATTTCTATCACACAATGTTCAACTTACAGTCTAAATCACGTGCTGTTTCACTGAGAGCTAGTTTCATCACACGATGTTCCCACTTATAGCTGGTTCCAAGACACGTAAAGTTCCATTTCGAGCTATTTTATATCACGTGATGTTTCACTTAGAGCTAGTTAATTTAAATCACGTGCTATTACACTTATAGCTAGTTGAAATCATGTAATGTTACATTTAGAGCTGGTTTAAGCCATGTGATGTACCACGTACAGCTACTTTAAATCACGTGATGTTCCATTTAGCTAGCTAATCTAAATATCACGTCATGTTCCACTTAGAGCTAGTTTTATCACGTCATGTTCCACACAATTTAAATCACGTCTGTTCCACTTAGAGCTAGTTTAAATCACGTCATGTTCCACTTAGAGCTAGTTTAAATCAGCTAGTTTAAATCACGTCATGTTCCACTTAGAGCTAGTTTAAATCACGTCCTGTTCCACTTAGAGCTAGTTTAAATCACGTCATGTTCCACTTAGAGCTAGTTTAAATCACGTCATGTTCCACTTAGAGCTAGTTTAAATCACGTCCTGAGAGTTCCACTTAGAGCTAGTTTAAATCACGTCATGTTCCACTTAGAGCTAGTTTAAATCATGTTCATGTTCGTCATGTTCCAGTTAGAGCTAGTTTTATCACGTCATGTTCCACTTAGAGCTAGTTTTATCACGTCATGTTCCACTTAGAGCTAGTTTTATCACGTCATGTTCCACTTAGAGCTAGTTTAAATCACGTCATGTTCCAGTTAGAGCTAGTTTAAATCACGTCATGTTCCACTTAGAGCTAGTTTAAATCACGTAATGTTCCACTAGTTTAAATCACGTCATGTTCTACTTAGAGATAGTTTTTATCACGTCATGTTCTACTTAGAGCTAGTTTAAATCATGTAATATTCTACTTAGAGCTAGTTTAAATCACGTCATGTTCCACTTAGAGCTAGTTTTATCACGTCATGTTCCACTTAGAGCTAGTTTAAATCACGTCATGTTCCACTTAGAGCTAGTTTTATCACGTCATGTTCTTAGAGCTAGTTTAAATCACGTCATGTTTTAGAGCTAGTTTAAATCACGTAATGTTCCACTTAGAGCTAGTTTAAATCACGTCATGTTCCACTTTAGAGTTTTAGTTTTATCACGTCATGTTCCATTTAGAGCATCGTTCCACTTAGAGCTAGTTTTATCACGTCATGTTCCACTTAGAGCTAGTTTTATCACGTCATGTTCCACTTAGAGCTAGTTTTATCACGTCACTTAGAGTTCCACTTAGAGCTAGTTTTATCACGTCATGTTCTACTTAGAGCTAGTTTTATCACGTCATGTTCCACTTAGAGCTAGTTTTATCACGTCATGTTCTACTTAGAGCTAGTTTTATCACGTCATGTTCTACTTAGAGTTTTATCATGTCATGTTTAGCTAATCACGTCATGTTCCACTTAGAGCTAGTTTTATCACGTCATGTTCCACTTAGAGCTAGTTTTATCACGTCATGTTCTACTTAGAGCTAGTTTTTTATCACGTCATGTTCTACTTAGAGCTAGTTTTATCATGTTCCACTTAGAGCTACTTTTATCACGTCATGTTCTACTTAGAGCTAGTTTTATCACGTCATGTTCCATTTAGAGCTAGTTTTATCACGTCATGTTCTACTTAGAGCTAGTTTTATCACGTCATGTTCCATTTAGAGCTAGTTTTATCACGTCATGTTCACTTAGAGCTAGTTTTAGAGCTAGTTTTATCACGTCATGTTCCACTTAGAGCTAGTTTTATCACGTCATGTTCTACTTAGAGCTAGTTTTATCATGTCATGTTCTACTTAGCTAGTTTTATCGTCATGTTCTACTTAGAGCTAGTTTTATCACGTCATGTTCCATTTAGAGCTAGTTTTATCACGTCATGTTCCATTTAGAGCTAGTTTATCACGTCATGTTCTACTTAGAGCTAGTTTTATCACGTCATGTTCCATTTAGAGCTAGTTTTATCACGTCATGTTCTACTTAGAGCTAGTTTTATCATGTTCCATTTAGAGCTAGTTTTATCGTCATGTTCTACTTAGAGCTAGTTTTATCACGTCATGTTCTACTTAGAGCTAGTTTTATCACGTCATGTTCTACTTAGAGCTAATTTTATCATGTAATGTTCTACTTAGAGCTAATTGTATCATTTAATGTTCTACTTAGAGCTAATTTTATCATGTAATGTTCTACTTAGAGCTAATTTTATCATGTAATGTTCTACTTAGATTATTCATGTTCCACAGCTAGTTTTATCACGTCATGTTCTACTTAGTAATTTTAGCTAGTCTTTTAGTTTCACGTCATGTTACTACTTATCGTCATGTTCTAGCTAGTTTTATCACGTAATGTTCTCTAGTTTATCACGTCATGTTCTACTTAGAGCTAGTTTTATCATGTAATGTTCTACGTAGAGCTAGTTTTATCATGTAATGTTCTACTTAGAGCTAGTTTAAGTCGCGCGGTGTTCCACTTAGAGCTAATTGCAATCACGTGGTGTTCAGCTTAGAGCTAATTAAAATTATGTGATATTCCACTTAGAGCTAGTTAAAACGACGTGATGTTCAACTTAGTTAGTTCAAATCACGTGATGTTCAACTTAGAGCTAGTTCATGTCGTCTGGTGTTCAACTTACTTGTTCAAAGCTTGTTGTTCAACAAAGTTCAAATCATGTGATGTTCAACTTAGAGTGACTAGTTCAAATCATGTGATGTTCAACTGGGAACTAGTTTAAATCAAGTGACGTTCAACTGAGAGCTTTAAATCTGGGGATGTTCAACTTAGAGCTAGTTAAAATCACGAGATGTTCCACTTAGAGCTGGTTTTATCATGTGATATTCAACTTAGAGCTAGGTTAAGACACGTATTGTTCCAGTTAGAGCTAGGTGAAATGATGTGATATTCCACTTAGGCTCATCTACATATTTTAGGTTCCGGAAGTCCCATTTCAATAAAAGGATATTATAAATCTTTGTTTTTTGTCACTCTGTCTATCTATCTACCTTTAGCGTCCTCTTCCCCGTCCACGACAGTTTAGAGTTGTTTTTGGGGCTTTTGTTGTTGTTTTTTGTTTGTTTGTTTGTTTGTTGTTGTTTTTGTTGTTGTGGTTGTTGGTTTTTGGTGGATTTGTTTTTCTCTTCTTAGTGGGATATATAAATGGCGCACATGTTGCGGTATTTTCATATTTTATTGACGGCCTTACCTCACGACAGAGTGCTCGTGCTTTCAAATGAATTTGGTTTCAGTTGAATATATCCCATAGTTTGTTTTCTTTTTTATTTCTTTTATTATTATTATTATTTTTTGTTGTTGGTGTTTTTGTTTTGCAATACAAATCTAGACATGAAAAGATAATCATACGTAATCCTAATAATTATTAAATTTTCTTCACCTCTCCTCCCTTCCCCCCAACATATGCTGGATAATTTAATTAAGGAAATGACTGTTTGCTAACGCTACCACACTATCATTTTACTATATATACCACCTTTACTTTACTAGCATTATTATCGTCCTCTATCACCACAACTACTGCCCTAATATTTGTTCTTTTCTTTTTCATTTTTTTTCTTTTTTCTTTTTTTCTCTTTTTTTCTCATTAGTATAAGAGATGATTATAATGACAGTCTTACTTGTTGAAATTTTGACTGTTATATGAACTTAGGATAGTCATGAAATATAGTAATGTTCATTTTGGGTTAGCCTCTGCAGTCTGCTGCGCTTCCATTCATCATTGATTTTCTTGTTTTCTTTTTTTTCTCTCCTTGTTTTATTGAATTCATTATTTCAAAACAAAACCCCACTATAAACATGAAAACAAAAACAAGAAAACATTAAAAGAATATAAAGACAAAATAAAATAGAATAAAGTGAAATACCCGAGACAAAAATCCTAATAACAACCACCCCCCCCCCATCCCCAACTCAATTTTAAACGAAAAATGAAAAACAGAAAGAAAAAAATAGCTGAAGAAAATATTAGGTTAGATATCACTGTTTTTAATTTTGCGTTGAAATTGAATACTTCAATCAGATTTCCCCGTCCTCCATATTTGTACTTTGACACTGTCGTTTTAGCTACCGATAATATTCTATTTATCTCCTGAATTTCAGTTTGGCAAATTCCACTTGTAAATGTTAATCCAAGTAATATGTCCTTCCTTTCTAGAACAATTCGTTTACCTAATTTCATAGAAAGTCTATCTTCAATGATCTTCCATAGATTCATTGTTTTCGAACAGTCTACAAAGACATGTTCTATATAATCCATTTCTGAGCAATACGAACAATGTGGGGAGTCGCGAATTCCTATTTTGTGTAGTAAAATATTTTTTTTGATAAATATTGTTCAGTATTTTCCACTGCAATGCTCTCAATCTTATTTCTTTTATCTGAACGCATCCTAAACTCCAATGTTTATTTGTGATATGAACGGCAAACCTTCAGAGCCACAGATTTTCTGTGTGTGATCTTTCGGTTCCTTTACTGGGTTTTAGGAGTCCTTTCTTCCAATTTCTCCAACTGGTTCACCTCTAAAAAGGATTTGCGTAGGGCTTATCGTCACAGCTTCGTGTCAAAGTCTATCTTTTGGTAGCGAATTGTATATTAGCCAATAATCTAATACTCCCCGTGGATAACTACCGTATTTTTGAGTTAACTGTTCACACTCTATTATTGCCCCGCCATTGCAAATATCATTGATATATTTGAACCCTTTAACTATAAGATATTGCACATGTAAAACCTTTCCAGTATGAGTTACATTATTATTATTATCAAATAAAGGTTGCAGGAAAATATTAGCTTTTTTTCTTGCCGAAATTATGTTTTGTCCATGTCTTGAGTACCCGAAGCCAAAATTCATTGCGAATAAGGGACATACCTTGAAATTGTTTCAGAGAAACATTTGCTTCAAAAGTTGTTAGTCCGCCAACGGGTAATAAATGCTTTTCAATTAAATTTTTAAAGCAGCCTTCCTCTGGTTCAATGAATTTCTTGGCCCAATCTAATAAGTATGCGTCTTGATTTCCTACAATATTGGACATATTAAGTAGTTCCATTTCAACAGGATTGAACATAACGCTTCTTTTTTATTTTTTCGATTGCTCTTCTGTTTGTATATCTCTTTTGCCATATAAACTTGAAAAATATTCGATTTATGTCTGATA
The DNA here is from genome assembly GCA_037039925.1 of Doris montereyensis. NCBI lineage: Eukaryota > Metazoa > Mollusca > Gastropoda > Nudibranchia > Dorididae > Doris > Doris montereyensis. The sequence continues at coordinate 272,494 of JAXRKP010000461.1, forward strand.
AAATTTTATCGGGAATACCAATACTTCTCATCACATAGGTTGACTGACTGAGAACGTTTTAAGTATCTGAATTTTATCCATTATTGACAAATTTCTTTTTGCCCACTGCGTTAATATACATTTAATTGTGTTAATTCTTTTATCTCAATTTTTTGCCATGCTTACTGCAGGTTCATTGTTTCAAAAGAATATACCTAATATTTTTATTTCATTTACTGTGTTTATTCCATGCATTATGCAAGGAAATGGATTAGTAAAATTTAATGACATAGCTAACAATTTTTCTTTTTTGAGTTTCAATCCAAACAATTTTGAGAATATTTCAACTTGATCTAATGCATTCTTGAGATCATCAATCCCTTTGGCAAATAGCGACATATTATCCGCATATTGTTTTATTATTATTGGTTCTATTCCTCGACAGGACTCATGCCTTTTATGTTTTTGTTTTGTCTAATGCTTATGGTGAGTAGCTCTACAGCCACAATAAATAAGAGTGGAGATATTGGACACCCTTGCCTCACACGTCTTTCTACATTAAATTCTTTTGAGATAAAACCTGCATTTTGAACAGCAACTGTTTTTCTATGGAACAAAAACCTTCATTCATTTCATAAAATCATCTGCAAATCCGAATGTTTTAATTGATTCCAAAACAAAATGAATTGATATAGTGTCATAAACTTTCCTAAAATCCAGAGAGACAAGTATATCTTGATTATCTGTGGTGTTCTTTGTTTCCAAGATGTCGTCAATGTCCCGAATCATATCAGATATATTTCTGCCTGATATGAAACCTTTCTGGTCTATGTGCATGATTTTGTCTACTACGGACGCCAGTCTTTTATGAATACTTTGGCGATTATCTTATAATCGGTATTTGAAAAGGTGATCGGCCTCCAGTTCTTGAGCTCTGTCCTATCTTTTCCTCTATGTAGTATGCTTATGATTCCCAGTTTTTGAGACTCTGATAGTGAACCCTTTTTGAAGGTGTATTGGAATGATTCTAGCAGAGGCTCTTTGATATGCTGCCAAAATAGCTTTTAGAATTCAATAGGAAAGCCGTCGATTCCTGGGGCAGAACCATTATTCGTGCTATTTATAGCATCAAAAACTTCTTCTTCAGTAACCTCCCAGTCACACAATTCTTTTTCTACATTTGGGATCCTTGGTATTGTAAGAGAAGACGTGAATGCTCTGGTTGCCTGAATAACGTCCTCTGTTCTTTCCTCTTTGTATAGATTTTTATAATAATTTTTTTTTATTGTTTCCAATATCTCAAGTGGTTTAAATATATTACTATTTCCCCTCTGAGTTTATCTATGGTGTTATTGGTGGATCGCCTCCTTTCTAAGTTCAGAAATAATTTATTACACTTCTCTCCTTCGTCGATCCATTTTATTGCAGATCTTATTTGTACACCTCTGGTTTATTCCATTTGAATGATTTCCAGTTCTTTCTTGTCCTAAGTTTCTCACTATGTGGATCTTCAGCAACTTTATTTTCTATTTCGTTTATTTGCGATAGTAGGTTTATTTTTTTTCTTGTTCGATTTTGATTTTTTATACCTGCTATATTGCTGACTAATTTCTACTAATTCCTTTTAATGTATTCCCACGCTAAATGTTCGTCCGTATATCTTCGTTCACTTATAATTTGTTCCATTATTTTATGTATAAGATGTATGTATTGCTTGTCTTTCAATAAGTTAATATTCAGTTTATAATATGAGGGGCCGTGGAGACTTGACCAGAAACCCATTTTGCATTCGACTGCTCTGTAATTGAGAAACCAAGGGCTCTGATGTCTATACTTTCTACATTAGGCATCATGCTTTCTTCGGCAAATAAGTAATCCAGACGTCTAGCAGTATAAGGGATTTCTCTTGCCCATGTGTGTTGCTTATAACTAGGGTTATTTTTTCTCGATACATCAATCAATCCTAAGTCAGTCACTGTTGCCTCCAATGTCTTTACGCTTTCTTTTGGATGTTTTTGGCCTGCAATAATGTCAAATTCGTTACTAAGGACACAGTTGAAATCTCCAGCTACTGTTGTTTTTACGCCATCATTTACTCTGGCATGGTCAGTCATAGTTTCTTTCAGCTCTTTTAAAAAGACAACTCTATCTTTCACATTGCAAGGTGCATAAACGTTATATATTAACATGTCCTCATCCTGAAGTTTACATTTAAATGTTATGTATCTTGAATTCTTGTGCACCACTGATATATTACTAACTATATTTTTGTTAAACAAAGTTAGTAATCCACCTCTATGCTCTGTTCCTGCTTGTAAATGTAGTCCCTCCCCAATGAGCTTCTATAACACACAGTTCCTCTTCTTTTAGGTAGGTTTCTTGTAGCATTATGATTGTGTATTCTTTTGTCTTAAGAAGTTTAATGATAGCATTTCTTTTTTCTTATTTCTTAATCCACGCATTTTCCAAGTCAGAGCTGTAAGTGAAGCCATGGCTAGTCCTATAGTTTATGTTCGTGCTTTTAAATTCTTTTTTTATTTTCATTTATGATATCGTTGTGTCTCTTTATGTGTCTTCAAGCCGTGGCCTTTGTGTTGGATGGGCAGGTCCATCGTTACCTTGGCTAGGTTTTGTCTCTTAACACTTAGCGAATTTGCTCGTGTTATGAATGACGTAAGTGAGTTCTGTGGGAGACTTTCTATGTCTCCCCCTCCTCGTGGTCTCTCTCCTGTATTCGTCTTTTCGGTTGGGTTAACTCCTTTGACCTCCTTGTGTCCCTGCTTATTACTTCTTTTGTTTGTCTTTTTTGTCTTTTTATTATCGTCACTTTCCACGTCCTCTGCTGGTGAGGTGTCAATCTGACTTGATTCCCCGCTGGAATCAATGCCTTGTGGTCTTTTTTCGGCAATATCTCTCTCTGTATCATTTTCTTTGTGTTGAGCAGGACAGTCTTTTTTCACGTGTCCTGACTTTTTGCATATGAGGCAGATTTCCTCATTGGGACAGTTGCTCTGGAGATGCCCACTTTAGACACTTCCTGCATGATTTTCTCGTATTTCTCTTTTATAATGCAGGCTGGTTTGAAAAGGCCTCATTTCCACTCTTTCCGATAGGGGGTCTTTGGGTAGCTCAATCCACACAAACGAGCGGCCCGTCAACCAAGCCGTCAGATTGCCAGACGGATCCCGGACCCTCTCCATTTTCAATTCCGACCTTAATTTAACCCCGCCTTGGTGACTAGTCTTTCTATTTCGTGATTCGCGAATGATATGGGAATATCGATCACGATTAATTTGGTTGCGGGAATTTTATTCCCGGACCCATATGTTGAAAGATAAGGGTTTTGCATTATTAAAACAATTCTGATACCCCGAATAGCTAGTCCACTTGCTAGCATTCTGGCCCTAGCGTCATTTGTTTTAGAATAGATGCGCCACAGCCCACCTAATTTTTTGGGCCCCCAACGTGCATCCCGAACCTGCCGCTTTGTCAGTCGAGACACACACACCCCAAAAGTAGAGACAGGCTCAGAAAATGGAAGGTCTCGAGCTTTAAAATAAAGAGGTGGCCAGAAGGAAGTTGTTGCACCCACAAAGGAATTCGACGCCATTGTATCCTAAGAGTCAAAGAGTAAAATGATAAGAACTGCCGAAAGAAAATCTAAGATGGAATCGATATATATTTGCTGCGCAAGAGAACCTCACTCTTACTAATGTACTGGAAAAGTATATGAAATTAATAATAAAAAATATATAAAAGAGAGAGCGAAATGTTATCAGACACGTTCAGACACGTTCAGACACGTCCAGACACGTCCAGACACGTTCAGACACGTTCAGACACGTCCAGACACGTTCAGACACGTTCAGACACGTTCAGACACGTTCAGACACGTTCAGACACGTCCAGACACGTTCAGACACGTTCAGACACGTTCAGACACGTTCAGACACGTTCAGACACGTTCAGACACGTTCAGACACGTGCAGACACGTTCAGACACGTCCAGACACGTTCAGACACGTCCAGACACGTTCAGACACGTTCAGACACGTTCAGACAGGTTAAGTAAAACAAAAAACAAAAAGGACATGATGAAGAAAACTCACAAAGACAGAAGGAGACAAGCACAAACAAAACAAATTTAACTGGACTGATGAAAAAAGAAAAAAAACCCCAAAACAAATACAGACTGAAAGAGAACAGACCACATGTCAATAACAATGCAGAACTAAACACTAAATCTCCACGCTGAGAACGAACGTGAGTTTAAATTCAGTACAGTGTTGAAAAAAACCAAAATTGACTTTCAGATAACAATATGTCTGAATATGAAGCAATTGAAAATTAGAATTATGGAAAGAACGAAAGTACTAAACGATAAAATAAGGATCCTACCTTGATCTTAACGCAACAAATAGCTTACAGAACAGAAATAACACCACGTAATGAAGAATAAATCCAGAAAACACAGGAAATATGGAGAGCGACAAAAACGTGACCGTCACTAAACGGACCTAGATGTGTTTTTCATTCCCCTTAGAGCTAGTTTAAATCACGTGGTGTTCACATTAGAACTAATTTAAATCCTGTGATGTTCCACTTAGAGCTAGTTCAAACGACGTGATGTTTAACTTAGAGCTAGTTCAAATTGTGGGATGTTCAACTGAGAGCTAGTTCATGTAATGTTCAACTTAGAGCTAGTTCAAATCACGTGATGTTCCACGTAGAGCTAGTTTAAATCATGTTATGTTCAACTTAGAGCTAGTTCAAATCATGTTATGTTCAACTTAGAGCTAATTCAAATCATGTGATATTCAACTTAGACCTAGTTCAAGTCATGTGATGTTCAACTTAGAGCTAATTCAAATCACGTGATGTTTAACTTAGAGCTAGTCCAAATCATGTGATGTTCAACTTAAAGCTAGTTCAAATCATGTTATGTTCAACTTAGAGCTAGTTGAAATCGTGTGATGTTCAACTTAGAGTTGGTTCAAATCACGTGGTGTTAAACTTAGAGCTAATTTAAACCACGTGATGTTCCATTCAGAGCTAGTTCAAGTCATGTGATATTCAACTTAGAGCTAGTTCAAGTCATGTAATGTTCAACTTAGAGCTAATTCAAATCACGTGATGTTTAACTAGTAGAGCTAGTCCAAATCATGTGATGTTCAACTTAAAGCTAGTTCAAATCATGTGATGGTCAACTTAGAGCTAGTTGAAATCGTGTGATGTTCAACTTAGAACTGGTTCAAATCACGTGGTGTTAAACTTAGAGCTAATTCAAACCACGTGATGTTCCATTCAGAGCTAGTTTAAATCATGTGATGTTCAACTTAGAGCTAGTTCAAATCATGTGAGGTTCCACTTAGATCTCGTCTAAGTCACGTGGTGTTCCAGTTAGAGCTAGTTTATATCATGTTATGTTCTACTTAGATCTAGTTTAAGTCACGCGGTGTTCCAATTAGAGGTATATGAAATCATGCTATGTTCCACTTAAAGCTAGTTTAATCACGTGATGTTCCGCTTATAGTTAATTTCAATTACGTAATATTCCACTTAGAGCTGGTTTAAATCACGTGATCTTCCACTGAAAGCTAGTGCCATAACGTGATGTTCAACTTAGAGCTAGTTTAAAAAACACGTGTTGTTCGATTTAGATTTAGTTTAAAACAAGTGTGTTTTCATTTGGAACTAGTTTAAATCACGTGATGTTCTACATAAGATCTAGTTTAGAACAAGTGTGTTTTCGCTTGGAGCTAGTTTAAATCACGTGATGTTCCATTTAGAGGTAATTTAAAACAAGTGTGTTTTCACATGTTCCATTGAGAACTAGTTTCAAAACCGTGTTTCTTTCACCTAAAGCTAGTTTAAATCATGTGATGTTCTACTTAGAGCTAGTTTGTCTACGTGATGTTCCACTTGGAGTTAGTATAAATCACGTGACGTTCTACTTAGAGCTAGTTTTATCACGTGATGTTTCACTTAGAGCTAGTTTTATCACGTGATGTTTCACTTAGAGCTAGTTTTATCACGTGACGTTCTACTTAGAGCTAATTTTATCACTTGATGTTTCACTTAGAGCTAGTTTTATCACGTGATGTTTCACTTAGAGCTAGTTTTTTTCACGTGACGTTCTACTTACAGCTAGTTTTATCACGTGATGTTTCACTTAGAGCTAGTTTTATCACGTGATGTTTCACTTAGAGCTAGTTGAAAATCACGGGATGTTCGAACTAGAACTAATTTTATCACATGATGTTTCACTTACAGCTAGTTTAAATCACATGAATTTCGACTGAGAGCTAATTTCATCAAATGATGTTCCACTTAGAGCTAATTTCATCACATGACGTTCCACTTAGAGCTAATTTCATGACGTGATATTCCACTTAGAGCTAATTTCATCACATGACGTTCCATTTAGAGCTAATTTCATCACGTGATGTTCCACTTAGAGGTAATTCTATCACATAACGTTCCACTTTTTTCTCTCAATAATACATATACTCCTTCTTCCACCTACTTCACACTTTCTCTGATTCTTGTATTGACTTTTACTTGCTTGCTATCTATACATTTAATTCCGAGTTTATTGTTCTTAGGCTTCAAAGACTGATTTGCTAGGCCGCTAAGAGTAAACATGTTTTTCATGTAGAATATGCGTGACCACAGGGTCGTTTTCATTTCACGAAAATTCCTTTCATAAATGAGATATGATTAAGAAACGTTTCATGCTTCCCCGTCTTTAAATAGCATTTTCATTCACCCAAGTCGCCTTTTTCAACAAATTTTATTTATTATTAAATAGTTTGAATAGTAAGGCTTACTATTTATCTGAATGGCGTTGTTGTCGCTGGGTGTGTTTATGTTTATATTACACTTGAATCACTGCTAGGCATTATAAGAGTTTATCCATCACTCATGCTTGGCAATTCTTATTGTTCTATTTAGTTCTTACAACTTTTGAAATATGATATTATGCTAGAAGAAAACCCTCTATTAATTGTTGGAGTTTACATTAATTCAACATCATTTTTGCTTAAACAAAAACAATCTGGGATGATTTAAAGCCTACACGCAAAATAAGTTTACCCTTAGTGGCCTGTCAACAGAGCCTTTGGCAAACATATCATAACGTTTGGCAAACATATCATAACGTTTGGCAAACATATCATAACGTTTGGCAAACATATCATAACGTTTGGCAAACATATCATAACGTTTGGCAAATCATAACGTTTCATATCATAACGTTTGGCAAACATATCATAACGTTTGGCAAACATATCATAACGTTTGGCAAACATATCATAACGTTTGGCAAACATATCATAACGTTTGGCAAACATATCATAACGTTTGGCAAACATATCATAACGTTTGGCAAACATATCATAACGTTTGGCAAACATATCATAACGTTTGGCAAACATATCATAACGTTTGGCAAACATATCATAACGTTTGGCAAACATATCATAACCTTTGGCAAACATATCATAACCTTTGGCAAACATATCATAACCTTTGGCAAACATATCATAACCTTTTGGCAAACAAAGAACGACCAATTCATAATTATATATACATATTAACAACTAAACTGATTTCAATCATTTCTCTGATTAGTTGATCTTTAGGCCGCGGGGGTTGCCTAGAGGAAGCCACATATTGATCGCCATGGGTGGAACCGGATAGTGACAGAGGCGGACATTGACACAAATACGCTTCATACGTAAAACGTTCTCACTACCAGTGTCAGACATACAATTAGAATGTAAAGAAAAATTTCGAATAACATCCGGAGTTGATTACCAAAACATTTTGTATTAAATAATTTCAAAGCCATCAAATACCAAACAAATCACAATTTTGGCAGCTGCAAATGATCTTAATCTGGGGCAAAATTTCAGCAACATAAGTTTTTAAAACAAGTCTAAAAGTCTTAAATAGGTATAGGCTAGTGGGGCATATAAACTGATTGTTTTACTATAATATTAAATAGAAATATCTACTACTACTATGAGGTTGATTAATTTAAAAAAATACAAAAAATTTCTTTTTTCTGTTTTGATTATCTTTGATATCTTCCTTCGACCATAATGTTTCCTTCCTTATCCCATTTATTGTTTTTTGTTGTTGCCATTTGATTAATTTTAGATACAACTCAGGGGATATATGGTGATTTCAACAGTTCGTCAAAATTATTTCCATATCTCTTTAAATAACTTATATTTCACCTTTTCATCATTAGGTCTTCAATCCTTGTCGACTTATTTTGGGTTGCTATGTCAGAAAATACGTTTATAACGTTTTCCATTGATCTAACCAGGAAGGCAATTCGGAAGTCTAGAGACAAAGTGTAGAGACAAAGTGTAGAGACAAAGTGTAGAGACAAAGTGTAGAGACAAAGCGTAGAGACAAATCGTAGAGACAAAGCGTAGAGACAAAGCGTAGAGACAAAGCGTAGAGACAAAGTGTAGAGACAAAGTGTAGAGACAAAGCGTAGACACAAAGCGTAGAGACAAAGCGTAGAGACAAAGCGTAGAGACAAATCGTAGAGACAAAGTGTAGAGACAAATCGTAGAGACAAAGCGTAGAGACAAAGCGTAGACACAAAGCGTAGAGACAAAGCGTAGAGACAAAGCGTAGAGACAAATCGTAGAGACAAAGTGTAGAGACAAATCGTAGAGACAAAGCGTAGAGACAAAGTGTAGAGACAAAGCGTAGAGACAAATCGTAGAGACAAAGCGTAGAGACAAAGCGTAGAGACAAAGCGTAGAGACAAAGCGTAGACACAAAGCGTAGAGACAAAGCGTAGTAGAGACAAAGCGTAGAGACAAAGCGTAGAGACAAAGCGTTGGCCTCTCAAAACAAAGGTAGTGAGTTCGAAATCCGCCACCGATTGAAAAATTCCTCGAGTCTTTTCGAGCAAAATATACCCCCTGATGCAATTATGTGAATCGAAACGTAGTTCCATCGAAGACGGACGATAAAAAGGAGGTCCCGTATGCAGATCAGCCTAGATCACATTAGTTGTGGATGTGGGTAAAATCAAATCAAATCAAATCAAATCTAATCTAATCAGGTATGAATGAGTTCCAGTTATGACTGTGAGGCAACACTTGCGTTGGAAATAACCAATGGAATGTATAATAATAATGAATAGCATTTTTATAGCGCATATCCAAGAAATTACTTAATGCTCTATGCGCATTCAAAAAGCAAAAAGAAGTAGATCTATAATATTATAATTCATAATAGTATAGATAATGGTATACCAATTTCAATTACAAGGGCAAGTATTATAAATCATCAAAATTTACATTCAAATTAATGGTGAAACATGATACACAAATTTTATCAAATGAGATATGCCTTTTTGAAAGATGCTGTTTCAATTGACATTTAAATATATTTAGACTCTTTGCTTCTCTAATTTTCCTGGGTAAATCATTCCATACAACAGGGCCAACATAAGAAAATGAACGTTCGCCATACCTTTTGTAAGAGGGAGAATTTCTTTCATATATTAATTTGTCACTCGACGATCGCAAAGTGCGAGAAGGGCGGCGGAGATTCAAAAATTGTGACAAATAGAGTGGTATAGTTCTAATAGAAGATTTAAAACAAAAAAGGGCAATTTTATAAGTGATACGGTTTTTGACCTGCAGCCAATGTTATTTCTTTCGATCTTGCGTTATATTATTTCTTTTTGACAACGATTCTTGCTGTATTGCTCTGAATTACCTGGAGTCGTGATAACAGTCCTTTTGGGAGATTGGCAAAGAGAGAATTACAATAATCAATCTTTGAAAGGACCAAAGACGTCATTAATGTTTTAGTCACATCAAATGTCAAAAATTGCCGAACGTGGCTTATATTTCTGATTTGAAAATTCAAGGATTTACAAAGAGATGTTATTTGAGATGTCATAAAAAAATCATGATCGAAAATGATACCCAAATTCTTAGCCCTGTGTGAACATTCAACGTTATGATCATTTATCTTTAGTTGGATAGGGGGTATTGGTTTGTTATCCTTGGATTTCCAATTATCAAAAATTCGGTCTTATTTTCATTCAGCTTTAATTAATTACTAGACATCCACATTTTCAAATCTGTGATACAATTTTCCATAATATTCAACGATTTGGACAGATCATTGATGTTGCATGAACAGTATGATTGTGTATCGTCTGCATATAAATGGCAATTTAGTTGGTAAGATTTTATTATTTCAACCATTGGTTGGGTGTAGATGGTAAATATTATAGGCCCAAGTACTGATCCTTGAGGTACACCATGTGTTAAAATCTTTTGTTCGGAATATTCATTACCAATGTTGACGGATTGGTATCGCCCACGCAGATAAGATTCAAACCAAAGAAGAACAGTCCCTGAAAAACCAAATGTATTCTTAAGTCTGTTTAAAAGAATTTTATGATCTAGCGTATCAAACGCTGCAGAGAGGTCCAGGAGTACCAAGATGCATATCTTCTTATCGTCGATTTCATTAAGAATATCGGTAGATATTTTCAAAAGTGCCGTTTCGGTACTGTGGTCGGCCCTGTAAGCGGATTGATATAACTCTCGTAGATTGTTTCGTTCTAAGTGTCCCAACATTTGAGCGAGAACAGCTTTTTCCAAAACTTTCGACAGAAAAGGCAAGTTTGAAATGAGTCGATAATTTCTCAATTCATTTGAATCGAGGTTAGGTTTCTTGATAAGAGGTCTAACAATTGCATTTTTGAAACAACAGGGACTGTTCCGCTTTGGAGTGAACAATTTATCAAACGGGTAACATGAAACAATATGGTATTAATGATATCCTTGAGTAGATATGTTGGAATAGGATCAAGAGAACATGATTTTGACGAAGACTTGCTTATTATTTTAGATATATCAGCTTCTGGGTCAATCAAAAAAGTTTCAAATAAATTACCCTCAAAGGCCGAAAAATGTAGATCAATTTGAGGCTCATTATCAATTTCTTGTCTTATTTTTGTTATTTTGTCGTCAAAAAACATCATGAATTTATTGCAAAGAATTTTGTGATCTTCATTTGGCAGATTTAAGTCTTTTTTCTTTTCACGACATAATTTGACATTTTCGAATTTTTGCAAATAATAGTGTCTTTTGTTCTGCATCACGATGTTGTTGTGTCCATTTCTTATTTTCATGAAAAAGTCTCGGTCGTTTTCGGATCTTGATTTCCGCCATTTCCTTTCAGCTTTTCTCTTTCTTGTCTTGGACGTCTTGACGTCATCAGAAAACCATGGTGAAGAAGGTCGGGATGAGATTTCTCTGATGACTTCAGGTGCATGGTGGTCCAGTGTTTCTTGCACGAAGCTACGAATAACGATTTATGAAACCATTAGCGAAGTCTATGACATCGCTTGTTGAAATTATGCTTACTTAATATTGAGACACATACTATACAATATGAGACAAAGAAGGGTGGGGGGGGGTGAGTTCAATAGGAGGAATGGGAGGGAGAGGGGGTAAAAAGAGTGGGTGTTAAGAGGTAAGGAATGACGAGGTTCATAAGGATTAAGGATATTTGACTGAGGCAACAACAAAAATAACAAACACACATCCACAGCTACAGTGACCCACAGGTTTCCTGGTATTGTATGATTCTTTAGAATTTTACCCCGGCTGCCCATGTATTGTGATCTGCACAAAGGATATCCTCTTTAATGTCCTTCTCCGCCAGGACTAGATGTCGAATTACCTGCCTGAACCATAGGGTGGGTTTCACTCGTAAAAAACAGGAGGAAAATGCTCAACTACACAGACACGGATCCGTGAATTTTTAGTTAAGAGGTCGATACATTGCCTCTGGACCCCTGCGTCTCCATAAATGGGGAAAGGGAGAAGATGACGGCGTCAATGAAAGTCAGAACACGATGACCAAGGCTCTAAGGACAAGGACAGAGAGAGAGGGTGAAGGCGTCAATGAAAGTCAGAACACGATGACCAAGGCTCTAAGGACAAGGACAGAGAGAGAGGGTGAAGGCGTCAATGAAAGTCAAAACACGATGACCAAGTCTATAAGGACAAGGACAGAGAGAGAGGGTGAAGGCGGCAATGAAAGTCAGAACACGATGACCAAGTCTATAAGGACAAGGACAGAGAGAGAGAGGGTGAAGGCGGCAATGAAAGTGAGAACACGATGACCAAGTCTATAAGGACAAGGACAGACAGAGGTGAAGGCGCCAATAAAAGTCAGAACACGATGACCAAGTCGATAAGGACAAGGACAGAGAGAGAGAGGGTGAAGGCGGAAATGAAAGTGAGAACACTATGACCAAGTCTATAAGGACAAGGACAGACAGAGGGTGAAGGCGCCAATGAAAGTCAGAACACGATGACCAAGTCTATAAGGACAAGGACAGAGAGAGAGGGTGAAGGCGGCAATGAAAGTGAGAACACGATGACCAAGTCTATAAGGACAAGGACTGAGAGAGGGGGTGAAGGCGTCAATGAAAGTGAGAACACGATGACCAAGTCTATAAGGACA
>JAXRKP010000461.1:290000-292500 GCA_037039925.1 Doris montereyensis
AACAACATTTATCTAATACATGTAAACGTAATAATTGCAATGGACAGTATTTTAAAAGAGTGATGATGATAATGATGCTGGTGATGGTTTATTTAAGCGAAATATCTTCTTATCCTTTCTTTTTGCTCAAACTGTTTATCCATGCTAGAGCTTCCTTATGACAATTGGAACGATATCCCGTACAGAACCCCATTTGAACCAGATGTTTAAATACGTATATCCTCGTATAAGGATTTTTGTATACTTCTCCTCAAATCTAAACATTTAATTATTAACTAAGTTAAATTTGTTTTTAATTTAAATGCATTGATGCATTCTTTTATTTCTCAAACGGAAATTGTGATAACACAAATATAGTTTCCTTTTTTAAAGGATCAATAAACTGAATATTAATCTAATTAGTGACTTAAATAGTGCATCTTATAGCGGTTTTAAAGCCAGTTTCAAGATTGCTTCAAGTGGATGCCAACCGATGACAGCCAAGAAAATATACCAGCTACAACTAGACATTGACGACCTAGTCTATTTATATCGGAAGTCACCCTATTTCATGTTGACACCCGCCGCCTTCAGAATAAAGCATTTTGCCTGAAGGGTGGCCCTGTTTTTTCTCCAACATGATTTATGATTTAGAATGTAGATCTACAATCTAGATCTAAGCTAGATCTAAATCTAGACTTAACATTCTTGTCTAGTCTAGATCTAGATCTAGATACATGTATCTCTAGGCTAGGATAGACCCTTGTATTTTTCCTGGGTTTTTTTCTTCTTGTGCATGAGAGTAACAGTTGTTTGTTGTTTTTAGTATAAACGGTGGGAGCAAAGCATTCAAATTGTTATATTCTCCTTCGATGTGTAGCACGTCATGTGTGATTTCCAAAATGATTGATGGTGTCTCAATACTTCCCTCTACGTCTTTTCTTATTTGAGATGTATAACTACAAGTTGTAGTTGGCACGTTATATTAAACGGAATCTTCAGTGGCACGTTATATTAAACGGAATCTTCAGTGGCACGTTATATTAAACGGAATCTTCAGTGGCACGTTATATTAAACGGAATCTTCAGTGGCACGTTATATTAAACGGAATCTTCAGTGGCACGTTATATTAAACGGAATCTTCAGTGGCACGTTATATTAAACGGAATCTTCAGGTCTAACATAAGGAATCTACAAATTTCTCTGGGGAGAAATTTAAGAATACGATACATTTGAAACAAGGCAGCAATAAAATGCATGTAAAACAAAGCACATGTTCAAATTTAGACAAAAAATATTCAACGTTACAAACTTTATTATTTAAGAGGACATGACGGAGATATGCCGTTAATGAAACCCTTTTCTCGTACGCAGCAAAAAGGATATTTTAAAGCTTTAAACTTGCACTTAGTCATCCTTTGATATCCACGGACAAAATGTTTTCTCTCCAAAAATGGAAGAGTTAAAAGTAATGTTTCCGTCAGTGTGATTTCATGCAGGTATTTTAGCCACCAAGTTGTCAAAGCTTGTCTTCGTGTTTTTATGTTGAACGGTAATGATTCATGCAAATATTCGAAACGGCGGCTGCTGTTTGACAGAGAATACGACCATTAGCCGTACAAAGACTTTTATTATATTTTGCTTCTGATTCTCAAGGGGCGTCTTTTTTCCAATGTTGTCTCACATGACAAAAGATCCGAAGAGCAAATACAGACGTCACCTAGAAATAAACCTCACCGTGGTCTTGATGTGCAAAATACATACAACAATCCTTTTGAGCTCAAGGCTCGTCTCCCCAGTGTGACTTCCGCAAGACGAGGCGTATAACAAATGGCCATTCTAAAGGCCCCATTGAACAGGGAAGGATTTGCCCAGCAGTAAACAAACAAACAAACTAATGGCTAAGATGAGGCCCCAACAGTGGACTGCCATGTGGCGCTAAGCTCGTCCAACTGATCTTTGAAAAGGAGAAGTGTTGACTTGTATATTTGAAGTAGCGCCTTCTTCTGTCCAGTGCTGGTCAACTCTTCTGGCTAAGAGATCGGAACAGAGGAGAGGTAGGTGAATTATCGCTCATGATGTTAGTTTCAGACTCCGTTCAAATCATTGATATTTTTTTTATGGAATTGTTTTTTTCCCCAGTAACCAGATATTTGTTATCATCAATTCACTATCTTTGCTTTGGCTCTAGTGGGAAAGGCTAGAATGAATTGAAGGAAGGCTAAGGATATTTACTACATCTTATCGTTCATGTACTAGATTCTGTGTGATTTGTAAAACGACAGTTAGAGTACGAAAGCTTAGAATTGTGTGTCAAATTAAAGCAAAACGCGTAAGCTATAAATCGTGCATTTGCATCAATCCAGTATGATTGCATAGTCTATTCTATAACCGTCAATATGTCGTTTTCTCATTCTGTACGTGTTTTACATAGTGCTGGTAAGAGAATTATTCAGCGAACATAAAATTATAGAGCTTAGATTTTGTTACTCTTCCAACACCGCCGTTGTGCAATAAGCA
>JAXRKP010000461.1:297500-301099 GCA_037039925.1 Doris montereyensis
GCTGCTGCTGCTGCTGCTGCTGCTGCTGCTGCTGCTGCTGCTGCTGCTGCTGCTGCTGCTGCTGCTGCTGCTGCTGCTGCTGCTGCTGCTGCTGCTGCTGCTGCTGCTGCTGCTGCTGCTGCTGCTGCTGCTGCTGCTGCTGCTGCTGCTGCTGCTGCTGCTGCTGCTGCTGCTGCTGCTGCTGCTGCTGCTGCTGCTGCTGCTGCTGCTGCTGCTGCTGCTGCTGCTGCTGCTGCTGCTGCTGCTGCTGCTGCTGCTGCTGCTGCTGCTGCTGCTGCTGCTGCTGCTGCTGCTGCTGCTGCTGCTGCTGCTGCTGCTGCTGCTGCTGCTGCTGCTGCTGCTGCTGCTGCTGCTGCTGCTGCTGCTGCTGCTGCTGCTGCTGCTGCTGCTGCTGCTGCTGCTGCTGCTGCTGCTGCTGCTGCTGCTGCTGCTGCTGCTGCTGCTGCTGCTGCTGCTGCTGCTGCTGCTGCTGCTGCTGCTGCTGCTGCTGCTGCTGCTGCTGCTGCTGCTGCTGCTGCTGCTGCTGCTGCTGCTGCTGCTGCTGCTGCTGCTGCTGCTGCTGCTGCTGCTGCTGCTGCTGCTGCTGCTGCTGCTGCTGCTGCTGCTGCTGCTGCTGCTGCTGCTGCTGCTGCTGCTGCTGCTGCTGCTGCTGCTGCTGCTGCTGCTGCTGCTGCTGCTGCTGCTGCTGCTGCTGCTGCTGCTGCTGCTGCTGCTGCTGCTGCTGCTGCTGCTGCTGCTGCTGCTGCTGCTGCTGCTGCTGCTGCTGCTGCTGCTGCTGCTGCTGCTGCTGCTGCTGCTGCTGCTGCTGCTGCTGCTGCTGCTGCTGCTGCTGCTGCTGCTGCTGCTGCTGCTGCTGCTGCTGCTGCTGCTGCTGCTGCTGCTGCTGCTGCTGCTGCTGCTGCTGCTGCTGCTGCTGCTGCTGCTGCTGCTGCTGCTGCTGCTGCTGCTGCTGCTGCTGCTGCTGCTGCTGCTGCTGCTGCTGCTGCTGCTGCTGCTGCTGCTGCTGCTGCTGCTGCTGCTGCTGCTGCTGCTGCTGCTGCTGCTGCTGCTGCTGCTGCTGCTGCTGCTGCTGCTGCTGCTGCTGCTGCTGCTGCTGCTGCTGCTGCTGCTGCTGCTGCTGCTGCTGCTGCTGCTGCTGCTGCTGCTGCTGCTGCTGCTGCTGCTGCTGCTGCTGCTGCTGCTGCTGCTGCTGCTGCTGCTGCTGCTGCTGCTGCTGCTGCTGCTGCTGCTGCTGCTGCTGCTGCTGCTGCTGCTGCTGCTGCTGCTGCTGCTGCTGCTGCTGCTGCTGCTGCTGCTGCTGCTGCTGCTGCTGCTGCTGCTGCTGCTGCTGCTGCTGCTGCTGCTGCTGCTGCTGCTGCTGCTGCTGCTGCTGCTGCTGCTGCTGCTGCTGCTGCTGCTGCTGCTGCTGCTGCTGCTGCTGCTGCTGCTGCTGCTGCTGCTGCTGCTGCTGCTGCTGCTGCTGCTGCTGCTGCTGCTGCTGCTGCTGCTGCTGCTGCTGCTGCTGCTGCTGCTGCTGCTGCTGCTGCTGCTGCTGCTGCTGCTGCTGCTGCTGCTGCTGCTGCTGCTGCTGCTGCTGCTGCTGCTGCTGCTGCTGCTGCTGCTGCTGCTGCTGCTGCTGCTGCTGCTGCTGCTGCTGCTGCTGCTGCTGCTGCTGCTGCTGCTGCTGCTGCTGCTGCTGCTGCTGCTGCTGCTGCTGCTGCTGCTGCTGCTGCTGCTGCTGCTGCTGCTGCTGCTGCTGCTGCTGCTGCTGCTGCTGCTGCTGCTGCTGCTGCTGCTGCTGCTGCTGCTGCTGCTGCTGCTGCTGCTGCTGCTGCTGCTGCTGCTGCTGCTGCTGCTGCTGCTGCTGCTGCTGCTGCTGCTGCTGCTGCTGCTGCTGCTGCTGCTGCTGCTGCTGCTGCTGCTGCTGCTGCTGCTGCTGCTGCTGCTGCTGCTGCTGCTGCTGCTGCTGCTGCTGCTGCTGCTGCTGCTGCTGCTGCTGCTGCTGCTGCTGCTGCTGCTGCTGCTGCTGCTGCTGCTGCTGCTGCTGCTGCTGCTGCTGCTGCTGCTGCTGCTGCTGCTGCTGCTGCTGCTGCTGCTGCTGCTGCTGCTGCTGCTGCTGCTGCTGCTGCTGCTGCTGCTGCTGCTGCTGCTGCTGCTGCTGCTGCTGCTGCTGCTGCTGCTGCTGCTGCTGCTGCTGCTGCTGCTGCTGCTGCTGCTGCTGCTGCTGCTGCTGCTGCTGCTGCTGCTGCTGCTGCTGCTGCTGCTGCTGCTGCTGCTGCTGCTGCTGCTGCTGCTGCTGCTGCTGCTGCTGCTGCTGCTGCTGCTGCTGCTGCTGCTGCTGCTGCTGCTGCTGCTGCTGCTGCTGCTGCTGCTGCTGCTGCTGCTGCTGCTGCTGCTGCTGCTGCTGCTGCTGCTGCTGCTGCTGCTGCTGCTGCTGCTGCTGCTGCTGCTGCTGCTGCTGCTGCTGCTGCTGCTGCTGCTGCTGCTGCTGCTGCTGCTGCTGCTGCTGCTGCTGCTGCTGCTGCTGCTGCTGCTGCTGCTGCTGCTGCTGCTGCTGCTGCTGCTGCTGCTGCTGCTGCTGCTGCTGCTGCTGCTGCTGCTGCTGCTGCTGCTGCTGCTGCTGCTGCTGCTGCTGCTGCTGCTGCTGCTGCTGCTGCTGCTGCTGCTGCTGCTGCTGCTGCTGCTGCTGCTGCTGCTGCTGCTGCTGCTGCTGCTGCTGCTGCTGCTGCTGCTGCTGCTGCTGCTGCTGCTGCTGCTGCTGCTGCTGCTGCTGCTGCTGCTGCTGCTGCTGCTGCTGCTGCTGCTGCTGCTGCTGCTGCTGCTGCTGCTGCTGCTGCTGCTGCTGCTGCTGCTGCTGCTGCTGCTGCTGCTGCTGCTGCTGCTGCTGCTGCTGCTGCTGCTGCTGCTGCTGCTGCTGCTGCTGCTGCTGCTGCTGCTGCTGCTGCTGCTGCTGCTGCTGCTGCTGCTGCTGCTGCTGCTGCTGCTGCTGCTGCTGCTGCTGCTGCTGCTGCTGCTGCTGCTGCTGCTGCTGCTGCTGCTGCTGCTGCTGCTGCTGCTGCTGCTGCTGCTGCTGCTGCTGCTGCTGCTGCTGCTGCTGCTGCTGCTGCTGCTGCTGCTGCTGCTGCTGCTGCTGCTGCTGCTGCTGCTGCTGCTGCTGCTGCTGCTGCTGCTGCTGCTGCTGCTGCTGCTGCTGCTGCTGCTGCTGCTGCTGCTGCTGCTGCTGCTGCTGCTGCTGCTGCTGCTGCTGCTGCTGCTGCTGCTGCTGCTGCTGCTGCTGCTGCTGCTGCTGCTGCTGCTGCTGCTGCTGCTGCTGCTGCTGCTGCTGCTGCTGCTGCTGCTGCTGCTGCTGCTGCTGCTGCTGCTGCTGCTGCTGCTGCTGCTGCTGCTGCTGCTGCTGCTGCTGCTGCTGCTGCCTGCTGCTGCTGCTGGCTGCTGCTGCTGCTGCTGCTGCTGCTGCTGCTGCTGCTGCTGCTGCTGCTGCTGCTGCTCCTGCTGCTGCTGCTTTGCTACTACAACTACTTCCACTATTACTACTACTACTACTACTACTACTTCAACTACTACTACTACTACTACTACTACTACTACTACTACTACTAGTACTACTACTACTACTCCTG
>JAXRKP010000462.1:0-5000 GCA_037039925.1 Doris montereyensis
TTTTATATCTTTCAGACAGTTGAATTCTAAACCTGTAAGTCCATTTGTGAAACTGTTTTATATCTTTCAAGACAGTTGAATTCTAAACCTGTAAGTCCATTTGTGAAAAACTGTTTTATATCTTTCAGACAGTTGAATTCTAAACCTGTAAGTCCATTTTGTGAAAAACTGTTTTATATCTTTCAGACAGTTGAATTCTAAACCTGTAAGTCCATTTTGTGAAAAACTGTTTTATATCTTTCAGACAGTTGAATTCTAAACCTGTAAGTCCATTTTGTGAACAACTGTTTTATATCTTTCAGACAGTTGAATTCTAAACCTGTAAGTCCATTTTGTGAAAAACTGTTTTATATCTTTCAGACAGTTGAATTCTAAACCTGTAAGTCCATTTTGTGAAAAACTGTTTTATATCTTTCAGACAGTTGAACAGTTGAATTCTAAACCTGTAAGTCCATTTTGTGAAAAACTGTTTTATATCTTTCAGACAGTTGAATTCTAAACCTGTAAGTCCATTTTGTGAAAAACTGTTTTATATCTTTCAGACAGTTGAATTCTAAACCTGTAAGTCCATTTTGTGAAAAACTGTTTTATATCTTTCAGACAGTTGAATTCTAAACCTGTAAGTCCATTTTGTGAAAAACTGTTTGTATTTTTTCTACATTTACTACATTCTAAAGACTGCTAACTAATGGGGTCATTTCAATAGAGTGCTAAGTCACAATTACATCGTGTAGAGAAAAATGACAAAAACCATGGACTTTGGCACTGTTAGTTTTGAGAATTCCAAATTTCAAATGGCTGTCAACATGATGTATTTTCATCATATTCTTTTCACACTTTTCTTGAAGCTTTATTTCCATTTATTCCCTGGGATTATCTTTCGGTCTTGTTTTTCGTAAAAATGGACAATGGCACACTATTGAAATGACGCCTTTAATTAGTTATTAAATTGTAATCCAAAAGAAAGCATAAGATAGTGTTTGCAGCCCTGTTCAATGATATATTACATCTCTTGCTTCTTGCTTCTCCTGAAAAATTACGTTTTACAGACGTGCATGTTTTGGACAGTTTCACGAAAGCAAGAATTTGAAAGGATGGCTAAAAGGATATTATCAGAATATGACATATCTATTTACTCTCAATTTCAATTTCCCGTCATGAATACAAATCCACGTTAATGTCATCATAGACTCACCACAAATCACCTCAAATGGGGAAAGTAAGGAACGATATTAGGCTACTGTGAGTCGTTTAATTAATTATTTTTTTGCCGTATACCTCAATTACTTTCTATTTCATATTTTTTAAAACAGAGCCGTAAATTTCCTCACCTTTCATATTGAAAGCAAGCTTGAAACCAAACAGCAAAGCCCAAAAAGCGATTTGGCGATTTTTCAACGTTGAGGTAAGTGGACAATCTGACAGAACACAAACATGTTACAAAAAGAAATTATGAAAAAAGATGAGGCCAGCGAAAATAAAATTCTGATGTAAAGTCTCAAGCAATTCTTATTTGTACTTATATTTTATTACGAGCATAATAACTCTAAAAAAAAACTCAGAGAAGTACTGCAAGACATGCCCTTCAGTGGAACCCGCAGGGGACGAGGATCAGGGGTAGGCCGTGATTAACCTGGAGAAGGCTAGCGGAGGATGATTTTAGGAGAGGAGATCTTTTGTGGAAGGACTTGACAAGAATTACCCCAAGATGGGAATAAGTGAAAGTCTGTTGTTTGTGACCTATACCCTGGTATAGGGTGAAAAAGCAATGATGATGATTATAATTATTCTCGGCAACAACGACATCGCTCTGATCAGATGAGAATCAGGCATGACTGATACCACTCCAACTTTTCATTTGTAAAACCTGTTGCACATGGTGAACTAGTTAAATATTTTAAAAGTATAAGTTCCTTCAAGACCATTATGGCCCATTGAGTCTGAGCTTATCCCAGTTTCTATAGCGTGAAGCGGAACAGGTGATATAACAATCACCACTATGACTGGACGGTAAACTGACGAGGTTTTTATTCCCAAGCTAGTGCTTGTGCCCATTAATTTGCACCTGGGTCGAGTTGCGTCTTTCCCGAGCATCACGACGCAGCATCTAGCTTTGCTAGGATCCAAAACCCGGACCTCATGATCACTTAAGTCCGGCAGCCTAACCACTCGGCCACCAATACCACAAATGGCAACTTAAGTGACTGACAAAACAATGAAATTTTCATTAATTTAACGCTACTTTTGGTAAAACAATTCCTGTGATGAAAACAATCTTGGGATTCCTTAAAACATGCATCCATCATATGGTCACTCTTAGCTACCATAAATACGTCAAAATGTCAAAGGACATCAGAGAAAACAAAAAAGACGTACACAAAATTGGGTGTATGGAAAAGATTTAGTTGTGATATCGCTTATACCAATAGACTATTCTGTCTGTCTGTTTGTCTGTCTCTCTCTGTCTATCTCTGCCTCTCTTTGTGTCTCTATCTCTCCCTGTCTGTCTGTCTGCCTATCTCTCTGTCTCTGTCTGTTTCTGTCACTCTCTCTCTACTTCTTCCCCCCCTCTCTCTCTCTCCCTCTCCTCCTCTATATCTCACTCTCTCTCTCTCTCTCTCTCTCTCTCTCTCTCTCTCTCTCTCTCTCTCTCTCTCTCTCTCTCTCTCTCTCTCTCTCTCTCTCTCTCTCTCTCTCTCTCTTCCTCTCTCTCTCTCCTTTCCCTCCTCTCTCCTCCCTCCCTGCCTCCCTCCCTCTCTCTCTCTCTCTCTCTCTCTCTCTCTCTCTCTCTCTCTCTCTCTCTCTCTCTCTCTCTCTCTCTCTCTCTCTCTCTCTCTCTCTCTCTCTCTCTCTCTCTCTCTCTCTCTCTCAAAACATAAAACTACACAAAAAGATTATCTGAAGAGTATGCTATGGGCATTAAATCCTACTGAAAGATCTATTCTGTTCAAGAAAAGGACGCAATCTTGATTGTAATAAAAAGAAACGCAAGCACAATTTTCATTCATAGCAACCACTGACCTGTCTGGATTCATGTTCTGGTCATAGGCAAAGTAGTAAAAGAACCCAGAAGGTGGCCTGGCGTTGAGTTGAAAACACAAAGGTGGTAAATTGCACAATCTGGCCATGTCTACATCCGACGATGAAGTAGCTTTGCTGCCAATTCAAAAAAAAAAGAAGAAAAAAAGAACAATAGGAGATCAAACCAAAGCAGATGGCATAAAAAATAAACAGATATAAATGAATCAACTTAGATGGTTTGGGCATGTAAACAGAATGAATGACAATAAAATAGTTAAATCAGTATACAGTGCTAAAACACAAGGTAAAAAGACCAAAAAGGCAGACCTCAAAGAAAGTGGGAAAAAGATACAAAAGAGACATTAACGCAAAGAAATTTAACTTTCACGGAAGGAAGCAGAAAATGCCAGGACACGGCAGCCTGGAGAAAGATCATTTTGGGCATCTCAACTCACTCATTGGAAGGTAAAATGGGAACTGATAAAAGAAAGAAAGAAAGAATAGATGGATTCTCAGTCCGTATCCTTGTACGAGTAAGGGCTCACCAATTTTCCATATACTTTACCCGACCCATCAGTGAGATTTTCATTCAAAGTATTTCTCAACTCCCTGAGAGCATAATATACAGTCTAACAGCCTGTTAGGCCCTTCTTACTAACACAGTAATACAAAATCTTTCTCTTCCTATTATAGATGGGTACTCATTTTTAACGTGAATAAAGGGAGGAAAGCACGGTGAAGCATCGTTCCCAAGACTACAACGTTGTGGGGAAAAAAACTTAGCTAACGAGCGATGCAAAATCAGCGTTGTCGTGAAAACCATCTCACACCACTACCATTGTGGCTACAGCATCTCTAATATGTTACACTTAAAAATAGTCATTCCATTACAGTAAATGACAAACGCTGAATGTACATGTATATATATAGACACAAACACAAAAATCCTGCATCCACCACATGCGTAGATCTCAGGGTAAACTAAGAGGGAAAATAGCAAAAAGAAAGATAAGTGATAGAGTGAAAGGAAAGGAGTAGGTAAAACTATAGAGTGAAAGGAAAGGAGTAGGTAAAACTATAGAGGGAAAGGAAAGGAGTAGGTACAACTATAGAGGGAAAGGAAAGGAGTAGGTACAACTATAGAGTGAAAGGAAAGGAGTAGGTACAACTATAGAGTGAAAGGAAAGGAGTAGGTACAACTCAATAGGAAAGGAAAGGGTAGGTACAACTATAGAGTGAAAGGAAAGGAGTAGGTACAACTATAGAATGAAAAGGAAAGGAGTAGGTACAACTATAGAGTGAAAGGAAAGGAGTAGGTACAACTATAGAGTGAAAGGAAAGGAGTAGGTACAACTATAGAATGAAAGGAAAGGAGTAGGTACAACTATAGAGTGAAAGGAAAGGAGTAGGTACAACTATAGAATGAAAGGAAAGGAGTAGGTACAACTATAGAATGAAAAGGAAAAGGAGTAGGTACAACTATAGAGTGAAAGGAAGGACTAGTATGTACAACTATACAGTGAAAGGAAAGGAGTAGGTACAACTATAGAGTGAAAGGAAAGGAGTAGGTACAACTATAGAGTGAAAGGAAAGGAGTAGGTACAACTATAGAGTGAAAGGAAAGGAGTAGGTACAACTATAGAGTGAAAAGAAAGGAGTAGGTACAACTCAATAGGGAAAGGAAAGGAGTAGGTACAACTATAGAGTGAAAGGAAAGGAGTAGGTACAACTATAGAGTGAAAGGAAAGGAGTAGGTACAACTATAGAGGGAAAGGAAAGGAGTAGGTACAACTATAGAAAGGAAAGGGAGTAGGTACAACTCAATAGGAAAGGAAAGGAGTAGGTAAAACTATAGAGGAAAGGAAAGGAGTAGGTAAAACTATAGAGGGAAAGGAAAGGAGTAGGTAAAACCACCAGCAGTTCATACCTAACTGCCCACTTGACTTAAAAATTGTGTTACATGCCAATCTGACTTAAAA
>JAXRKP010000462.1:10000-32500 GCA_037039925.1 Doris montereyensis
TTGTACTCATTTGCAGATATAACAAGAAAAATGATGTTGAAATAATATGCGTTGATATTATTTTATACTTAATTTTACCCACATCCACAACTGTGGTGATCTCAAGGGTTTTTGGTAGGATCTTCAATTTTGCCCGGACTGCCAGGTGTGTAAACAGCCAGGGGATCTTTAACCTGCAGAGAGTGATTGAGATCTGCACACAGGACCTGGACCAAGAGGTGGGTGTACTTTATCCGAGAAAATTATTCAACTGTTGTCTCTGGATGAGACTGAACCTTGTCGATCCAATTTCCTGTTAAAAGTTTTTATCTGTCTTTTTAAAATGTTGTTTGAAGTGAATGATTACCTTGGCATATGGATGGGTGTCAAGTGAATGTACACAAAAGTTAAGAAAAGAAAACCATTTGAAAATTTAACAAACATCGCCACCCCTTCCCCCAATGAACAGCAACCCCTCCCCCTCCCCACCCACAAGAAAGAAAAAGAAAAAAGTAAGAAAAAAACAAAACAGAAAACACAACAATAAGAGATCAAACCAAAGCAGATGGCATAAAAACTAAGATAGAAAAAAATCATCTGAGATGGTTTGGGCATGTCAACAGAATGAATGACAATAGAATAGCTAAATCTGTATACAGTGCCCACATCCACAACTATGGTGATCTCTGGGGTTTTGATAGGATCTTTAATTTTGCCCCAGGTAAAAGACCAAAAGGCAGACCTCAGAGAAAATGGGAAGAAGATATAATTATAAAACAGGCATCGAAGCATAAAATTTAACTTTTTGGAAGGACAGGGCATCCTGGAGAAAGATCATCTTGGACATCTGAATCCATACATCGAAAAGTAGAATGGAAACTCATAAAGAAAGAAAGAAACAAAAAACCCCAACAAAAACTCAATCTCAACAAACACTCGTCTACCCAAAAAAAAACAAAAAAAACAAACAAAACAAAAGTGCATACAAAGAAACTTCTTCAAGTTCACAATAAAAGAACATTAAGTATAGCCTAGCATTTTTTTTTCTCTCCCACCATCCTCTTTCACCTCTGCTGCTTGTAAATATTACCTTTGCTGTACTCCCAGAAGATCCACCAACATCATCAGCATCGTTCTTTGGCCCATTTCCTAGTTGTTGTTTATCTTTCACTCTCACGTCATCATTCGGGCTCATTTTCTCTTTTTACGTTCAACTGGTTCTACACCGGCATCAGATCCACGGATCGCAGTTTCTGTCATGGTATCTACATCTTGCATCTTTTGTTGCCAACAACAGCGATTCTCATTCTCCGACACTGAGACCTTTGTCTGTTGGCAGACACGACATGCCTGTTTAGAAGAATCTGACGTGCATTCACATGTTTGACAATCAAATCGAAAATCCTTTGACATGTTCAAGTCTTCATCATCTCTCTCATCTTCATCTCCTTCATCGTTTTCACTGTCCTCCATACAATGTTGTCTATAGGCTAACAAAATATCTGAATAATTTGTGTACTCCATGACCTTTTTGGAGGCTTTCATATTCGTCTGAGAAGGTGCCATTCCTCTTGCTCTTCATCCTTTTTGATGATAATGATGATGATGATGATGCCGAAGAAGAAGACAAAGCGAGTGGCAGGTTTTTTATCTTACCATTTTCAACTTTTTACAAGGGCCCTTAGATTTTTTATCGGATGAATAATACTTTGTGGTGGAGTCCGATTTCAGAGTGCTTGACGTTTTATAGCTCGGTTCATGCTTTCCCGCGATGTCTTTATTAATATTGTTTTGACTGTTTGAAGAATTGTCTGAAGAAGGCTCAATGATGGTAGTGGTGGTGGTGGTGGAGGAATGGGAAAGAGCAATTTCTTTTTGAGATTGTGGAGGTCGTTTGGAATTTGAACTCTCCGTATTCAGCAAGCTGGACTCGATGTTGGCTATTTCCATCGGAATGAGACAACGCTGCTTCTTCGACGGGGACACACTTCATGGCTTTGCTCTGCCTGGACAAGGAGGAGGAGGAGGTCTGTGAATGCAATCTGTCCTTGTGAGAAGGAGAAGGAGAAGGAGGAGACCTTGAAAGTTCAACGTACAGGTGTGTTTTCTTGTACAGATGATGACTTATCACTACGTCGGAAGCACTGTGTGGAGTCATCATCATCCAAACTTGGAGGGGAGACGACTTTGTCTATCTGATTTGACAATGAAAATGAATTTAACATGCTGTCTGAGTCTTCCGTAATATGGTGGCTTGATGTGACGAAAATAGAGTCGACATTTTGTATAACAGCTTCATGATCAGTTTTTAATTCAGTAGATACTTGACTGTCACTCCTGCCTTCGGTTGATAAAATGTGTTCAATGTCGGGGAATGCTCTTTGTATTTCACCCCCAGCATCCCCTGTTACAGGTGTTTTATCCTCTGGTGTGAAATTCATTTTGAATTTCTCCTTCTCAAGGGCCATTTCTGATCTCAAGACCTCCAAACTGTGCCTCTAAGTCATCAAATTTGGATGTCAAACCGAATCTGCCTCGACATCATCTTTTCTCACCGTCGTCCTCATCGGAGTCGTAATTTGGTGCATCTCTTCCCACATGACATTAAAATCTGCCCCCAAAATTCCCTCATCAGTAGCAGTAAGTTGAGTATACAGAGAATCTGAAGATCCATGTGAGGATTTCTGCACTTTCTGATTAAACATTAGAGATGAATTCGCAGAATCCAGTCTTGTGACATTCCTTTTGGGACTACTGTCGTCAGCAAATGTCACCTTAGTCGCAGATTTTGGTCTTAATTTTCCATTATCACTTTGTCTGTCTCTTTCCCAATTGTCTTCCTCCTTTTCAGCTTTAATGACCATGTCTTTAAGATGTGCATCTGTCCCAGAAATCTGCTTCTTTAATGTATGTTTCTTCGACAACTTGTTCCCCTACGCGGCCGGTGTAGAGCTCGGTCGGGCCTTCTGATATCTGAAATTCCGTGCTTGCTTTGAATTCTGCTTCTTTCACTGAAACTTGACGCGGAACACGGCCGCCAATCTTTGCCCTTGTGCTGAGCTCACCCTTGTCTGACTTAAATATGGACTGTGCACTGGCAGGTTGTCTTTCTTGGTTCGTTTCATAATGTTCTGATATGCTCTCGCTCTCCTGGCACTTGGAGTTGCACTTTTATTATGTGGAGCTCTTGTATTTGTCATAGCTGTAAACTTCATTTTTCAACATGTGATTTGTTTGTGAACTAAATTTCTCCCCATCAACGAGTAAGTCGGTGCTTTCAGTAACTGAAGGCTTATCTGCTGAGCTTTCATTTTTATCTGTTTTTGATATATGTTGCCCGACGTCGAGGGAAGTCTCAATGTTTTGAGTCTCCCCAACGATTTTTTGATCCGTCGTTCTCCTTCACAGCAGGTTTTCTTACCTGGCTTTTCTTTCCTTTTGGTAAACGCACCGGCTTTTCCTTGGAGGGCGTAGACTGTTCTTTTATACAGTCTTTATAAAGAACAGAAGCTGTGACAGTCTTGTCTTTATGAAAAAGATCATTTTGATTACCAAATAGCATTTCATCAGAATCATAACCATCATCAAGTTTTTGACTAGATGACGGCTGTGGATCGCGTGTCTGCTCAGTGCTCAAAAGATTTGTAGCTTTAGAAGGGTTGTCATTGCAGGGGCCACTGCTGTTAATATTTGCTTTCTTAACCTTCCCTTCTTGCTGAGAGGAATTTGAAGATTTCGAAGCTGTGCTCTCTCCAGAGACAGATGACTTCGGTAGATCTTGTGTTAAAAACGTTCTTCCCCCGACCCCCTCTGTTGTGCCCGTCTCCCGGATCATCTTTGTCCTCAAAGCCGCTGTCTAGAGAATTGGGTCTACAGGAAGATTTTCCCTTGCTGCCTCTTGTTTTAGAAGATTCCTTCCTGCCCTCCTTTCCATTCTTGCCAAAAGTGCCCTTCAATGGACCCTGGCTTGCGATGTCTTCATCGGCAAAACGGACGGCCTTATGGGATGAATCCACTGCTGTTTTTGGTCGTAAAATGCTTGATGTTTTTGGAGCAGTTGATTCCTGCGGGTAGGTGGCGCTATGTGGCCTTTTACCGGAGGAGCCTAGTGCTACGTGAGCGTCCTTGTCAGACGTAGCAACATCATCTGAAAACTTCCTTCTGCTTTCCTCTGTGGTGGCCGATATTGCGCTTTCACTGCTTGGCTCATCCTTGCAAGGGCCTGTGTCCTGGGGAGTGTTGGAAACTGGCAATTCTTTTGTACTGTCAGCCACGTTTTTATCAGTGTTTTCCCTTTCCATGCCATTAAAATCTGGACCTTCAATGACTGTCAGTTCTGTAAAGAATAAAATAGCAAAATCTATAAAAAATATATAGTGCGGATATTGACAGTGAAAGTCCAATTTTCCAGTTTTGAGAAAATCGGAAAATACTGGTAGACTATTAAAAGATTTCCTTTCCCTTTATGATTTATCTTTCATCTTGCTGTTTCCTCCCCCTACGTCATTGAGATTGAAAATATTATAATGAAAAAAATAAACCTTATATCAAGACTTACGTCCCATAGCTCTGGAATCAGTTCCCAGACTCTATAGGTTTGAACCAGAACAGTTGGACTTAATGATTTGCTCGTCAGCAGACTTGCGGTTGTATAGTCCTAGTTTTACTCCCCAAGCTAGTGCTTGGTTACACGTTTGGACCTGGTAATGAAGAATGTTGTCATAAGAGTCTTTCATGATCCCAAAACCAGCAGCCTAACGTTCTAGCAGGCAAGAAGACATCATTCACATTCAAAGCAGGTATTGACAGACAGAGTTACACAATTTTAGCAGGTAGTGAAGACAGAGTTACTCACAATTTCATCAGGTAGTCACATTTACGGGTTACAGTTTTGAGTAGGTAGTGAAGACTTTCATTTGAGCTTATCAAGTGTGTGAGACTCTCAAGTCCAACACTGTGGGTGGTTGGTAGGTGGTGACAACACTATTCTTCTTTCGGCTTTCCCTTTATGGTTTTCTTCTTTCATCTTGCTGTTGTACTCCCCCTTTAGTAAAGATCAATACATATTATTTTGATTAAGACAGTTCCTCCGGGCATTACCCAGCTCATAGGTAGAGAAAGATCTCTATCAGAGTGTGCGTAAGAGTCGATGATAATCACTTCCTGGACAGGCCACTAGCCTGAGAAGGATTTTGACTCCCAAACTGGAAGTGCTTGGACTCGTTTGGACCTGGATAAGTGATGGACAGTATGTCCTAAATCTTTCATGATCTATAAATCCATCTTTAACCATCTCCCACTCACATTTTCATCATTTCACATTCACACTTCGTCATTCATTCCAGAAATTCATCATTCACATTCACACCATTGATTCACACTCATAATTTTTCATTTACACTTACAGTTTCATTATTAATTATTTATTGGCAGTTGTCACCCTTCATAGTGTCGTGAGCTTTTACCATTCACAACACTCAGTTCAAGCCCTTCCGGCTGGCACAAGTTTCACTAACGTTGTACTCTTCAAGGTACTTACTATTTTTCTACAGTTTCTTGACAGGCTTGAATGAGTACCCAGCTTAGGTAGAGAAAGATCTTGTCAGAGAGCTAGTAGAATAGCCTTATTGATTACAGTTTCATCTCCCATCAGCATAGATGAATGAAATGAAAATTGCACAGGGATAAATGATGTACAGTCGGTGAACCTAAATCATAGAACAATAGGGATCCATCTTTATCTTTATTCCCACTCGCAGTTTTATCATTTATTCACATTCAGTTTCATTATCGACATTCATACTCAGTTTCACCATTCGCAATCTCAGTTTCACCCTTAACTCACAGTTGACCATTTGCATTCACAGTTTCACCCTTACTGTTAAGTTTCACCCTTCAAAAAGTTTCACCATTCACATTCTCAGTTTCACCCTTTAGATTTACAGTTTCACCATTTGCATTCACAGTTTCACCCTTGACTAAGAATAAGAATTTGCATTCACAGTTTCACCCTTCATACTTACAGTTTCACCATTCAATTCTCAGTTTCACCCTTCATACTTACAGTTTCATCATCATCAGGCATAGATACTGGAAATCTATTTGCACAGACATACAGAAGCAAGTGTCAAAAACTAGAAAGAAGAAGAAGAAGAAAAGAAGAGAAGAAGAAGAAGAAGAAGAAGAAGAAGAAGAAGAAGAAGAAGAAGAAAGAAGAAAAAAGACGAAGACGAAGGAAAAGAGGGTGTGTATACCTTCACCGCAGGGAGCCGGTCCTGACCTGGAATTGGGCAGTGAGGCAGAAGGTGGGATCTTTTCGTCTTCCTCAACAGAGACTCTGTAGAGAAAAACAAGAAAAACTACTGTTATGGCGTATATTTCCACACAAGTGAAAAATCACCAACCATACCTTGTCCAACTCTATCCCACAGCAGACCATTTCATTCAAACATCACCAACAATACGTCGCCTGATTCTATCCATGACTCAGAATAGGGATGGCTGGTGGCTCTTTGTTGATGGCCTGTGCTCCACATGGGAGCTGAGAGGCAAAGAAGTCTCCCAGCCCAAGGAGAAAAATGTGACTGTGGATTTTTTTCTGGTCAGAGTAAAATAAAGTGATTTTTCTGGGCACATGGAACAATAATATGCGGTAGTTTGCCATCGCTTTTCACGCTGACTTTATTTTCACTGAGTCTGAATAGACCTTAGCTACCTATTTGGATGCTGGATTGATGGGAGGGCCTGAAAAAATTTGTCCACATTGGGAATCGACGATTTACATTTCATTCAAATACCTGTTCAGCTTCTCTCACCTAGGGTTTGTGCCCCGTCGGCTGTTGACAAATTTTCTCGAGTTTCTTCAAATAAAATCTACTCCTCTGGTCCAAGTAGATGGATCGATACTTAGTCCCTTCAGAGATGGACAATAAAAAGGAGGTCCCATGTGCAGATCACAACATTCTGTGCACATTAAAGATCCCTTGGCTGTGTATAAGGCATTCCAGGCAAAATTAAAATCCTTACATTAGATCAAAATAGCTGTGGATGTGGGTATAATCAATTTTAAGTCGAATCTCTCACCTGCCGTTAAGATTAATGAGACTGTTTAGCTCCGCCATCCAGGTCTTGTCTTCAAACACAGTTGCTTCCAAGTCATCTCCATTCGCCATGGATACTAGATCTGGTGTTGATGCCTCCGATGTCCGATGGATGGACTCGCTGGTTGATGCGCCTTCCCTGATCGCTTCTTGATTAGCCTGCGCCTGCGCACCCGTCATTATTGCCCTCCACCTCTGAAGAGTCCGGCTGTCACATTGGTTGTATTTCCGTGTTTCTGAATATAAAAAAACAAGGGCTTTAAAAAAAAAGCATCTAAAGCTAGGTTTACAATCTTCTTTACATTATCAACAATGCCAGAGATTGTCGAAAGAGTAGGGGGCCGCTATAAGAAGGGCAATGCCAGAGATTGTCGAAAGAGTAAGGGGGCCGCTACAAGAAGGGCAGTGTCTGAAGTGTCTTTTTGTGTTATTTTCTTTTGATGTCCGTGTTCGCATTTTTTCGAAATGTAGTTTTCCCCATTAAAATTCTATCTCCTCCATTATTTACCGATCGATTTGTATAGTATTTGGCACAACTGCTCCTCTCGTCAATGTTAATAGAATGACATCGGATTTTTTTAATATCTTGTTAACTTTTGAGAAAAGAATGAAATAAAATCAAAATGCCATTTTTGCATATAAACGATATATTATGTTATCTTCAAAACTTCATAGAAAAAAAGCTATTCAAAATATCTTTAAAAAATCCAACATTACTCTTTAGATATTGAATGGAAAAAATGATTTGCACAGGTTTTGAGAGATTTTATTCATAACTAAGAGAGGAGATAGATTTTGAATTTGGGTCAGAATCCAAGATGGCAGCCATTTCCTTGGCAATGAAAGAGCTACAAACTTTTCAATGATAGAGGATGACTATATTTTGATAGTTACTAATTTATATACTTAAATCAAAATCCCCAACTCAAAAGCAAAAAAAAATCACTTCAGCAGGCGCTTAAAGTATTGCCAAAAGAAGAAAAAAAAAACCCAAAAGAGAATTAAAAAAGAAAAACAGGAAGAAACACCCAAACATTTCAAAACAAAACCAACCAAAAATTTTACTTACAGTAATGACAACAGAAAATTATACAAGACAAAAAAGTGCTTTTAAAAAAAAACCTCACACCTTTTTGCAAGATCATCAACAAACTCTCCGTTCCTACATAAGGGGACATGGTGGTGCAGAGGTGAGATGCTTGACTCTCAATCAAAAGGTCATAGTTTTGTGCCCCAAAGGTTTGAAAAATTTCTTAATTTGTTTTTTTTGGTTAAACGTCATAATGTTAACACGCTGATGATATCAATCAAAATAAAATGGAATAAAAACTTTATTACGGTTTCCTCACCTGAAATGATACCTCTGCACTGTTCAATGGTTGGCTCTGAAGCTTTCACAGGCTCCAATGGTTTTAATCTAAAAAGCAGGATCAAAAGAAATAAAAGTATTCAACAGTAGAAAATAAATCTATGAAAAAAACCAACTACGTCACACACATCAAAACAATTCAATCAAACCACACACAAAAACCCCCAACCTGTCCTAAATCTCTCCCCACATTCCTCCAGCTGTTGAATTTTTTTTTCAAACTGACATCACTGAGGCGTCGGTAGCTCAGTTGGTAAATCGTCTAAACTCACATCACCCAGGAGGCCTGAGTTGTCTTTTAGTTTTGAAGCTTCAATATTAATTTCACTACGTTATTCAACACTGATGAATTCTAAAAACAACTTTCGTACATGAAATTATAGTCTTCTTTAAATGGTGTGGCAACTTCTAAAACCTCTCGTATGTTAAAGAAAGAATTCTTGTTTCTATTCTTTTTTTTTTTTACATAATACAAATAATTTGATATCTGACATATTATACTTAAATTTTTATCAACAGCAATGGATAATTAATGATGTACATCTAATATATCATTATCATCTTTTCAATTTCATGGCATCAGTGGCTTAGTAGTTAGGTTATTAGATTTGGGGTCAAGAGGTCCTGGGTTCCAATCCTAGCACTGCTAGATTTGACAGTGTGTTACTTGGGAAAGATCCTTAACAACACATATTTCTCCACTTAATCCAGGGACAAATGGGTGCCAGAAACAGTTTGGGGAGTAAAGACCTGTGCCAGACCTAACGTCCTGTCCAGAGGTGATTTATCATCTCCGGTTCTGCTTCACGCTATGGAGACTGGGATGAGTTCCAGCTCTATGGGCCACAAGGGCCTAGAAGGAAGTTTAGTTTACTTTACAATACCAGCTTAGGGAGTACAAACCTGTGACAGGCCAGCTCCCTAGGAGGTGACTGTTATCGCCTGTTCCACTTTACGCTATAGACACTAGGATAAGCTCTGGCTCTATGGGCAATAAGGACCTTGAAGAAACCTTACTCCTATCGATGAATTCATTTGATAACATTTTTGTCACTGAAATGGAACAAGGCACACATAAAGACAAAAATGCAGATTTTCAATTTTTCTGCGCACCTTGCTTTGAGCAGTCTTCCTTGGATGTAGTGAGTTTTCGACGGCCTTTCGGCTTGCAGAATCTTGTTGATGGCATGAGTAGCGATGGCGGTGCGATCTTTTAAAGCCATGGACGGATTAACCGGAGGCTGAAAGCAAAGTTAAACAAAGGTGTTTAAATAATCTAGCACACTTCAAATGAAATTAAAAGTAATGGGCTTTGATTGGGTGATTGGGCTCACTAGCACATTATTGCTTCATTATTACAATTTGTGAAAAATAAGAGAAAGAAAAAAAAACCACTGGTATAAAGCATTAATGTTGTGTTTTCAGACTAAATGTCGAGAAAAATGGCTTCAAACCCTTCTAAAGCTCTCAATTTTCATGGAGTTAGGATACGGTTGAACTGCCAAAAGCGGTTTTCTTTTTAAATTTGTGAGACACGCTTGCTTGTGTGTTTAGTTGAAATTTATCCCGTCCACCATTGTAGTGATCTCAGGATGAATTAAGAGGAAACAGCAAGATAAAACAGAAATGAAAGAGTAAAAGGGAAAGAAGTAGGACCTACCAGCAGGGCCTACCAACCGCCCGTGTGAGGCGTACAACAAAATTGATACAAAGATTTGATTCTGATTTCATCATTACATTGATTATCCTGTTTTTATCCAATCTGGAGATACAACAAATTTATTCCCTATACAGTGAAACCTTTCTAATCAGGAAATCTTGGTGGAACGTAAAATCGTCCTGATTTGCCGGGTTTCCCGATTATCCGGGACCTAGTTATTTTGGTTCTCTGTCTGCCTGTCTGTCTGTTTTTCTGTCTCATTTTTTCTCTCTTTCTCTGTTTCTTTCTCTCACATACACACACACACACACATTCTCTATATATCTGTCTCTGTTTCTGTCGAATAATTTATTGTAGCCACAGACCAGTTGACCAATCAAGCGTGGCATGCATAGCTGGTGTCACTCACGGTCGAACTTCATTGGACGGCAGAAAGGTACGACTCACATGGTGGACCGTTAAATCTCCTCATGAGTGCCCCATGTCAACATCATACTGTAGGGGTCACTTAAAAAACCAAACCCCGATTTCACATCTTTGCAATGGATACCCGGTGTGTCTGGCTTACAGTCATCATGAACAATAACCCGAAAAATTGCTCTGTTTAGAGAGGTAAAATAGATAGGAAACAATTCCGTTCCCTGGGAATTTTTCCGATTGGCCCGAGTTTCCCGATTGGCCCAAGTTTCCCGATTTGAGAGGTTCCACTGTACCAGCATAATATTATGCATTACAGAAGAAACAACTAATAATAAATATATCGACACAATGTCATAAAGCACTG
Source organism: Doris montereyensis (assembly GCA_037039925.1). NCBI lineage: Eukaryota > Metazoa > Mollusca > Gastropoda > Nudibranchia > Dorididae > Doris > Doris montereyensis. The sequence goes on from JAXRKP010000462.1 coordinate 20,893, forward strand.
TGATGTAATCAGACAAAAGATAATACATTCTGGAATGAAAGATTTGTATACATTGATAAGCAAGTGAACAATTCCTTCATTGCAGTTACGGTCTGTACAGTCAGGTTTTAAAACAAATTTGATTTGATTTCATTCACATCCATAACGATAAGATGATCTTGGAGGTTTTCGTTAGCTTTTTCAAATTTGCCCGGACTGTCCTGTAAACAGCCAAGGGATTTTTAATGTGTATGGAATGTTGTGATTTGCACACGGGGACGTCCACGTATGGGACTTCCCTAGGCATTGATCCACCTACTGAACCAGGGGGATGGGTTTTGCTTGAAAAAAAAAACCGTCTAGAAAATGTTTCAGTCGTCGGGGCTTGAACCCACGACCTTTGGTTGAGACGCCAACACCTTGCCTCAGGACCACAAAACCTGAGCTTAATGTGAAGGGAAAGAGAAGTCAAAACGTACCAACAAACAGCCCGTCACCTTGGACACCAAAAGTAAAACAGGAAGTGATAACAAAAAATTAACAAATGATGAGAACGTGTGGAAGCCAAATAAGCACACAGGTGTGCCATAATTTGTTTAATTGAAATTTACCCCGTCCACCATTGCATTGATCTCAGGATGAATTAAGAGGAAACAGCAAGATGAAAGATATCGGAAAAAGAGGAAAGGAAAGAAATAGGACCTATCAGCAGCGCCCGCCAACCGCCCGCCACAGGCGCCGTAAAGTAATATGACTAATAATATACATCTTGGTGAAACTTACAACACTTGTTTCTGCTTGCCTGACATCATGCTTGAACGGTTTTTTGATGCTGTGATTTGCATGACCTGGGAGGCTTCCAGGTGGAACAAAAGACGATGAAGAAAAAAGTTTCCGACCTTGATGTCTTCCACTAAATCCAGAAAAGAAAAGAAATACACACAAAATAATTTCTATGTCATCAATTTAAACTTTTTTCTTTATCAGCTCCCATTCTACCTTCCGGTGTATGGGTTTAGATGCCCGAAATGATCTTTATCCAGGCTGCCTTGTCCTGACATTTTCTGTTTCCTTCCGCAAAAGTTAAATTTCTTTGCTTTAATGCCTCTTTTTACATCTTCTTCCCACTTTGTCCAAGGTCTGCCTTTTGGTATTTTACCTTGAGTTTTAGCACTGTATACTAATTTAGCTATTCTATTGTCATTCATTCTGTTAACATGCCCAAACCATCTCAGTTCATTTATTTCTATCTTAGTTTTTATGCGATCTGCTTTGGTTTGATGTCTTATTGTTTCTGCTTGCCTGACATCATGCCTGAACGGTTTTTTGATGCTGTGATTTGCATGACCTGGAGACTTCCAGGCAGAAACCAAAACAATGAAGAAAAAAAGTTCAAACTGATTTGCTTAAAAGAACTCCATACTTCAAATAATCTTAAAATATTCGATATAATGCATCAGATATGTACATATAACAAGAACGTATGTATGTATGTATTCTATATCCAATAGTAACTGTCTAAATGCCAGGAGCTTGGAAAGCAGACAAAACGGGCACTACAACGACACAGGCATCTCAGTGTTTCACTGAGAGTGCGTGCACTTAGAAGAAAAAACGGGCATTATGGTGATTAAGGCAGTATATACTATATTATATACATAATCTCTGACAGCCTGTTTGATAGTGATGTCTGCTCATCCACCTCATCTCTCTACTTATTCACCTATGAATTAATCAACCATTCACCTTGACTGCCTGTCTGTGATGGAGCTCCGAGCTGAGTGTTGAGATGTGAGACCAGCGGTTGACACTGATAGCAAAGAGTGCTGGCTTCCATACATCGGAGATTTAGATTTGGCTGTTTTGTTCAACAAAAATACATATTTCATAAAAAAAAAAGAAAAAGAAGAAAATGTCAAAGAAAATGCCTTACATGAAATGACAAAAGAGGGATGCATGGAGTATGACTAAAGGGATAAAAGAGGATGCATGGAGTATGTCTAAAGGGATAAAAGAGGGATGCATGGAGTATGTGTCTAAAGGGATAAAAGAGGGATGCATGGAGTATGTGTCTAAAGGGATAAAGAGGGATGCATGGAGTATGTCAAAAGGGATAAAAGAGGATGCATGGAGTATGTCAAAAGGGATAAAAGAGGGATGCATGGAGTATGTCAAAAGGGATAAAAGAGGATGCATGGAATGAGGGATAAAGAGGGATGCATGGAGTATGTCAAAGGGATAAAAGAGAGATGCATGGAGTATGTCTAAAGGGATAAAAGAGGGATGCATGGAGTATGTCAAATGATAAAAGAGGGATGCATGGAGTATGTCTAAAGGGATAAAAGAGGGATGCATGGAGTATGTCTAAATGATAAAGAGAGATGCATGGAGTATGTCAAAGGGATAAAAGAGGATGCATGGAGTATGTCAAAGGGACAAAAGAGGGATGCATGGAGTATGTCAAAATGATAAAAGAGAGATGCATGGAGTATGTCAAAGGGATAAAAGAGGGATGCATGGAGTATGTCTAAAGGGATAAAAGAGGGATGCATGGAGTATGTCTAAAGGGACAAAAGAGGGATGCATGGAGTATGTGTCTAAAGGGAAAAGAGGGGATGCATGGAGTATGTCAAATCTAAAGGGATAAAAGGGATAAAAGGGATGCATGGAGATGTCAAATGATAAAAGAGGATGCATGGAGTATGTCTAAAGGGACAAAAGGGGGATGCATGGAGTATGTCTAAAGGGATAAAAGAGGGATGCATGGAGTATGTCTAAAGGGATAAAGAGGGATGCATGGAGTATGTAGGGACAAAAGAGGGATGCATGGAGTATGTCAAAAAGGGATAAAAGAGGGATGCATGGAGTATGTGTCTAAAGGGATAAAAGAGGGATGCATGGAGTATGTCTAAAGGGATAAAAGAGGGATGCATGGAGTATGTGTCAAAAGAGGGAATGGGATCAAAAGGGATAAAAGAGGGATGCATGGAGTATGTCTAAAGGGTCAAGAGGGATGCAAGGGATAAAAGAGGGATGCATGGAGTATGTTGAAAGGGACAAAAGAGGGATGCATGGAGTATGTCAAATGATAAAAAGAGATGCATGGAGTATGTTGAAAAGGATAAAAGAGGGATGCATGGAGTATGTTGAAAAGGATAAAAGAAGGATGCATGGAGTAAGTCAAAAGGGATGGACAGTGACATGACATAATGGCAAAGCCCCATGGAAACAAAGACGGCACAACTATAAAGGAATAAACAGAAAAAATAATCTTTGATCACCGATGAAATCGAACCATGTTGGCATCCATCACCTTGCCATGAAAAGAGAGTGCACTACCAACTGAGCTAAATATCGCCTGGTTGGCAGTGAGCTCTTTTGTCATGGCGAGGTGACGGGAAAATCTCTTACGAATGAAACATGTCGACGAATGCTTTTGTTGGATCTGTGTTTAAACTTTGCATAATTATTCACTTTAAAGCTGCATTACATGTATATTGATAGTCACAATACAAATTTAAAAAAAACTATTATTTTTTAGGCTTTTAAAAGGATAACCAAGAGTTTAATCTTCTTCCATTACCTCTGTGACTGGTAAATCTTGCAGAATTGTTTTCCGACGGGACATCTATTGACAAAAAAGGTGATCGCTAAAAGAAAAGCAAGAAGACAAAGATTTGAAAAAGTATTAAAATCTCTTTTTGAGGAAGTAAAACAAAGGCATTAATTACATGGTGATAAAAGAAAACAAAAATTAGGCCTACTATTCCATTCTTACAGATCGTAATAACATACAAGATGAGTCACATGTAATTTATCTATTTATTTTAATCAATAATTTTTTTATTTCGTTATCAGTTCCCATTCTACCTTTCGGGTTTAGTTTCAGATGCCGGAAAAGATATTTCTCCAGGCTACCCTATTCTGACATTTTCTGTTTTCTTCTACAAATGTTAAATTGTTTTGCTTTAAATGCCTCCTTTATATCTTCTTCCCACTTCCTCCGAGGTCTGCCTTTTGGTCTTTTATTTTGTATACTGATTTAGCTATTTTTCTTATCATTCATTCCGTTTACATGTCAAAACCATGTAGGTTGATTTATTTTTATCTTAGTTTTTATGCCATCTGTTTTGGTTTTGATCTCTTATTGTTGTGTTTCTGATTTTGTCTCTTTTAGTTTTCTTTATAACTCTTCTTAGATATTTCATGTCATTTAATCAATAAAACCAGGATTTTTTTTTTAAAAAGAACAATTTGCACACTACAGTAGAACAATTCTTTTAAATATGAAATAAAACCGTGAGCCAAAGTTACCTCATGCTGTTTCAAGCGTCGAGCTCTACTGGTGTTCGGTCGATCGATGGAACTGATCACACTCTTTGCGTCTCGTGACTTTGGAAGATTAAGTGACTTCCAGGAACATACGCTTACATTAGAGGAGAAAGTGCCTGTTGAGTTAAAAAATTGTTTGAATTTTACAAATCATGGTAAGAGTTATAGGTACGATAATACAGAAAACGAGCTATGTATATCCAAGAACAAAAAACCCAACAATCTGCAGACACAAAACTAAATGGATGGAGAAAAAAAGAAATACTTGGTAATGTCATTTGAATTATTATGTGGGGTCAGTGGCCGAGCGATTAGGCTGCCGGACTGGGGATCATGAGGTTCCGGGTTTGAATCCTGGCTAAGTCAGGACTGACATTGTGTTCCTTGGGAAAGAAACTTAACACGTATTTCCCCACTCGACCCAGGTGCAAAATGGGTACAAAAAAGCACGCTTGGGAGTAAAAACCTGCATCAAACTAGTGTCACGTCTAGGAGGTGATTATTATCACCTGTTGCACTTTACGCTATAGAAACTAGGACAAACATAAGCTCCGGCTCTATCAGCTGTAACAGCCTTCAAGGGACTTTACTCATTTGAATTATAATTCCATACCGTAAGATTTTAAAAATGACTTATCGGAAAACTTTTGGGGAGTTTTTCATTGATAGTTTTCCACCATTTTAGATGATTTTTGATACACATGTTACGGAATATTGATCCAAGAAGGGCCCTGAAATTACAGTGAAAAACTTTAACGTCTGAGCACATAATAATGATAGTCACAAAATTTATTTATCTAAATGATTTTTAGTCACGAAAGGTCTTCATTCTCATAGGCAAAGTGTGCTGCATTCAATCCTTCAAGGCGTGACGTAGTAACCCAAAATAAGTAAACGTTAAATCTTTAATTACACATGTAATCACTTTTTAAATGTCAAATTTGACTTCAGCGCTATCGAAAACCCGTAGGTGCAAAGAATTTACTTCATTTCACTATCATGTGATTTTACAATATTGTTATAAAACTCTCTCTGTCTCTTAAGCCTAGCTACCTACGTCATAAAAATGCAGCAATTTGACGGGCTCAGTATAATCTCTGTTTTTCATCCTTCACCTGCCTTCATTTGTGGGACTTAAGAATGAAGGATTTAGTATGTTTTCGGACTTAAACATCAACTAAAAAACTAACCAGTATGGCCCCCGACTTCAGATTGAATATCCAGATCTCTTTCATCGAGAAGGTAGGGATCAACATTCTGCATGTCGTCCACTGTGCCATCTAAGTGGATATCTTGTACTTTCCTCGGAGAGTTTATTCTCGGATCATGTTTTTGCGAGTTCAAATTATCTTGCATGCTCAAATTTTTCTTTTCTTTGGCAGTAACGTCCCATCCAGACGTTGGATTTACTGGAACGCCTTTGTTGCTGTTGCTGTTGTTGCTGTTGGGTTTCCATGACGTGTGAGTCAACTGATATCAATTTCAGCCGTTCAATTCGTTTGATGGGCTCACAATTGATAGAAAGAATTACTCTGGAAGAAAAGAAACAAAAAAACAAACAAACAAAACAATTTCAAATGTGAAGAAGTTAAAAAGAAAGGAACAATACAAAAGTGTGACATATATAATGTAAGGAGGAGTTTTCAGTTGACAATATTTCTGACTTATTTCGTGAGCAATGTTTAGTACAATGTCATAGTGATTAGTATTACAAATTTTCAAGTCAAAATCTTTTACTCATGTTGAAATAAAAGAAGATGTATGTCACGTGAAGTATTCATAGCACAGAATAAAGAAACAGGTAAGAAGACAATTTTTCCTTTCTTTGAAGTTATAATTGAAAAACAAATGTTCTTAAAAGAGAAAAGCATTTACTTTAAGATAAAATCCCCATACAAATATAAAATACTACAATGGTAATTAATGTAATTTGGTAGTCATTGTTATATACAAAAGCATGTTACACCCTGGTGATACCAAGTACGACTATTAAATCGAGTCAGAATTTGATACTGAGGTTACACAGGTAGGCGTGAATGGTACTATTCCAACTTTTTTAATTAATACAGCCTGTTCAAAATGGCGGTTTAGGTGAATGAAAATTCTACTCAAAGACGACGAAATTTTTAACAATCAAATGTCACTACTGGTAGAAATCTTTCTTAAATCCAAACGATCTATCTTGGAATCATTTAGAACCTACATGCAGAATGTGGTTACTACTCTCAGTGGCCTGGCAACAGAGTCTTTGGTGAATAAAGAATGACCAACTCAAAATTACTATAGATCTATATCCAACTGTTTTACTTTAAAACGTTTATGAAAGTGAAAGGACACATTCAAATTCTTATTTTGATTTATGCAATATTTACCCTTCCTGTCATTATTCTCCATGATGAAAGTGACATGTCAGTTTGATGTAGCTGTTTGAATAGAAGTAAGAGAAAACAGACAAAAAAATCAATTTTGATCAAAGTAAATTTTGAAAATAATTAACGATGATAAAAGACAAATAAAACTAGAAAACAAAATATAATGAAAAAAAAGGTTAAGAAAACAAAAAATGAGAAAGATGACAAAGACTTGGTAGAAAATGAAAATAATTAACAAGACTAAGGGAGATGAAATAGGTTAAAAAGACAGCACTGATGAAAAAGAAGACAGACCATTTGAAAGGAGAAACCTAAGTAGAAAAAACCCAACTCCAAGAAAATGAAGGACGGAAAGAGATGAAAGATAGAGAAGAATATGAAAATAACAAAAATAAAGCAAAAGGAAAAAACACAAGAAAAAAGAGGAAAAAGCCCTCAAAGAAGAAGAGGAAGAAGAAAGATATATTGCAGTATTATCTGTGTCAATGTGTAGGCTGAAACTGATTTGATGAAGGTGAAATTTAAGCACAAAGCTGAGCATAAATCAGATCTAGATTTGTAGATCAAGTAGCTTTGACCTTCTTGTGTTTCATACAAAAATCTTTTAAAGTTGAAATGAAACCTTACTAGGCTTTCACTATTGACCTGAACGCAGATTTATTTTTTATGCAAACACAGACTAAGTGCTGAATATTACATAGTTGAAATTTTAGGAAATTCCAGGTGAAGTCGACGACTACAAAAACATTTCAGCATTTCCACTGACTTCAAACGTGAAAATAATCATGTAGTCGGCTATTTATAGTTGCTGGACTTTGATTTTGCCTGACAGTTAGCGTGAAAATAATCCTGGTGGCTGTCTGCCAGGCCTGGAGGATAGCCACTTGCTTTAAACATGTACAGATATTTTTACATCTTGAAGTACTGCGAGTTTGATTGAGAGAAAGCTCAAAATCATCATGCAATATATAATTGTATTCGTGAAGTTTTTTTTAATGATAATGTATTTTCACAAATTCTATGTCATGAATACCATTGACATAATGCTGAGGATTGTAATCTCACAGTAGGCTACATGTATATAATTGTAATAGTTTTAGGACTGTAACACAAAATGAAGTACATTGTCTTACAGAGAATACAAACTTATCTCTAGTGCCTAACACAAAAAAGAACCCCGAAAATGGTTTACATTTGGAGCTTTTTGTTTCCATGGGTTGTTACAACAAAATTCCTTTAACTTTAAGTGTAGATCTAAATCTGAGTAAGGTAGTGAGTATTATTGTGAATACATGCAGCACAAAGAGGTGACCACTAGGGACATGGAATTCATCATCCTAATTTTTCATCTCTCCCTATCAAGGTAAGGTAAGTTTGTATTGAATGAGTTCAGTAGCTACGATCTCCATCATTATCTTGGTCTTTGCTTAGATTAGAATGGAAAGAATGCTTCAATTTCAAGGAATATATTCTATTATATCCTTTTATACCATTTCATCTGTTTAACTCTAGATCTATACGTTTTGCTTCCCGGATAGTTTTTGTTTGTTGAAATTTGCGTGTTGTATACATTGTTCCCTCTACTATATGATATAACCGTATGAATACAGTAAGTACAAACTTTTCAACATTACTTAAATAAAGGTTTTGAAAACAATCACGGGAACCAAGGCGCCCAGCGCCATATTGTTTACATTGAGTAATTTGGCCAGAAACGGATGTATACATGCGAAACAAAAATAGTTTTGCAGCTGTTACCACACAGCTTCAGAAAATAAAATTTGTTCTATTATTAAGACTATAAAACGATTAAAACACAATATATATTATCTATAAACTAGATCATTTTTAATGCAATAAAAATGTATCAAACAAATGCGGAGTAATTTTTGAAATCTTTAAACCCGATTACATACGGCAAAATAATGCAAAGAGTCAAAAATAATTAAAGGTCCTGACAATTTGCTCTTGACTCCAACTACAGTATAGATAGATGTACATGCATTTTATGTCTTCGTTTCTACCTATTAGTCTCTCAACATGTCTATCTATATAACAATTTGTCTGCCTCTCTGTCTGCCTGGTCTATTTGTCTGTCTGTCTGCCTCTCATCATACAAAAAATGTACATGAATAGATATACATGTAATATACAAATATATACAGATAGATAAGGTAAGTTTACTGTCTGAATTTTCTGCCTGATCTTAAAAGTTAACACTGTATCAATGTACCGTAGTTGAAGTAGGTCAATCTTACACACGCTATGGTCGACTCAGATTTCCATTGTATATTATCATAATACGCACTATATCTAGCGTGTCAGAGGCTAGATGATAGTAATAATAATAATAAGATAATAAAGTACATTTCTACAGCGCTCATCATCAATACTAGATTAACCGCTGAACGCTTTACAGAGACATGTCAGTAGTACATACAACACATAAAGAATGACAATGAAATAAAACATGATTTCAATACAAGAAAATTATAAAATGTGTCCTCATTTCTATCTATCAGTCTCTCAACCTGTTTATCTATATTAAAATGTGTAAACCTCTCTGTTCCGCCTGGTCTATTTGTCTGTCTGTATGCCTTTCATGACACAAAACATGTATGTGGCACTTTTATGTCTGAGATGTGAGTAGTTTCCATTTTTTTGTATTGAGTGTGCGTTTGATTGTATCGTCTACATTGTCTAACCCCACTCCCTCCCTCCCCCTACACTCAACTCTTTTACTGTTTATGTTTTTAATCATTTTGAGCCATCACTGTGGACTCAGCACCCCCCCCCAACCCCCATCGCCAGCCCTCCTCATGAAACTGTTGCTAGCGACGAATGTTGTGTTTTTTTTTAGTCAATCAGTTTGAACTTCATCCCCACTTTCGTTGCCGTGAAACTGTTGCCAGCAAAAAATATGTCTTTTTGAGCCAATCAGCTTGGACTATAACACCCCCACATGTCCTTCTGATCTACTATACATATTCTGTTTACTTGCTCACACATTTCTCTTTGCTGGGTGCATCTGGTCCAACGGGTCAAGTAACGAGTTCAGAATTGGGAAATTTGTATTTGAGAAATGTTCAGGGGTAAGTTGACCATATTCACATTCTGCTACCTGAAAATATTTCGTTGTCATGCAATTGCAATGTATGAGAAGTGACACTTTTGAACAAACTTGAGAATGAGCTTTAAAAGAAAAGAAACAAACTTAAATTATTTTATATCTTGATTCCCCACTCTGAACTTCCTTCATTAAATCTCCCATAACCTCCCATTACCTCCCCTTCGCCAGAACCCTGGTCATTGGTTTATTTTGCCTTCTATTTCGTGACGAGCAGGCATATGGCCCTGACTCCTAGTTTGATATACCCTTCTTGCCCCCCCCCCCCCGACCCCCGCCTTGCAGTTGTAGAGCACTAAGACTACTTTTGAGAGACAATAAGATTATCGGTCAATGTAACACGTATTTCCATAGAAGCGTCGCTGACACACCCCCCCCCCCTATTTAATGTGGCCGCCTATTTATTTCTAAATATAGAAATAATGCCTGAAGCACTCTTGCAACCTTAAAGACATGCATATAAGTGTATATTAAACTGCTTATTGTAAACAAGCACTTACTGTAGAAGGGCAGACGCTATTCACTATAGCTGGATGACTCACAACAATATTGTTACGAATATATATCCCAACAATAAAACATTTGTACTTTTATATTCATTTCCAAGTTGGTCAAGATGCTTTAACTGTTACTCAGCCTTCCTCTGCCACAACCATAGAATAGAGCCCTTTCAAATATACATTTTCCTCATTGTTAAAGTCACCTTAATGGCTTGTACACTTTCCTTTAAATATTCGAACTAGCCTACATACTATTAATCTTTTCCCTACGTATTTCCTTTTCATGAAAAGCCCCTCAATATTCCTTTTATTCTACTTTTAAATTTATTTTAAGTGATGCTGGCCCTCTGTTATTAATTGTATTCACTTGACCATTCAGGCTTTAGATGGATTACTCCTATCATTATTTTATAGCTTGCCAAAGAATTAGTAGTTAGCTATAAGACATTGTCATGTAAATTTACTGAAATTTATTTCCCGTGCTCACGTTAGTGTAAGTGAGCTGTTGGCAGGTTTTTGATGATATTACCGTAGCTCCTCGTTTTCAAGAACGTTATTGGTCCATTTAGATTTATTCTTAAATGCTTTCAAGTTGAATGAATAAGTCGATTAGACCTAGATAGAGTGAAAGTTAATTCTGTTCTGAGGACGGAAGTAGTCTGATCCTTAACTTCCTTTGTTTTGTTTACATGTACTTGTCATTCTCCCCTGGTTATGTGCCTAGGCCTTTGATATTATTAATGTTTACTATTTGAGAGGAGTGCTTTTATCATGTCGCTCATTAACAAAATAAGAAAGTCTATATAATCTTTATTGTATGCTCGGCCTTAATTGCCTGGTCCCCGAAGTAGTCATGGTTATTCATTTATTGTTCATGTTTGATTAGATCTCAACCCCGTGTTAGATCTTTGCTGATTTTACTCAATGCTTTCTTGATTTTGTTATCTCCTTTAATTATTTTAAAAGAACCAATTGATAAGGAGCTCTACAATTTAACATATTTTTACGATGAATGAATGTGCATTGTTCTTATATTGAATTCTCTGTCCCAAAAATTTGAAACAGTCTTCCTCGGAACCCAAAGCGAAGGAAACCTCAAGTCTTTCAAAAAGTCTTTAAAACATCACCTATTTTTGAATGCATACCCACTAAACTAATTGTACATGCATAATAAACAGCTCAAGCTGTATATATGTAATTATTTTTATTTGTGTACTTAACACCTCCTGTAATTATATTTAAATTATTGTATTTCTGTTTGCACTATACAATTTTATATTTTTCTTGTATTGAGATCA
>JAXRKP010000462.1:37500-42500 GCA_037039925.1 Doris montereyensis
AGTGAAGATGATTAGACATTTAGATTAATTTCATAATAAATGATGATGATTGAAGACGATTAGCATCTAGATTAATTTCCATCATGATAGATTAATTTCATAATAAATGATGATGATTGAAGATGATTAGGCATGTAGATTAATTTCATAATAAATGATGATGAGTGAAGATGATTAGACATCTAGATTAATTTTATAATAAATGATGATGATTGATGATTTCATAATAAATTATGGTGATTAGGACATGTAGATTAATAAATGATGATGATCGATTAGGTATCTAATAAAAGATGATGATTGATGATTGAAGATGATGATTGAAGACATCTAGATTAATTTTATAATAAATGATGATGATTGAAGACGATTAGGCATGTAGATTAATTTCATAATAAATGGTGAAGATTGAAGACGATTAGGCATCTAGATTAATTTTATAATAAATGATGATGATTGAAGATGATTAGGCATCTAGATTAATTTCGTAATAAAAGATGATGATTGAAAATGATTGGGCATCTAGATTAATTTTATAATAAAATGATGATGATTGAAACGATTAGGCATCTAGATTAATTTTATAATAAATGATGATGATTGAAGACGATTAGACATCTAGATTAATTTCATAATAAAAGATGATGATTGAAAACTATTCAGCATCTAGATTAATTTCATAATAAATGATGATGATTGAAGACGATTAGGCATCTAGATTAATTCCATAATAAATGATGATGATTGAAGATGATTAGCATCTAGATTAATTCCATAATAAAAGATGATGATTGAAGATGATTGGGCATCTTCATTAATTTTATAATAAATGATGATGATTGAAGACGATTAGACATTTAGATTAATTTCATAATAAATGATGATGATTAGGCATCTAGATGAATTTCATAATAAATGATGCTGATTGAAAATCAGTAGGCATCTAGACTAACTTCATAATAAAAGATGATGATTGAAGATGATTGGGCATCTTCATTAATTTTATAATGAATTATGATGATTGAAGACGATGAGGCATCTAGATTAATTTCATAATAAATGATGATGATTGAAGACGATTAGGCATCTAGATTAATTTCATAATAAATGATGATGATTGAAGACGATTAGGATTAATTTCATAATCAATTATGATGATCTAGATTAATTTCATAATAAATTATGATGATTGAAGACGATTAGGCATATAGATTAATTTCATAATAAATGATGACGAGTGAAGAGGGTTAGACATCTAGATTAATTTCATAATAAATGATGATGAGTGAAGATGATAAGGCATCTAGATTAATTTCATAATATATGATGATGATTGAAGATGATTAGGCACCTATATTAATTTCATAATAAATGATCATGATTGAAGATGATTAGGCATCTAGATGAATTTCATAATAAATGATGATGATTGAAAATCAGTAGGCATCTAGACTAATTTCATAATAAATGATGATGAGTGAAGATGATTAGGCATCTAGACTAATTTCATAATAAATGATGACGAGTGAAGAGGGTTAGACATCTAGATTAATTTCATAATAAATGATGATGAGTGAAGATGATAAGGCATCTAGATTAATTTCATAATATATGATGATGATTGAAGATGATTAGGCACCTATATTAATTTCCTAATAAATGATCATGATTGAAGATGATTAGGCGTCTAGATTAATTTCATAATAAAAGATGATGATTGAAGACAATTAGGCATCTAGATTAATTTTATTATACAAGATGATGATTGAAGACAATTAGGCATCTAGATTAATTTCATAATAAATGATGATGATTGAAGATGATTAGGCATCTAGATGAATTTCATAATAAATGATGGTGATTGAAGACGATTAGGTATCTAGATTAATTTCATAATAAATGATGATGATTGAAGACGATTAGACATTTAGATTAAATTTGATAATAAATGATGATGATTGATCTAGATTAATTTCATAATAAATGATGATGATTGAAGACGATTAGGCATCTAGATTAATTTGATAATAAATGATGATGATTAAAGACAATTAGACATCTAGACTAATTTCATAATAAATGATGATGATTGAAGATGACTGGGCATCTAGATTAATTTTATAATAAATTATGATGATTGAAGATGATTAGGCGTCTAGATTAATTTCATAATGAATGATGATGAGTGAAGATGATGAGGCATCTAGATTGATCTAAATGATTGATTTCTAGATTAAATAAATGATGATGAGCGAAGAGGGTTAGGCATAATAAATGATGATGATTGAAGACGATTAGATTAATTTCATAATAAATGATGATGATTGAAGACGATTAGGCATCTAGATTAATTTTATAATAAAATGATGATGAAGATGAAGACGATTAGGCATCTAGATTAATTTTATAATAAATTATAATGAGTGAAGATGATAAGGCATCTAGATTAATTTTATAATAAATGATTGTGAGTGAAGATGGTTAGGCATCTAGATTAATTTTATAATAAATTATGATGAGTGAAGATGATAAGGCATCTAGATTAATTTTCATAATAAATGATGACGAGTGAAGATGGTTAGGCATCTAGATTAATTTTCTATAATAAATGATGGCGAGTGAAGATGGTTAGGCATCTAGATTAATTTTATAATAAATGATGGTGAGTGAAGATGATAAGGCATCTAGATTAATTTTATAATAAATGATTGTGAGTGAAGATGGTTAGGCATCTAGATTAATTTTATAATAAATTATAATTGAAGATGGTTTTCTAGATTAATTTTATAATAAATTATAATGATGAAGATGCATCTAGATTAATTTTATAATAAATAATAATGAGTGAAGATGGTTATGCCTCAATAGATGCCTTATGGTGAGCTCTGCTTTCCTCTGCAAAATTGCACACATGTATTTTTGTTTTGTTTTTATTAAATTTTATTTCATCATACCTTCTTATCGATGGTCTTCCTAGCTTTCTGCGTTCATAGAAATATTTCATAATAGAACAGGATAACAAACACCATGAACAACAAAAAGCAACAACAACAAAAAGATGATCTTCCCGCAAACTGTATTTCCCCAACTTCTTCCGACCCCAACTAAACACACTTACACACAAAGACAAACACACAGAGTAAACAAAAGACCACGACATCCCCCTCCCGAAAAAAAAAAAAAGAAGAAAAACAAACAACAAACAAACAAACCAACAAACTCGTCTTTGTGTCATTCGCACAAATGAAATCCATCAAGATTTGAGAAGGCCAACTCTCCTCATCCAACCATAAGAATGAATCCATTGTACATACTACACCCCCACACTCCATCCCCACACCTCACACCCCATCCCAACTCCATCCCCATACCCTATCCCAGCAACCCATCCACACATCCCATCCTCACATCCTATCCCAACATCCCATCCCCACAACCCATCCCTACATCCCATCCCCACACCCCATCCTAACATCCCCATCCCCACACCCCATCCCCACGTCCCATCCCCACATCCCCTCCCCACACACCATCCCAACATCCCATCCCCACATCCATCTCCACACACCCCACCACATCCCATCCCACACCCCATCCCTAAAACTCCAAACCCACACCCCATCCCCACATCCCATCCCCACATCCCATCCCCACACCCCATCCCCACATCCCATCCACACACCCCATCCCCCACATCCCATCTCCACATCCCATCCACACATCCCATCCCCACACCCCCACACCACATCCCATCCACACATCCCATCCCCACACCCTATCCCCACATCCCATCCACACATCCCATCCCCACACCACACCCCATCCACACATCCCATCCACACATCCCATCCCCACACCCACATCCCATCCACACATCCCATCCCTCCACACCCCATCTCCATACCCCACCCCACCCCCACCCATCCCCACACATTCTTACCCTATTCTTACACATCCCATCCCCACACCCCACATCCCATCCACACACCCCATCCCCACACCCTATCTCCACATCCCATCCATGCATCCCATCCCCACACCCCATCCCCACACCCTATCCCAGCAATCCTCACAACCCACACCCTGATTCCCACATCCCATCCCCACACCCAATCCTCCACACCCCATCCTCACACCCCATCCCCACACCCCATCCCCACACCCTATCTTTACATCCCATCCCCACATCCATCCCCACACCCTATACCCACATCCACAAATCCCCACAACTCATCCCCACACCCCATCCCCACACCCAATCCCCACACCCCATCCCCACACCCCATTCCCACATCCCATCCCCACACCCCATCCACACCATCCCATCCCCACATCTTATCCACCACAACCCATCCTACAACCCATCTCCACAACCCATTCCACACATTGCCACACCTCATCTCCACAACCCATTCCCACACCCCTTCTCCACAACCCATCCCCACACCCCATCCCCACAACCCATCCCCACACCCCATCCCCACACCCCATCCCACAACCCATTCCCACACCCATCCCCACACTCTATCACAGCAACCCAACCCACACCCCATTCCTACATCCTATCCCTACATCCCATCCCCACACCCCATCCCCACACCCATCTCCAACCCATCCCCACACCCCATCCCCACACCCCATCCACATCACACCCAATATCCTCCACATCCCATCCTCCACACATCTTCACACCCCATCCCCACACCCAATCTCCACACCCAATACCCACATCTAATCTCACATCTCATCCCAATATCCCATCCCCACACCCCATCTCCATATTCCATCCCCACACCCCATCCCCACACTCTATCCCCACATCTTATCCCCACAACCCATCCCCACACCTTATCCCCACAACCCATCCTCACAACCCATCTCCCAACCCATCCCCACACCCTATCTCCACAACCCATCCCCACAACCCATCACCATCATATACACCACACCCCATACCGGACACCCCATGGCTTATCCCCCACACCCCCTGTTTCATTCAC
>JAXRKP010000462.1:47500-50000 GCA_037039925.1 Doris montereyensis
TTTACAGGGCAGTCCGGGCAAAATTTTAAATTCTACCCCAAAGCCCTTCAGATCACCTTAGCTGTGGGTGTGGGGATACATCAAATCAAACAAATTCAAATTCATGCAAAAGGGGTCGGAGACTCCAGACAGGGTGCATTGGTGGGGGTATGTTCTAGGTTGGGAGGGTGCAAAGAAATTCAGGAGTGTTTTAGTTGTAGGGAAAGACTGAGATGTACGATATTAGATATGCTTTTCGAAAATACCGCCATACTACATAATGTATACTGAAATCAAGGTCGGTCGTGTAGTTGCGATATGTCTCTAGATGGGCACTACCAGCATCAGAGATGTGCTCGTGATTTGATTTGATTTGATTTGATTTGATTTGATTTAGATCTACCCACATCCACAACCTAAGGTGGTCTCGGGGTTTTTGGCAAGATTATAAATTTTGCCTGACTAGCCCTGTAAACAGCCTAGAGATCTTTAACGTGCATACACAGAATGTTGTGATCTGCAGATATGACCTCCTTTTTATCGTCCGTCTCGATGGGACTAGGTGTCAATGCACCAACCTGGACCAGAGGGTGAGGGGGGGGAGGGGTTAGATTTTATTTGAAATAAATTCAGAATTTGTGTCTACCGTTGGCGAAGCTTGAATCCACAACCTTTGGGTCGTGAGGCCGACACCAGCTTGCCTCCTGACTACCAAGTTCCCACAGGCTTCGAATTTACCCCCCCTCTCCCCTCCTCTTAAGGGGACCGTGACTTGCCCCAGCCACCTGAGGCTTTTAGCGAAGCGAGACGGTCGCCATATTCGAGGGGTTGTCTCAGAGCTCAAAACGAGACCCAGCATATCCCTTAAGATTGACCGACTGACCCACTTCATGCTATTTAGAACCTGGGATAAGCTCCTCTTCTATGGGACCACATGATGACTCTGCAATCCTGAGGCAACATATCGGCATCTCAACCCAAAGGTGGTAGGTTCAAGCCCCACAAACGTTAAACAAAAAAATCTAGAGTTTTTCCGAGTAAAATCTTCCCTCTGACCCAAGTAAGTGAATCAACACGTCCTAGTGCCATCGGAATCGGACGATAAAAAAGAGGTCCCGTGTGCAGATCTCAACACTCTGCGCACGTTAAAGATCCCTTGGGTTGTTTACAGAGGCAATGCTGGCAAAATAAAAATAAAAATAAAAATCCTACCAAAAAACCTCGAGATGACCTTTTTAGAGCTGTGGATGGGGGTAAATAATAATTTTTAAAAAAGGATACAAACCCAAACATATTATGTGTCGTGACAGCGTAGAAGGAAAGTTTCAATCTGTAGTAAAACTCACACACAAACAAACAAAAAAGAAAAGAAAAAAGAGGTGGGTGAAGGAGAGTGCCGTGTGTGTTTCAACGTTAATCATAATATTAACCTGGACAATTGAAGGGGGTCATTTCAGTAGTGTGCCTAAGTCACAATTAACATCATTTAGAGAAAAATGCCAACAACAAAAAAACACCCATGGATTTTAGCACTGTTGGCTTTGGGAAATCCCAGTTTCAAACAGCTGCAAAAGTCATGTATTTTCATCATAATATTATTTTCACACTTTTATGAAAGTATGCTTTACTTTTATTCCTAGGATTGTCTGTCTCTGTCGTGTTGTCTCTCTCTGTCGTGTTGTCTCTCTGTCGTGTTGTCTCTCTGTCGTGTTGTCTCTCTGTCGTGTTGTCTCTCTGTCGTGTTTGTCGTGTTGTCTCTCTGTCGTGTTGTCTCTCTGTCGTGTTGTCTCCGTCTCGTTGTCTTTCCCGAAAATGGACATAGTCAGACAATTGAACTGACCCCCTTCAATTTCCCTCGTGATTCAGCGAGACTCCACGACAGTCCCTCGGACATGTTAAAGATATAACGATATTTTGGCTGTATTTTGGCTATATTTTGGCAACAGTTTGGCTATATTTTATTTTGGCTACTGGTTTTACTTGAAAAAGAAAGAAGAAAATATTTCAACAGTCAGTAGGGCTTGAACCTAGAAATCTCAGTACAGGAATAACAGAGACTGGCCGGCTAACTTTTGCGGAGGCCGATGGTCCCAACGCCACCTCGCTTGTCTTTGTCTCTACGCGGTCAGTGTGTAGTGTGTAATTAGCACGGCGTCAATTTTCAAATCGAGCTGAGCGTGGTTGTTTTCAAATTGATTATTAATATCAATTACTCATTCACTCATATTGGATTGTTATTATTATTATCATTATCCTCACAGTTACTCATTCGATTGTTATTATTATCATTTGTGATTATCATCAGTTACTCATTGGAGTGTTATTATTAGATCTATCATGTATTTGTGATTATGACCAGGATTGTAAAATTTGAATTCAATCTAGATCTAGATTAGATCCAGATATCTAGATCTAGATCTATCATATTATTATTGTGGTTATTTTTTATTTTATTAAACATGCAAAATGGGTAGGAAGTGCAGTGTGTATGGCCGCAAGAGTGGCTATGATAGTGATAAAA
>JAXRKP010000462.1:52500-55000 GCA_037039925.1 Doris montereyensis
ATTTCTTTGCATGCCGTTTTTTGACTCATTCCTTACCTAGCTGCTACCGTGGGACTGATAAGTCCAGAGGCAAGCTGTCGACATCTCGACCAAAAGGTAATGGTTGCGGTTGAAAAATGTTCCCGATTTTTTTCGAACAAAATCTACCCTCTGGTCCAGGTAGGTGGATCGACGCCTAGTCCCATCGGAGACAACAGATAACACCACTCTGTGGACGTTAAAGATCCCTGGGCTGTTCACAGGGCAATCCGGGCAAAATTAAAGAAAAATAATTCTACCAAAAACCCCGAGATCACCGTAATTGTGGATGTGGGTAAAATCAAGTCAAACGAACCTAGCTACTATCCATTTCGCTGCTGGCATTAGAGAAAGGCCAGGTAAATATTTTTGCCCGGACTGAGTTTCATTGAATTTTACGCCGTCACCCATTGCGGTGATCTCAGAGTGAATTAAGAGGAAACAGCAAGATGAAAGATAAGAATAGGTGGAAGAGTGGAAGGCAACAGCAAGATGAAAGATAAGAATAGGTGGAAGAGTAGAAGGCAACAGCAAGATGAAAGATAAGAATAGTTGGAAGAGTAGAAGGCAACAGCAAGATGAAAGATAAGAATAGGTGGAAGAGTAGAAGGCAACAGCAAGATGAAAGATAAGAATAGATGGAAGAGTAGAAGGAAACAGTAAGATGAAAGATAAGAATAGATGGAAGAGTAGAAGGCAACAGCAAGATGAAAGATAAGAATAGGTGGAAGAGTAGAAGGCAACAGCAAGATGAAAGATAAGAATAGGTGGAAGAGTAGAAGGCAACTGCAAGATGAAAGATAAGAATAGGTGGAAGAGTAGAAGGCAACAGCAAGATGAAAGATAAGAATAGTTGGAAGAGTAGAAGGCAACAGCAAGATGAAAGATAAGAATAGGTGGAAGAGTAGAAGGAAACAGTAAGATGAAAGATAAGAATAGGTGGAAGAGTAGAAGGAAACAGTAAGATGAAAGATAAGAATAGGTGGAAGAGTAGAAGGAAACAGTAAGATGAAAGATAAGAATAGGTGGAAGAGTAGAAGGAAACAGTAAGATGAAAGATAAGAATAGGTGGAAGAGTAGATTTATCGTATGTACCATGTTTTAGATTTGATCTTATGTACCATGTTGTAGATTTGATCTCATGTACCATGTTGTAGATTTGATCTTATGTACCATGCTGTAGATTTGATCTTATGTACCATACTGTAGATTTGAACTTATGTACCATACTGTAGATTTGATCTTATGTACCATGTTGTAGATTTGATCTTATGTACCATGTTGTAGATTTGATCTTATGTACCATGTTGTAGATTTGATCTTATGTACCATGTTGTAGATTTGAACTTATGTACCATGTTGTAGATTTGACCATGTTGTAGATTTGATCTTATGTACCATACTGTAGATTTGATCTTATGTACCATACTGTAGATTTGATCTTATGTACCATGATTTGTAGATTTGAACTTATGTACCATACTGTAGATTTGATCTTATGTACCATACTGTAGATTTGATCTTATGTACCATACTGTAGATTTGATCTTATGTACCATACTGTAGATTTGATCTATGTACCATACTGTAGATTTGATTTATGTACCATACTGTAGATTTGATCGTATGTACCATGCTGTAGATTTGATCTTATGTACCATACTGTAGATTTGATCTTATGTACCATACTGTAGATTTGATCTTATGTACCATACTGTAGATTTGATCTTATGTACCATACTGTAGATTTGATCTTATGTACCATACTGTAGATTTGATCTTATGTACCACGCTGTAGATTTGATCGTATGTACCATACTGTAGATTTGATCTTATGTACCATACTGTAGATTTGCTCGTATGTACCATGCTGTAGATTTGATCGTATGTACCACGCTGTAGATTTAATCGTATGTACCCATTTGTTACTGTAGATTTGATCGTATGTACCATACTGTAGATTTGATTTGTACCATGCTGTAGATTTGATCGTATGTACCACTGTAGATTTGATCTTATGTACCATAGATTTGATCGTATGTACCATACTGTAGATTTGATCTTATGTACCATGTTGTAGATTTGATCGTATGTACCATGCTGTAGATTTGATCTTATGTACCATGCTGTAGATTTGATCTTATGTACCATACTGTAGATTTGATCTGTACCATGCTGATTTGATCTTATGTACCATACTGTAGATTTGATCTTATGTACCATACTGTAGATTTGATCTTATGTACCATAGATTTGAACTGTAGATTTGATTTGTACCATACTGTAGATTTGATCTTATGTACCATACTGTAGATTTGAACTTATGTACCATGTTGTAGATTTGCTCTTATGTACCATACTGTAGATTTGAACTTATGTACCATACTGTAGATTTGATCTTATGTACCATGCTGTAGATTTGATCGTATGTACCACGCTGTAGATTTGATCTTATGTTCGAAGAATGAAATAGTGGTATATA
>JAXRKP010000462.1:65000-70000 GCA_037039925.1 Doris montereyensis
GTAATCTACAATAACATAGAGATCTCATTAACTCTCAGTCTCTCTGGCAACCTCTCTGTTGTTGCCTCTGCCCAGATAAGTTGAGGATTAGCCCAGACGTAGAGTGTTGGTCTCAGAACTCGGGTTCTCTCTCTAAACAATTTTATCCATTATCTTCGAGGAAATTTACCCACCCCACCCCACCCGCCCCTTGTTACACTTCACAATCCACATAACAAAGCTTTCTAAGGGTGTTTGTCTGTCTTAGTTGTAAAAATCAAATCAAATCAACAAAATCAAAACAAAAATCAAATTATGGTAAAAAACATCTGTCAAAAACCCCCAAAAAACAACAAGATAGCAATGACAATGTGGAAACAAAAGTTAATAATAATAGTGGTGAAACATAGTAGTCTGCAGAAGTCGTACTAGCATTCGTAATATTTCTAGTAGTTGCCAACATTATAATAAGATGGTGAAATGAACAGAATAAGCAAAAAATATCATAATAAAAAGTAATAAAAGTAGATACAGAAAATAATTACACAATTTGAGGATTTACAATTCATTCTCCTCTCCTCTCTCTCTCTCTCAAAGATAGCAATCTCTCTCTCTCTCTATTTCTCATTTGTCTGGAGATACATCTCTCTCTCTCCTCTCTCTCTCTTTCTTTGCTTTGTGTGGTCTCTAGATCTCTGTCATGTTTGTTTCTTTAAGAATGAATTGTGATCGTTTAATCTAAGTCAGAAATTGTAGCAGTAATAGGAGTCAACCACCAATACATCTCACGGACAAGTCCACCTCTCTGTTAACGCTCTTAAAAACCTCTCAGTCAGGTCAATCCAAAATTTCCACATGTCCCTCCCCCCTCCTCCTATTTATTGTTGACTCAAACTCTCTCTCCATTATGTGCAATCACTCCTACCACTCTCGGAAAGAAACTGTCTGTTTGAAGGAATAATCAATAAAGTCAAAAGAATAAATCTTACTCTCTCTGATCTCTCATGTCTCTTAAAAGTCTCAAATTTAAGGAACAAACTGAATACTCTAAAGTCTCACATGTCTACGATAGGTTCTAGTCTCGTTTGAAAAGTCTACATCTAGTACGATAGGTTCTATCAGTCCGTTTGAAAAGTCTACATGTGGTACGATAGAGTTCTAGTTCCTTTGAAACGATACGATGTGGATGGGTTTGAAACTAGGATTAAGTCCGTTTGAAAAGTCCACATGTGGTACGATAGGTTCTATAGTCCGTTTGAAAAGTCTACATGTGGTACGATAGGTTCTACAGTCCGTTTGAAAAGTCTACATGTGGTGCGATAGGTTCTATAATCCGTTTGAAAAGACCACATGTGGTACGATAGGTTCTATAATCCGTTTGAAAAGTCTACATGTGGTACGATAGGTTCTATAATCCGTTTGAAAAGTCTACATCTAGTACGATAGGATTCTATAATCCGTTTGAAATGTCTACATGTGGTACGATAGGTTCTATAATCCGTTTGAAAAGTCTACATCTGGTACGATAGGTTCTATAATCCGTTTGAAAAGATCACATCTGGTACGATAGATTCTATAATCCGTTTGAAAATCACATCTGGTACGATCGAGGATTCTATAATCCGTTTGAAAATTTCCACATGTGGTACGATAGGTTCTACAATAGTCCGTAATCTTTTGAAAAGTCCACATGTTCTTGATAGGTTCTATAATCCGTTTGAAAAGTCCACATTGGTGCGATAGGCTATATAATCCGTTTGAAAACACCAATGTGGTACGATAGGTTATATAATCCGTTTGAAAAGTCTACATGTGGTACGATAGGCTATATAATCCGTTTGAAAAGTCACATGTGGTACGATTCATACTATAATCCGTTTGAAAAGCCCACATGTGGTAACGATTCTTTCTATATAATCCGTTTGAAATGTCTACATGTGGTGCGATAGGCTATATAATCCGTTTGAAAAGTCCACATCTGGTAATTAGGATACAAAAGTTATATAATCCGTTTGAAAAGTCTCTACATCTGGTGCGATAGGTTCTTGTCAAACTATTTGTACAGTTTTAACGCAATATTCTAAACGCGTGTAATTCTACATTCTAAATCCATTATTCAATAGTTGATTGCCATCTTACAATCACAAATTGAAGCAACACACTGAGAATTTGATATGAAATGAATTTAACTCACATTTGATATCGTCGCTTAAATTGTCACATTTTTTTGTTTTCTTTTTCTTTTTTTTTTTTGAGTTATTCGCTCGTTCTTATGAATTAAGTGCACGGCTTGAGTTTATGTGTTGACATTATGATACAATAAATGAAACATTTTTCGTTCAATAGTTACATAAAACCTTTAATAGTTGGTTAAGCATCCATGGGTTTTTTTATATATAGTCACTAATAAGCAAACTCTGGAACGAGTTTATTATTCATGGGGCAACAAATTTCGTTTAGGTTTCATGCAATCTGAACCATCATGCAAGTTTCATTCAAATTCATTTGATAGCTTCAAATTGGAGCATTGTTCGAGGTGATGTGTTTACTTTCAGGAAATCGAGTATGGAAGAAATCTTTCAGTTTGTAAAAGACCTGGTTGGTGGTCAAGGATAGGTATCTTCAACAAGTGAAGCAGAAGAGGACAGAAGCCCAATATGTGCACACATATGAGTTTTGAAAAGAACTATAGATCTTGATATCCATTTACACACAGCGGTCAGTGGGTTCGAACCCAACGGTTGAAACAATCTCGAGTTGTTTCTAGATAAATCTACCGTTTTTCCCGTTCCAGGTAGATGGATTGACACCTAGTCCCATCGGAGAGGTAGTATGCAGATTACAACACTCTGTGTATTACGTTAAAGATACTTGGCTGTTTACAATAGCAGTCCATGGATAAATAATGTAAAAATCCTATCGATCGCAAGGGCTATAATGAGGACACCATGCTTTTATCCCCACGACTATTACGATTGTATTATCAGTACCTGATGAATATGTCAATATAAAAAAGTCATCTTATATTGCCTCCGCCAAACCAAAAGTGTGTGTACGTGTGTGTTGTTGTAGTATGTGTGTGACAAAGGGACATGCAGCAAACGACTTACAGGTGGTAATCGTCACGATAAAACCGTAGGTGTGAATACCCCATTGCGATCGAGTCAAATTTGAGTCACAGCGCTATCCATGGGACGAAACTGCTACGACAGATCGCCGCAAAATGGATGACGAAACCACTACGACAGATCGCCGGTGAAATGGATGACAAAACCACTACGACAGATAGAGTGTGAAATGGATGACAAAACCACTACGACAGATCGCCTTGTGAAATGGATGACGAAACCACTACGACAGATCGCCGTATGAAATGGATGACAAAAACCACTACGACAGATCGCCTTGTGAAATGGATGACAAAACCACTACGACAGATCGCTGCAGATGAAATGGATGACGAAATCACTCGACAGATCGCAAAATGGATGACAAAAATGGATGACAAAACAAACCACGAAGATCGCTGAAATGGATGACGAAATGGATGACGAAAATCACTTACGACAGATCGCCGTATGAAATGGATGACAAAACCACAACGACAGATCGCCGTGTGAAATGGATGACAAAACTTTTAAATGGATGACAGAAAGATGGACAGATCTGGTTTTAAAATGGATGACAAAACCACTACGACAGATCGCCTTGTGAAATGTTTAATGACAAAAACCACGTGAAAGGACAGAAACCATACAGATAGAAGGTGAAATGGATGACAAATGATACGACAGATCGCCATGTGAAATGGATGACAAAACCACTACGACAGATCGCCGTATGAAATGGATGACAAAACCACTACGACAGATCGCCGCGTGAAATGGATGACAAAATCACTACGACAGATCGCTGGATGAAATGGATGACGTGAAAAGAAAATACGACAGATCGCAATGTGAAATGGTTGACGAAACCACTACGATAGATATTTTGTCATTAATGGATGTTTTTTATTGCTTAGGAGGGCTTCTTTTCTGTCCTCTTATATTATATCGCAAGGTGTCGATCCAGTTATAATTGAACCATGGGCCAGATGTGTGTTATTAATCGAAAAATCGAG
Organism: Doris montereyensis; assembly: GCA_037039925.1. Lineage (NCBI taxonomy): Eukaryota > Metazoa > Mollusca > Gastropoda > Nudibranchia > Dorididae > Doris > Doris montereyensis. The sequence continues at coordinate 69,103 of JAXRKP010000462.1, forward strand.
AAAGTATATTAACCATTTGTGGATGCTCGAACCCACTATCTTTCAGTTGAAAGGCCGACACATTGCCCCTGGACTAGAAGGAAGATTTTTATGATGATGATGGTGATGAAGATGATGATGATGATGATGATAATAATGATAATGATAATGATAATGATAATAATAGTGATAATGATAATAATAATAATAATAATAATAATAATAATAATAATAATAATAATAATAATAATAATATAACAATAATAATAATAATAACAATAATAATAATAATAATATAATAAATAATAATAATAATAATAATAATAATACTAATAATAATAACAATAATAACAATAATAACAACAATATAACAATAATAACAATAAAATCAAATAACAATAATAACAATAATAACAATAATAACAATAATAACAATAATAATAAATAATCAATTAACTAATAACAATAATAACAATAAAACATAATTTAACAATAATAACAATAATAACAACAATTAAATCAAATAATAATAACAATAATAACAATAATAAAATAACAATAATAACAATAGTAAATCAATAATTGTAATAATGGTAATAATCATAATAATCATAAAATGATAAAAATGACAATAATGAACAATAATGACAATAATGACTAGTAATGATAAGAAAGGATACAGTAGTATGATAATGATAATAATGATAATAAGGATAATAATGATAATAATGATAATAATAATAATAATAATAATAATCATAATAATAATAATAATAATAATAATAATAATAATAATAACAATGACAATAATAAGAGGAATAATAATATATACAATAATCACAATATAAACAATAATAACGATGATAATAATAATAATAATAATAATAATAATAATAATAATATTAATAATAATAATATT
>JAXRKP010000462.1:82500-90000 GCA_037039925.1 Doris montereyensis
ATATTCATCTATCTGTCTAAATACATATCTGTCTATCTATGTGGTGTCTATATATATACCTATCCATCTATATGTCTAAGCGTATATCTATATATCTACTTATATATCTGTCTATCAATATCTCCCTCCTGCCTTCACCTATGCACATTCATTATAAACCTTTTTTGACCAACTCTTCTTTTCCAGTGAACTTGAACCTTAAGTGTGAAGTGTTGAAAGTTTAACCCTCCACAACGAAACATCTGTCAAGGCAACTTACACAGAAATAAAAGTAGGTTTAATGTTTTGTCCAAACTGTTAATAGTATTCTCTTTCTTTCTTTCTTTCTCTATCAGTTCCCATTCTACCTTTCGGTGTATGGGTTCAGATGTACGAGATGATCATTCTCTATGATGCCCCGTCCTGGCATTTTCTGTTTCCTTCAAAAACGTTAAATTTTCATTTGTCGTATTGGGCATGCTTTGGTCTTTTTCATGCTCTTCATTGCCCCCCCCCCCCCCACCAGAACAGCTTTTGATTTCCTTGATAGTTTTCTTGGAGTCTTTGTCCAAACTCTTCCCATTGTTCCTGTTTTGCTTTCCTAACTGCCTCCTTGGCGATAGTTCTTTTATTCACGTAATCTATTCTATCCTCTGGTCTCTTTGTTTGCAAGTATTTCTTCCAGGCATCCTTCTTTTCTTTGATCTTCTGCCACTTGTCTTCTATTGTGCTATCATTCAGATCCATTTGCCTTTCACTGATAAATCTTGTTATCCTATATTGGTATACCTGTTTTACCACTGGTTTATTTAGTTTCTCTATTTTGAGTTTAGTAGCTTTCTTCTCTTTCCATTTCTGTTTGTTTTCTTCAGTCAGTAATCTCATTTTTTGGCAACCACTAAGTGATGATCACTAAATATTTCTGCTCATCTGCTTACTCTTGCATCCATTGTACTGTAAAAAAGGAGCTGCTGACTATTATGTAGTCTATCATTGACTTTTCACACGTGTCTTCATTTACTCTTGTATATTTGTGGATATCTTTATGAAGAACAAAGGTGTTGGCTATTTTCATGTTTATCTTTAGGCAAACATCTATTAGTCTCTCTCCATTTGGAGCAGTTGTTGTCTCTTTACCTATTACTCCTCCTGACGTTTCTACATTGTTGCCTACTCTAGTGGTTAAATCTCCTAAAAGCATTAGCCCCTGTTTGGGTTTAATATTCTCTGCAGCTATTTGCAAATCATTTTCGAAGATATCTTTCTTCCTTTAGTTGCGTCTTCGTTTGGTCCATAAGCTATTAATAATTCAATTTCTCGTCATTTTGGTTTAATATTTACCTCTAATAGCCGTGGGCTTATAAATTTCCAACTTTCTAGTAGCTTTTCATGCCTTTTATGCACTAAGAGGCCTATTCCTGCTCTAGCTCTATCTTTGACATCTACTCCTGAGAAGATTAAAATAGGATTCGGTCCTACATATTCTATTCCTTGTCCTTTTTTCTTTGTTTTCAGTAATGACCAAAATATCGACTTTGAATTTTTCCATTTCTTCAACTTATTGTAACTCTTTTCCATTTATTGCCCTAATATTCCATGTTTCAAAAATCACAGTCCGTATTCGTTTCCAAGTTCGTCTTCCGAAAGATCAAGCCAGTTGTATTATATTTATTTCTCTGAATCTGTTTGGTTTGGATAAGCAGGGGATTAGCCCACTGTACGCTAGGTAGATGGTGGGGCTGCCACCTTGAGGCCCCCTTCCAGGTCTTGTTATTTTCTGTCAGGATTAACTCCCTTAGCCTTAGTCATTCAAGACCAGCCTGCAAGGCAACAGGTTGTTATTTTATGTCAAGGTTAACTCCCTTAGCTTTTGGTCAACCAAGAATGGCCTCCAAGGCAGCAGGTTGTTTCTTCCTGGGAGGGGGGTTCTGCTCAATAATAATGAATTCATAGTATTATTATTATTATTATTATTATTATTATTAGTAGTAGTAGTAGTAGTAGTAGTAGTAGTAGTAGTAGTAGTAGTAGTAGTAGTAGTAGTAGTAGTAGTAGTAGTAGTAGTAGTAGTAGTAGTAGTAGTAGTAGTAGTAGTAGTAGTAGTACTATATTATCTTTCAAAACGTCATTGACTATAGAAAAACTAAAGATCTATAAATAAGTGTCATGGGTAGAGATGTGTGATTTAATGTTTCTTGGCTAGAGTTCGTTACAACAAGTTACACAATAAGAGTTGAAAGCGTATCTTTGTTTTTTTTAATTTATTTATTGATTCTATTTTTTAAAGGATACTGGGTAGTCCAGAGGCAAGGTGTCGGCCTCTCATCCAAAAGGTAGAGGGTTTCGAGCCCCGCTAATGATTGAAAAAATGTTCTCGAGTTTTGTTTGTTTAGCAATACTACCCCCCCTCTCTCACACACACACACACACACACACACACACACACACACACCTGGTTCAGGTAGGTGCATCGACACCTAGTCACGTCAGATACTGACGATGAAAACGAGGTCCCGTGTACAGATCACAACACTATGTGCACGTTAAAGACCCTTGGCTGTGTTCAGTTCGGTCCGGGCAAGAATTAAAAACCCTAGCAAAAGCCCTGAGACCACCTTAGGTGTGGATGTGGGTAAATCAAATAAAAAAATTGTAAAGATTGAAAAAACCTGATTTGATTGTACTGAAGCCCAAAAAACACAGAGGGGAAATGGGTTCATCTTTAATTCAGATTATTTGAAATTTAAATGAAACTATGTTTCGATACCTGCTATAGATATTGAACCTTCCACAGCGATACTTTTTAGACCTAGCTCGGTGTCGGCAAATTCGAAACTGGCGTTGGCGTCATTCCTCAATGTTAGACCTAGCAAAGTGCTCCCCGTCAACCCCCACCCCCCCCCGCCCCTCTCCCACACTGCCGCTAATGAGAAGAAGGACTTTGGGTGGGACTGATATGGAATAGCAGCTTTTGGCGAGATGCCATCCCCTTACAACGTCATTTACCTCGCCATCTCCTCACACCCACACAACGGTTATCAAATGACAGACGATAATTCAATCTATTTCATACATCATTATGTCACATTATAACTAGTCGTTAATCACGAGTTTGCCTTGTCCAATGTAGTAAGGTCGATCTGGCGGTTGGTGTTCCAGTTTGCAGGTTGGCAAGGAGGATTGGGGCAGTCCAGAGGCAAGGTGTCGGCCTCTCAACCAAAAGGTAGTGGGTTCGAGCCCCACAAAAGTTGAACAATTTTTTCGAGTGTTTTCGAGTAAAATCTACCGCCTCCCCCCCCCCCTTCCCTTCCTTGTCCATGTAGGTGGATCGACACCTAGTCCCATCGGAGACGGACGATAAAAGGAGATACCGCGTGCAGATCACAACACTCTGTGCACGTTAAAGATCACTTGGCTTTTACAGGACAGTCCCGGCAAAATTAAAATCCTCCCTAAAAAAAACCCCCCCGAGATCACCTTAGTTGTGGATGTGGGTAAATCAAATCAAGGCAAAGCAGGTCGGCATGAAGCCGGGCGATCAGCTAACATAACGCGTTTGGCCCTAAAGTGGAATCCAGAAGGGAAGAGAGATCGAAGGAGACCAAAGGCAACATGGAGGAGGTCGACCCTGGCAGCAGGTAGCTCCTCGGCCGCTGGGTCTTTCCTGGAACGAGACAGAGAACGAGACAGAGAACGAGACAGAGGTGATGAAGGCGCAGGACAGAGAAGAATGAAGAGGCCTCATTGGCGACCTATGCCCCACCCGACAGTGGTACTTTGATTTTGATTTGATTTGATTTACCCACATCCACAACAAAGGTGATCTCGGGTTGTATTTTTTGGGGAGGATTTTTTTAATTTTCCCCCGGACTGTCCAGTAAACAGCGAAGGGATCCTTAACGTGCACAGAGTGTAGGTGGGATCTGCACACGGGAGTTCCTTTTTATCGTCCGTCTCCGATGGTACCAGGCGTTGATCCACCCACCTGAACCAGGGAAGGTAGATAGATTTTTTCTCGAAAAAAAATCGCGAACATTTTTCAGCTCGAACCCACTATCTTTTGATTAGAGAGACCAACAACTTATCTCTGGACTAGCGAGTCCTCCCTGACGAGGCGGAAGGGTCTTTGGTAGTTACTTTGGATGAAGCAGAGTAGAGAAAGGTTTCAACGAAAGAAATGTCTGTTTAGTGCTGATGGTTGAACTTTTTCATATAATAAAGTTATTGATGCTTACAATCCTGTACAGAAATACGAAGGTAGCCCGGTACTGCAATGCATCTCTAGTTACTATTCAGAGAATATTATGAACAATGTTTACTTTAAGCTGTGCGCGTATGCGCTCCGCGTGCGTACTACACCAGGGAGAAGAAAAAAGGTGCGCACAGTTGAGAACTCATGTCTGCGCACACCAATATGAAATTCGTTTTCTTGTCTAACGTTCATTCTCATGCACATGCAGAGTGCGCACAATTGAGATTTTTGTTGTGGTCAAACTATAAATTTAAAAAAAAACAATTGTGCGCAGACATATTAGAAAACAATATTGCATGGAACCTTGGTTTTGAATAGTCTCGAAAGGCGATTCGGTAGTCCATGGGCAAGGTATCGGCCCTCAACCAATAGGAAGTGGGTTCGAGCCCCGTAAACGCTTAATCAGTTTAATTTTTTTCGAGCAAAATCTCCCCCCCCTCCCCTGATCCAGGTAGGTGGATCGACAGCTCTAGTCCCATCGGAGACGGACGATAAAAAAGGAGGTCAAGTGTGTAAACTCTGTGCACGTTAAAGATCACGTGGCTGTTTCCAGGGTAGTGCAGTCCTGGCAACATCAAAAATCCTACCGAAAACCCCCAAGATCACCCTAGTTGTGGGTGTGTGTCAATCAAATCAAATCAATTTTAAATCAAAGGTCTCGAAAATATGCTAATTCATCAATTACAATGGAATAGAGTCGGATACCAAAGCTCGAATATAACACAAATGTCTCGAAAATATGCTAATTCATCAATTACAATGGAATAGAGGCAGATGCCATACCTCAAATATAACACAAAGCAAAAAACCGTTAGTTTGTTAAGACGTCATCATAGTTGGAGTTTTCCCCAGCTGGTTCCGGGATGCTGTGTTTGTCTTACACGCAAAAGTCCAGGGGTCGACTTCTCCAAAAAGAAATAGAAGAAGAAGAAGAAGAAGAAGAAGAAGAAGAAGAAGAAGAAGAAGAAGAAGAAGAAGAAGAAGAAGAAGAAGAAGAAGAAGAAGAAGAAGAAGAAGAAGAAGAAGAAGAAAAAGAAGAAGAAGAAGAAGAAGAAGAAGAAGAAGAAGAAGAAGAAGAAGGAAGAAGAAGAAGAAGAAGAAGAAGAAGAAGAAGAAGAAGAAGAAGAAGAAAGAAGAAGAAGAAGAAGAAGAAGAAGAAGAAGAAGAAGAAGAAGAAGAAGAAGAAGAAGAAGAACAAGAAGAAGAAGAAGAAGAAGAAGAAGAAGAAGAAGAGAAGAAGAAGATTTGAAAGGAAGAAGAAGAAGAAGAAGAAGAAGAAGAAGAAGAAAAGAAGAAGAAGAAGAAGAAGAAGAAGAAGAAGAAGAAGAAGAAGAAGAAGAAGAAGAAGAAGAAGAAGAAGAAGAAGAAGAAGAAGAAGAAGAAGAAGAAGAAGAAGAAGAAGAAGAAGAAGAAGAAGAAGAAGAAGAAGAAGAAGAAGAAGAAGAAGAAGAAGAAGAAGAAGAAGAAGAAGAAGAAGAAGAAGTTGAAGAAGAAGAAGAAGAAGAAGAAGAAGAAGAAGAAGAAGAAGAAGAAGAAGAGAAGAAGAAGAAGAATTAGAAGAAGAAGAAGAAGAAGAAGAAGAAGAGGAAGAAGAGGAGAGAGGGAGTAAGAAGAAGAAGGAAGAGGAAGGGAAGAGTAGGGAAGAATGAGAAGGAAACGAATGAGGAAAATAAGGAGAAGAATTTTCCCTTTTAGCGTCAGAGCGAAATTACATCAGGTATTAGTGGATAGCTTACTGCATGTATTCTTATACGTTTATACAGATTAAGTTTAAACGTACCTCTGAGAATTATACCGATGTTGCGATCTTAATAAGAAAAACCAACACCTTAACTTGATAGGTGAGAGGATTAAGGTCAATTAAAAGATATTAGAATTTACCATAAAATCCTGTTAAAGATTTAAGTCGCACTAATTTGTTGTACTAAGACGTATAATGTGAAGTCATAAAATAAATCTAGTCACATTAGTGAGTCAGTATCTTATTAACCACCATCGTTCTCTCTCTCTTTCTCTTTCTCTTTCTCTGATTTGGATCTCTTCTCTCTCTCTCTTTCTTTCTCTTCTCTCTTCTCTCTCTCTCTCTCTCTCTAATCGAAGTCATCTCTAAATCTCTCTCTTCTCTCTCTCTCTTTATCTTCTTGATCTTTCGTCTCTCTCTTCTTTCTCGTTCGTTCTCTCTTTTCTCTCTCTCTCTCTCTCTCTCTCTCTCTCTCTCTCTCTCTCTCTCTGTTCTCTCTCTCTCTCTCTCTCTCTCTCTCTCTCTCTCTCTCTCTCTCTCTCTCTCTCTCTCTCTCTCTCTCTCTCTCTCTCTCACACACACACACACTCTCTCTCTCTCTCTCTCTCTCTCTCTCTCTCTCTCTCTCTCTCTCTCTCTCTCTCTCTCTCTCTCTCTCTCTCTCTCTCTCTAAATCTCTTCTCTCTCTCTCTCTCTCTCTACTCACTCGCTCGTCTCTGCGTCTCTGTCCTCTCCGATTCCACCCACCCCACCTCCTTCTCTCTCCACAGGTAACAGCTGACTGTCACGGGATTTGGCGGCAGCTACACCTTACTCACTCACTGTTTACAGTTACCGGCGTGGTGTGACGTAGTATTCCGATATATTTTTATTTTTGTTAACAACTACCACGCCCTACACAGCTCTTTGAAGTGACTCATTCGAACGCAACCTGTTGACGAAAAGTCATAATTTGCCACCTACGGCGAAGATGATGGGAAGAAGAGGACGGTTCTCGTGTCACTCTCTCGGACATATCAAGTTTTCGTCTCCTGTTGTTTGTGATTCAGGATAGTAATACAACTAAAACTCCATTCGGCGACACAACTCACTACCGGTTTGGTAGAGACTCACCTGTGGCGACGTTCAAATTTTGGAATTTATATTGTGATTTTTATGTGATGATTGAATTTCAGAGTGGATTGGTCTTGGCGTTTTTCGTATTAAATAAAATAGTTGTATCATGATGAAATATAAATTTTAAAAAAGAAAACAAAACCTCCACGAAAAGACAACAAAAACAACAACAACAACAAAACTCACCAAAAAAACAACCCGAAACAAAACAAAACAAACCCAACAAACGCAACACAAACCTGAAAAAAAAGCCAACCTTTGCTTAGAAATATTTTTTATGTGAGCACTATCTTCAGACTTCCCTTATTGTAATTTGAACGACAATTCACAAGGCAATGAATATAATCTACACCCCTGATAACCACAATAGTTGAAATTTTGTGAAAGTTTAACACACACACACACACACAAT
>JAXRKP010000462.1:95000-122500 GCA_037039925.1 Doris montereyensis
TAATTGTCATGTGTCTGTTTATGTGTTATTTGAATTTTTATCTGTTCATAATAATTATACAGTGGAATAGAGTTATTTCAATTGGTCATCTGTTCATAATGGAACATACTGTAGTCATAATAATTATACAGTTGAATAGAGTTATTTCAATTTCTCATCTGTTCATAATAATTATACAGTTGAATGGAATTTCTTATCTTTGAAGTTATTTCAATTTTTTATCTGTTCATAATAATTATATAGTTGAATAGAGTTATTTCAATTTCTCATCTGTTCATAATAATTATACAGTAGAATAGAATTTCAATTTCCCATCTGTTCATAATAATTATACAGTTGAATAGAGTCTGTTCATAATAATTATACAGTTGAATAATTATCTCAATTTCTTATCTGTTCATAATAATTATACAGTGAAGTTATTTGTTCCGTTACGGCCCATAGAGCCGGAACATCTATCATAATCGGGTCATAGTGTTTTGCTGGAACATCTGTTCATAACAAGAAGAGTTCTTTAACATCTGCATTACAGGTAAAGTTTTACGTTTTAACAGCTATCATGGTCATGTGTACGGAACATATTTAACATCTGGGATGGTCAGTGTTTTGCTGGAAAATGCCTATTAAGTGTCTTTCCCAAGGAACACAGCGCCAGGTCATAGCTTTTCGAGGGATTCGAACCCGGGACCTCATGATTTGCAGTCCATCTGTCCTAGGCACTCGGGTTTTGCCACTTAATAATGTAAAGACTTTGTGCTGTTTGTCTGTTTGTTTGTTTTCACCACAAAACAAATGCCCAAATAAGGTCTTGTGTTTTTAATAGACGTATAGCATCGGTTGCCGAGTGGTAATGTCTTTTGTGATTTTGAAGATGTCGACGCATATTAATTTGACCACTGTTAAGTTGCTTGACCATATCAGCGAAGCCTGTGTGATTACTGCTACCACCTTGTTGATGTTTCCATGGATGAGTTTTAATCCCATTGTCTTGTGCTTGTGTTTTCTTTGTCATATTCGATCTCGCTGTCTGATGTGATAGATGTGTTTTGCTTTAACATCTATGGTTCTTCTCGCTGTGTTCCATTTCTGTCGCCGTGTCGTCTAGATGGTTTGATTTACTGATTGTATTTCCAACGATATGTGTGTGTGTCGTCAAGTCGGGCCATGTTTTGGTTTAACACTGAATGAATGGATCACTGTCGTTACTCTGGGTTGGGTTGGTCATCGTTGTTGTTTGTTTTGTTTGTTGAATGTCAGCACTTACGGTTTCCTTGTTGTCGATAACGACCGTGTTCGCAGATGTTGTTGCCGCTGTCTTCTCTTCGTTGGCACTCCTGTATGGTGTTGTTGTTGTCTAAGGTTGCCTCGTCTTATTTGGCTCGGCGATTTCCGTCTGAAGCCTGGCAGGAGTTGAAATGATGACCCGTCGACACACTCATGTCGGCCATATCCATGATATCAAATCAAAGGACTAGGGCAGTGCACTCTTTATTTTCATCTACTTTGAAGAAAAGAGGGTGGGATTCTGTAAAATACTGTTGATAAGACATTCCAGCATCGCCGTAAGTGCGTCACCTGGCATAGATCTAATATTGATGTCGTTCAACCACATTAGAAACTTGAAATCCTAAAAAAAGAAAGAGCGGGAGCTCCCTAACTCCATGTCTGTCCTGCTCGGTAACCAAACCGAAAGCCAGGTTGCCAGATTTGGGAATCAATGAGGTCTTGGGTTCGATTCTTCTTTCTAAGCTAGGTCAGACATCTCTATGGGTCGTGCTGTCCTTAGAAGAACTTTGCTTTACTTTCTGAAAATTGTGTGTGTTTTTTGTGTGCCTTCTCCTCACACAGTGTTGTTGACTCTAACTGAAAGTATTATACGATAACATTGCATCATTGTCGCCATTTCAGACTAACACGAATTTATTGTGATGCATCCAGCAGCACGTTGAGCCACCCAACTGGCAACATCGTTGACGCTGATCCAGAAGTCATGGTGGAATCAGCGTCTCCAATTCTGTGTCAAACTGATGGTGACTAAAATGAAATCATTGTATATTCCTGTCTAAATGGTCTCTGTCTCATCTATCTGTCTATCTGTCTGTCAATCATCTATGGACTTTTCTAGGTCTATCCTCTATCTCACTTTCTCTATCTCTTTCCCTTGTATACACACACACACAAACACAAACACACACACGGAGAAAGGCAGCAAATTCCATATTTTGCCCACCCCTATTGTTCCAATTCTGACATTATCAGAGAGATTTCAACGGCCTAGGAAAAATAATAAAACTCTCCAATGCCAGTTTTTATTTCCTTATATTAATGCATTTTAGAATGTGTTTTTAAAAAAATGGAAAGCAAGATCTGTGTTTGTTTTCTTTGCCACTTTCCAATCTGTTTTATGCATTTGTTATCTATCTATTTTTAATGATTGTTTATGATTTTTTTATATTTTCATGGTCTCACTTCATACCAAATCCTCATAGCAACAATAATTCACAATTCAGAAACGATTTTTATTGAAAGATTCACGATGGCAACCGATCAATTTCGGAAAAAATCATGTGTAACACATAAATGTCTCAACACACAGTCTATCTATCTATATCTATCTATCCTTCTATCTATCTATCTATCTATCTATCTATATACCTATCTATCCATCTATCTATCTATCTATCTATCTAGCCTATCATCCAAATCTATCTAACTATCTCGATCTGTGTATCTATCTATTTAGCTATAATATTATTATTTCATCCGTCTGCCTATCGAGAGACTCCCTTACCAAAGTTAATTTACAGGAGGAGGAAATCTACCATTAGGATTGGCACCATTAACGGGGGCAAGACATTTGTTTCTTCTTCTTCTTCTTCTTCCTTCCTTTTTATGTATCGTAGCACAGTACATTGTGATTTCATAATAATGGTCTTCTTCTTCTTCTTCTTCAAAATTCTTCTTTCTTCTGATTTCTTCTTCTTCTTCTTCTTCTTCTTCTTCTTCTTCTTCTTCTTCTTCTTCTTCTTTTCTTCTTCTTCTTCTTCTTCTTCTTCTTCTTCTTCTTCTTCTTCTTCTTTCTTCTTCTTCTTCTTCTCCTTCTTTCTTCTTCTTCTTCTTTTCTTCTTCTTCTTCTTCTCTCTTCTTCTTCTTCTTCTCTTCTTCTTCTTCTTCTTCTTCTTCTTCTTCCTCTTCTTCTTCTTCTTCTTCTTCTTCTTCTTCTTCTTCTTCTTCTTCTTCTTCTTCTTCTTCTTCTTCTTCTTCTTCTTCTTCTTCTTCTTCTTCTTCTTCTTCTTCTTCTTCTTCTTCTTCTTCTTCTTCTTCTTCTCTTCTCTTCTCTCTCTTCTTCTTCTTCTTCTTCTTCTTCTTCTTCTTCTTCTTCTTCTTCTTCTTCTTCTTCTTCTTCTTCTTCTTCTTCTTCTTCTTCTCTTCTTCTCCTTCTCCTTCTCCTTCTCCTTCTCCTTCTCTCTCTCTTCTCCTTCTCCTTCTCCTTCTCCTTCTCTTCTCCTTCCTCTTCTTCTTCTTCTTCTCCTTCTTCTTCTTCTTCTTCTTCTTCTTCTTCTTCTTCTTCTTCTTCTTCTTCTTCTTCTTCTTCTTCTTCTTCTTCTTCTTCTTCTTCTTCTTCTTCTTCTTCTTCTTCTTCTTCTTCTTCTTCTTCTTCTTCTTCTTCTTCTTCTTCTTCTTCTTCTTCTTCTTCTTCTTCTCTTCTTCCTTCTCCTTCTCCTTCTCCTTCTTCCTTCTTCTTCTTCTTCTTCTTCTTCTTCTTCTTCTTCTTCTTCTTCTTCTTCTTCTTCTTCTTCTTCTTCTTCTTCTTCTTCTTCTTCTTCTTCTTCTTCTTCTTCTTCTTGTTCTTCTTCTTCTTCTTCTTCTTCTTCTTCTTCTTCTTCTTCTTCTTCTTCTTCTTCTTCTTCTGCTTCTTCTTCTTCTTCTTCTTGCTTCTTCTTCTTCTTCTTCTTCTTCTTCTTCTTCTTCTTCTTCTTCTTCTTCTTTTTCTTCTTCTTCTTCTTCTTCTTTTCTTCTTCTTCTTCTTCTTCTTCTTCTTCTTCTCTTCTTCTTCTTCTTCTAATTTCTTTCTTCTAATTTCTTTCTTCGTTTCATCCGCAACAAATCAAATTTCTTTCCCTCTTAATCTTCTTAATTTCTTCTTGATCATCGTTTTCGTAGTTCATTTTGTCATTTTTTTGTCTTCTCTAAGTAGCATTGTTGTAGTATTTATTGAGTGTTTTCAAGATGTAATAATTATGTGATGATTTATTAGTAGCCATCTTCTCATCCCTCTTTTTATTGATTTTTTAATTTTGTTTTGTTTATATATTATACGTTTCTTTGTCGTCTACTTCATCTTCGTCGTCTATTTCATCTTCGTCGTCTACTTCATCTTCGTCGTCTACTTCATCTTCGTCGTCTACTTCATCTTTGTCGTCTACTTCATCTTTGTAGTCTACTTCATCTTCGTCGTCTACTTCATCTTTGTAGTCTACTTCATCTTTGTAGTCTACTTCATCTTTGTCGTCTACTTCATCTTTGTCGTCTACTTCATCTTTGTAGTCTACTTCATCTTTGTAGTCTACTTCATCTTCGTCGTCTACTTCATCTTTGTCGTCTACTTCATCTTTGTCGTCTACTTCATCTTCGTCGTCTACTTCATCTTTGTCGTCTACTTCATCTTTGTAGTCTACTTCATCTTCGTCGTCTACTTCATCTTCGTCGTCTACTTCATCTTTGTAGTCTACTTCATCTTCGTCGTCTACTTCATCTTTGTCGTCTACTTCATCTTTGTAGTCTACTTCATCTTTGTAGTCTACTTCATCTTCGTCGTCTACTTCATCTTTTGTCGTCTACTTCATCTTTGTCGTCTACTTCATCTTCGTTGTCTACTTTATCTTCGTCGTCTACTTCATCTTCGTCGTCTACTTCATCTTTGTCGTCTACTTCATCTTTATCGCCTACTTCATCTTTGTCGTCGTCTGCACGTTGCTTTGTAGTTTATTATCTCAATAATGATTGTCATTCCTGGAATTCAAGTTTTGAGGAATTAGCGTCAGTGCTACTTTTGTTTTTTTCTTTTTCTCCATTGTTTTCTCTCCTTGGCTGTCATCTCCGTTGTATTTTTGTTTTGTTGTTTTTTTGTTGTTGTTTGTTTTGTTCATCTTGTTCGTAATATTGTCTTATTACGGAATGTGTTGTTACTTTTTCATTCTAATTTATAAAATCATCTTTGATATAACAGAAGTGAATTTCTTGAAGGCAACTCTAGATAGTAGCAATCTATCTAGGTGGCCGTTGATTCACTTAGTTCTCTCACTTCTTCTCCTCCTCCATCTTTTTCTTTGGATTCTAGACTGTCATCTTTTTCATGGTATTTTATTAGCTTCTTCGACATTATCATCATCTTCACCATCTTCATGCACGTCCCCATCATCATCATTCCCTTGCTTTTTCTTCGTCTACGCAATCTCTGTCTTCCTTGTATTATAATCAATTGTCATGAAATGTTTCTTCGTTTTCATTCTTCATTACAAAAATAAAGAAAGAAAGAAACGATATTTCGGTAGTTACCGTTTCTTCGTCTATTTCACGTTATTGCTGCTGAAGTATTGACTGCTAGTTTCTAAAAAAAAGGGACTCGGTAGACCAGAGGCAAGGTGTCGGCCTCTCAACAAAAAGGTAGTGGGTTCGAATTCGAGTCCCGCCAATGGTTGAACATTGTTTTCGTGTTTTTTCGAGCAAAATCTATCCCTCCCACCCCCCCACCCTCCTGGTCCAGGTAGGTGGATCGACACGCTGTCCGATTGGAGACGGAGGATAAAAAGAAGGTCCCGTGTGTAAATCACAACTCTGTGCGCGTTAAAGATCCGTTGGTTGTTTACAGGGCAATCCGGACAAGATTAAAAATTCTAGCGAAAACTCTGAGATCACCTTAGAAGGGTAAATTAAAATCTATTACATATTGTATATTAGCATTACTCTTTCTCTCCGTCTGCTCCATCCTCTTCTTCGTCACCGCGGCAGTAGGCGGTTGCTGGGTGCTTGTAGGTAGGTTCTTCTTCTTTCCTTCCACTTTCACTTCTCTTTTCATCTTGCTGTTTCCTCCTGATTCACGCTGAGACCACTGCAAATGGTGGACAGGGTAGAAATGTGTATTTGTGTGTGTCTGTCTGTCTATCTATCTATCTATCAATCTATCTATCTATCTATCTATCTATTTATCTATCTATCTATCTATCTATCTGTATATCTATCTATCTATCTATCTATTTATCTATCTATCTATCTATCTATATGTCTGTCACTCTGTCTGTCTGTCTATCTATCTATGTTTGCCTATCGTTCTACTTACTTACCAAACTCAGTGTACATGATACGTTCATGATACGCTTACATCTACTATTAGAATTCCCGTGAGTTCGTCATTGTTTTCCATGTAACACAATGCATAATATGACCTCACTATCACATTATTGTTTCTTTGAAACTCCATTTCATTAGATTCTTATTTTCACCTTCCCCTTCTCCATTTTCATCATCTTGTTAGCATTTTATTAATTTGATCATTGTTCTTAGTTTTTTTAAATAATTTTAATCTTCGATTAATGTTGGTATTACTTTTTTTTTTTAAACAATCAGTTTTGTTACATGTATTAGTTGTGACCTCACTGATATTTTTCTTCTTCGTTTTCTTTGTCATCGTCTCCTTTGTCATAATCTTATCGTCATTTTTTGCTACATCTTGTTCACTTAATGTATAATTTATTGCTTGTTTTTCTTATTGGATTTCAAAATTTATTATAGATTCCAATCCTCATTCGTCTTCATTTCTTCTACGTTAAAAATATTTTTTTCCTCTCTGTAGTCTTTCATTAATATGATATTTACTTTGTTCTCCTTTTTCTTCATCTTCATCGTCTTCTTACTTCTTCTATGACTTCTGCTCTGTATAAATTGTTATAATTTTTAAGAAAGATAGTGAGCTCAGTGTTTAAAAATCTAGATCGAAATCTCTGGCTGTATCTGATGCTGGTATTTATGGTGGCCTGTATCTAGATTTCTTGATCATTATCACGTCACATTTGGTGTAGCTGATTCATTGAGATTATCATTATCCACTGTTGTTTGTGGGTGTGTGTGAGTGTGAGACAGAGCAGACAGATAGATAGATAGATAGATAGATATTAGAGAGAGAGAGAGAGAGAGAGACAGAGAAGAGAGAGAGAGAGAGAGAGAGAGAGAGAGAGAGAGAGAGAGAGAGAAGAGAGAGAGATTTGGAAAGAGAGAGAGAGAGAGAGAGAGAGAAGAGAGAGAGAGAGAGAGAGAGAGAGAGAGAGAGAGAGAGAGAGAGAGAGAGAGAGAGAGAGACAGAGAGAAAGAGAGAGAGAGAGAGAGAGAGAGAGAGAGAGAGAGAGAGAGAGAGAGAGAGAGAGAGAGAGAGAGAGAGAGAGAGAGAGAGAGAGAGAGAGAGAGACAGAGACAGAGAGAGAGGTTCGACAGAGAGAGAGAGAGAGAGAGAGAGAGAGAGAGAGAGAGAGAGAGAGAGAGAGAGAGAGAGAGAGAGAGAGAGAGAGAGAGAGAGAGAGAGAGAGAGACAGATTTCAGAGACAGAGAGAGAGAGAGAGAGAGAGAGAGAGAGAGAGAGAGAGAGAGAGAGAGAGAGAAGAGAGAGAGAGAAGATTTAGAGAGAGAGAGAGAGAGAGAGAGAGAGAGAGAGAGAGTTGTTTCTTCTTGGTTCTAAGATATATCATGATATACATTATCATCATGGTTATTATCATTCTATGTAATTCGTATCATATTATTTTATTTTAGAAATGAGTATTGTTTGTGAAATGTAATGAAGTTGGGATTAAAATCAAATTTCGCTAAAGGATTAATACAGATTATATTATCTTACCCTTTCTAATCTTACACCCTTCTAATCTTACCGTATCTTATCTTTCTCATCTTAAATGGCAATGTGTGTTTAAGTTTTTGTTGTGTTGTGCAATCGACTTTAAATATCGTCGTTTCAGTTTTCACTTTCAAACATGTCCACCATGTCTCCTAGATAGCATCCAGAGTTGGGATCTAGGTGGTTTATCTAGATCTAAAGTAAAGCTTTTTGGACCTTGTGGTTTGTAGTCCCAGCCTAATTGCTCTCGATTTCTTTTTCGAGCAAAATCTGTTTGCATGCTAGTGAAACTCTTGCTCAGTCAATGTAGCAACAACTCTTGCTCTGAGTCTTTGCATGTCAAGGAAACTCTTGCTGAGTCACCGCGTGCAACAACTCTTGCTCTGAGTGTTTGCATGCCAATGAAACTCTTGCTCAGTCAATGTAGCAACAACTCTTGCTCTGTGTGTGCATGCCAATGAAACTCTTGCTCAGTCAATGTAGCAACAACTCTTGCTCTGAGTCTTTGCATGCCAATGGAAACTCTTGCTCAGTCAATGTAGCAACAAGTCTTACTCTGTGTGTTTGCATGCCAATGAATCTCTTGCTCAGTCAATGTAGCAACAACTCTTGCTTTATGTGTGTGCATGTCAATGAAACTCTTGCTCAGTCAATGTAGCAACAACTCTGCACTGAGTGTTTGCATGCCAATGAATCTCTTGCTCAGTCAATGTCCCTCTCCCTGTAGCCTGATGTTCTCATGTATTAATCAATAAATGAAAGTTTGCATGCCAATGAAACTCTTGCTCAGGGAGATGTAGACAACTCTCTTAAGACTTTGATTGCTCCAGTAAATGACACCGTGTGCAAAGGATGATTGATAACTCTTTCTAGAGAAAAGAGAGAAAAATCGCATGTTTACATCCCAATGAAACTCTTGCTTGAGTCAGTGTAGCAGACAAGTTGCACTAAGTGTCGACATGCCAATGAAACTCTTGGAAGTCCAATGCAGCAACAACTCTGCACTAAGTGTTTACATGCCAATGAAACTCTTGCTCAGAGGAAGATGCAACAACTCCGCTTTTGTTTGCCAACAACAGGCTCGTGTTATTTGTAAGTGTTGGATGACCCCGAAACTCTTGCTCAGTCTGTGTATGGTAGGATTTGCATATATACAATGTAGCTCAGTCAATGTAGCAACAACTCTTGCTCTGAGTGTTTGCATGCCAATGAACGGGTGCCACAACGCTCAGTTTAATTATTTTTTTGTGTGACTTTTGTTCAGTTTGTTTGTTTTGACTTTGGGGGAAGGGAGGGGTTGAAAGGGGGATTTTGCATTAATCATTCGGATTAATGACGATTCCTGTATCAGTATGTTTCCTTGCTCTTACATTCTGGACTCTTACATCGAATCTTTATTTATTGCATTGTGTTATATTTTACTTTTCATTAGGATCAGAGAGTAATGTCCTTCTTTTGATTGATAAAGTATTATTATTATTATTATTATTATTATTATTATCGATTAATATTATTATTATTATTATTATTATTATTATTATTATTATTTCCAGTAGCATTATTGTTATTATTATTATTATCATTATTATTATTATTATTATTATTATTATTATTATTACTATTATTATTATTAATAATATTATTATTGTTATTATTATTACTTATTATTATTATTATTATTATTATTATTATTATTATTATTATTATTATTATTATTATTATTATTATTATTATTATTATTATTATTATTATTATTATTATTAACACCTTCTATTCCCGTTAAATAATATCATAAAATGCTTTGGTCCATAAAGCTTTACAACAGTGGATGGAAGTTTATTTTGAGCCCATTTTTAAGGTGATCTTGGCAGAATATATAATAATGTTATAGAAATGGGTCCTTAACGGATATTTTTTTTCCAAAAGAAGCATAATGTTACTATTATTGTCACACTGCTCCAATTCAAATCTTTACATTTTTTTTTCTCTTCAGATTTCAACGTGAATGTAACTGTGACATTCGGCAAATTGTTTCGTTTGGCTGGTAACATTGTGATCTTTAACTACGCCAGACCAGAAAAGATGGTCTTGGAAAGATCTGTGGACAACGGTCAGACCTGGATACCCATCCAGTACTTTGCTCGATTCTGCGATGACTTTCGGTCGCAGGTGGATCCCTAGCGCCACGTTCAACGCTGACAATCCCACAACGGTCGTGTGCACTAGCCGGTAAGCTGGGAATCCCCGCCCACGGGAATCCCCGCCCACCCTCCACCTGAAACTTCTTCCTCCCGCCCCCCCCCACCATATTATAATATATTTACAGCTGTGTTATGTTTTATCGACGTCGTTGTCCATAACATGATTTGCAGGTATGCATGTATCTGTGTATTGGGGTCTCTCTGTCTTTCTGTCTGTCTGTTTGTCCGTCTGTTTGTCTGTCTGTCTGTCTGTCTGTCTGCACCTCTCTCTCTCTCTCTCTCTCTCTCTCTCTCTCTCTCTCTCTCTCTCTCTCTCTCTCTCTCTCTCTCTCTCCCTCCCTCTCTCTCTCTCTCTCACACACACACAGACTCTTCCTCTCTCTCTGTCTCTCTGTCTCTCTCTCTCTGTTTATCCATATCTCTTAAGTCATCTCTCCACACACATGACTCTCTCTCTCTCTCTCTCATCTCTCTCTCTCTCTCTCACGGTCTCTCTCTCTCCCTCTTTGTCGATCTCTCTCCCTCTTCTCTCTCTCTCTCTGGTCCTTAAAACACTCTCTCTCTCTTTCTCTCAGAATGTTTTGTCTCTCTGGGTGTGTGTGTGTGTGTGTTCTATTCTCATCCCATCTACTGCTTCTGTTTATCCACCAGTCTGTCTGTGTGTGTACGACCTTGTGTGTAAGTCTCTGTATGTCTGTCTTTCACACACTTACCAAACTCAGAATCCTCTGTCTCTGTCGATGATGTCCTGTCTCTACGCTATTCTGTGCTCTGCCTGGTAGGGTGGATCTGTCTGTCTCGGGGTTTCTTTAAATGGGGCACGGTGTCGGCCCCGTTAACTCTCTCTCTCTCTCAATGTCCTGATTTTTTTCCGAGCAACTCTCTCCCCCCTCCTCCTTTGGTTGAGGTAGGTCTCTCTCTGTGCAGATCTCTCTCTCTCTCTCTGAAACCTCTCTCTCTCTCTCAAAATTCTAAAAATTCTACCAAAAACTCTCGAGATCACCTTAGTTGTGGATCTGGGTCTAAAAAAAAACACCAATAAACTCTAAACGATAGTTAACTTTTGTTCTGTTCTACTGCTCCCTTTGCTGTGATTAATCCTAAATTTCTCATAGTGTTATACAGTAATTGTACTTTTTAGGTCTAAAGAGATACATTTGTACTAGTTGTATATTTCGTTATTCACGGAAGAAATCTATCTCATCCCTGAATACGTACTGCTTCTTCTATACTTCTACAGTGTAAGTCTAAGCTGATGACCAGGAGTACAAGGCAGTCGCATTGTGGTTGGGGGCAGGTTTGATACCACTGACAGTGATGTACGACCTTGACTCCTTCAATTAAGGTTTTCGCTATTCTGGGGAAATTCAACACTCTGATGGTACCGACTGCGAGATTGAGAACCTGTACACCAGATTTGCATGACAGCAGCTTATTGTAGCGTTGAAATGTGGTAAACGACCTCCCTTTTCACCAAGGTGCTAATGAGATCTTTGTTGATTTAATTGATCAGCCCATACGTTGATGGAAGCGATGATGTCCTGTTCAGTTCTTTTACGCTATTCAGGACAGTAGATCTATACAAGTCTTGGGCTCGGTTAGGGTGGATCGTTTAAGGAGTTTGGTTTTGGCTCTGGGGTGTATTTTAAATGGGGCACGGTGTCGTCATTTTGCCCCGTTAACTTTTTGCAAAGAAAAGGTAAACTTGTTAGAGCCCCCGCCAACGGTTTTGAACAATGTCCTCGATTTTTTTCCGGAGCAGAAAATCTCCTCTCCCCCCTCCTTCAACCAAAAGGTTGAGGTAGGTGGAACGGTTGACACCCCAGTAGTCCCGTCGGGGACAGACGATAGCAAGGAGGTCCCGTGTGCAGATCGCAACGCTCTGTGCACGTGGAAAATCCTAAAAGAGAGCTGTTTACAGGGCAGTCAAGGCAAAATTTTATTCAAAAATTCTACCAAAAACACCCCGAGATCACCTTAGTTGTGGATGTGGGTAAATTAAAAAAAAAACACCAATAAACATTAATAAACGATAGTTAACTTTTGTTGTTGTTGCTACTGCTCTCCTTTGCTGTGATTAATCTTTTTTATTTAATGGCGTCATCTCTGTTAAATAATGTAAATGTGCGTGCGATATCACTTCCTCTTCGGTTCCAGAGTGCGAATGTAACGACCAAAAAAAAGAAGGCTTATAAGGGTAATTGTACGGTTTAGCGGCGTAACATTAGGTCTAAAGAGATCGCTGGTGAGGCATTTGTACTAGTTGTCGATATTGGTTTTTTTTTCATCTTAGCTTCCACGTTAATTTAGACTTGAAACGGAAGAAATCTATCCATAATCACTTCTTCCTGAACCAGACCTACCTCTACACCTTGGACAGACAGGCAGGTGCGGAGAGGGACAGGGAGGGAGGGAGGGAGGGATAAGGTATCGTGGCTACATTTCTTCCGTCTCACCTCTAAGTGTAAGTCTAAGCTGATACCGACCAGGAGTACATGTGACCCACTTTATCTTACGCCGCTTATAAATGTAATGGCTAGTCATGGTAGGTTTGATACCACTGACATTGGGTCACGTAATGGAAACAATTGGAAAACCCCTCCCTTCAATTAAGGTCATGACCTCAAGTCGAGTCAAACAAATTCAAATCAAACAAATCAAACTTCATCGTAGAGGAATGAAATTCAACAAAACCAAATTAAATCAACAAATCAAATCAAAATCGAAGCAAATCGATGCTCACAGTCACACACACAATGCGAGATAATGTTTCAAGTCATAACATCAAATAAAATCAATAAAATCAAATCGAATCAAATTCACAAATCCCTCCTCCCAAATCGAATCCCTCCTTCCTGAATCAAATCAAATCAAATCAAATTTTTTCTCCACCAGATGATGATAGTATGTCAAACAGCAGCTTATTGTAGCGTTGAAATGTAATCGCGGTACCTTTTAAACGCTACCCTCTGACCATCGTATTTCCAGTTGGTTTAGTCACCTTCTTCCAAACGGGGCAGAGTAGGGGCGGGGGGCTGGGGGAAGGGGGGGAATTCATACACACAAGGTGCTAATGAGATCTTTGTTGATTTAATTGCACAAAATAGGGGGGTGCATAAATGCATACAATTAATTAAAGGGAATGCAGTTGGGATCTTTTAGCTCAAAACGATACCGGATACATCGCATTCAAAAGTCAACCGTGCTGTTCATGTTTTTAAAAATACCTTATAAAATTTATTCAATTTTTGCCAAAACAAAATCCCAACACACTAAAATACAGCAGCTAAGTAGATCTATACAACCTGGGACATTGAAGCTCGGCACAAATGGCGGCCGGTTGGGGGTGGGGTGCTGACTAAGATAGGTCCTACCTCTTTCCTTTCCTTCCTTCACTGATCTTTCATCTTGCTGTTTCCTCTTAATCCCATCCCCCACTGAGAGAGAGAGAGAGAGAGAGAGAGAGAGAGAGAGAGAGAGAGAGAGAGAGAGAGAGAGAGAGAGAGAGAGAGAGAGAGAGAGAGAGAGAGAGAGAGAGAGAGAGAGTCCCGCCCCGCCCCCCCCTCTGAGATCACGGCACTGGTGGACGGGGGTAAATTTCAGTGCGACAGACAGACAGACAGACAGAGACAAAAGACAAACAAAACAGACACAGAAGATAATATTAAATGTGTGCCATTTTCCTGAATGATAATGCTGTCATTCATTGAAGAGTGGGCGCATAATTTTGGGAGGCTCCAGGTCAATATAGATATGCTAGATCCTCAATATTTGTTTTTGTTTTTTTTTTTTTTCAAGATTGCAAGACAAATGACGATGAAATAATATTATATGGGAGTTTATTTTGCATCACCTTAAGCTTATTCCCGACATAACATCTCATAGTAATCGTTCCATACTAGTCGGTTTTAACAGAAGGATTCATAACGTCGAAAGGGTCAGCATGTCATGTGAAGAGTTGTAAACTCTTTGGCCAACACGAGCCAGAATGACGTTCACGGACTCTCTAGCTTGGCGAGGGACTCGCTAGTCCAGGGGTGCAAGGGCGTCGGCCTCTCAACCAAAAGGTAGTGGAGAGGGGTTCGAGCCTTCTTCCCCCAGATTTTTTGTTTTGGTTTTTTTTTCATCGCTAAATACAACGGTTGAACAATTTTCTCGAGTTTTTTTTCCCCAGTAAAAGAGAGAGAGAGAGAGAGAGAGAGAAAGAGAGAGAGAGAGAGAGAGAAGAGAGAGAGAGAGACAGAGAGAGACAGAGAGAGAGAGAGAGAGGAGAGACAGACAGACAGACAGACAGACAGACAGACAGACTATTCTCCTGGTCCAAGTAGGTGGATCGACCCCTAGTCCGATCGGAGACAGACGATGACAAAAAATTTTTATTTATTTATTTATTTGAAGCGCTTCGATGAAGAGTCACAGGATGTTTTCAACAGATCACAATGATAATATTGGAACACTACTCCTGGGACCAGGTGTCATTTTTAATGTGTGCGTTAAATGCTTGGAACCCATCTTTTGGTTGAGAGCCGACACCTGTCTTGGACACTGAACGATGATAAAGGAGTTCTGCTAAAATTAAAAAAACAGAAATAGTTGGAAAGGAAAGGGTAAGATCACTAAAAACCTAGTAAATGTTGAAAGGAAATAATATCAAAATTCAAAGGAAAAAATCAAATCAAATACTCAAAAAATCTTCGAGATCACTTTAGTTGTGAAAGAAAATGTGGGTAAATCAAAATCGAAAATCAAAAACTTCACAGCGTTTCATATTTTTTGTATGTTCCTATTCATAATGTAATATCCACCAATGTGAACCCTTTCTCATAGAATCACATGTATTCCTGTTCCAGTTGCTTTTGTAACCTGCATGGCCAAAATTGCATCATAGTGAACAAGTATACTGAAAGTGCGGATGTGCGAACAACACAAAAAAATCGTTGAAGGAATCATTTGGGGGAATACTGTGAACGCTTTTACAAAGAGTCTTCCCCTCCTTTCTTCTTCCTCTTTTTCTTCCTCTTCTTCTTCTTCTACAACGGAAGGGCATGTCCCTCGACTCACTTTCAGATTTATTAATTATAAATATCGTGTGCCGCCCAACTTTACGGTTCCAGAAAAATTAATAATTATTCCAAAATTTACACCTATGGGCGTCCGAGTCAATTGATTATGTTTACACAACACTCAAAAGGGCATTGCACAAATCCTACCAAAAACCGCTGAGATCACCTTAGTTTTGGATGTGGGTAAATCAAATCAAATCAAATCAAATCCAGTCCACTCAATTATGTATCGACACTGGTTAGATAGTGCCATCTTGTTTTATTGTACATTGTTATTTTAAGCCCGTGTTGTATTTTTCTGTGGGGTTGTGTGTATATGTGTATAAATGTCAATTGTATTGAGTAAATGATTTTTTTATTCTTATAATGAGCACATAACTCTCTTTATTATGAGATGTTGGCGAAATATAGATGTGCATTATTTTTATTATTATTAATATTATTATTATTATTATTAATATTATTATATTATTTATTATTATTATTATTATTATTATTATTATTATTATTATTATTATTATTATTATTATTATTATTATTATTATTATTATTATTATTATTATTATTATTATTATTATTATCATTATTATTATCATTATTATTATCCTTATTATCATTATTATTATCATCATCATTATTATTATTATTAGTAGTACTATTATCATTATTGTTATTATTTATTATTATTATTATTATTATTATTATTATTATTATTATTAGTAGTAGTAGTAGTAGTAGTAGTAGTAGTAGTAGTAGTAGTAGTAGTAGTAGTAGTAGTAGTAGTAGTAGTAGTAGTAGTAGTAGTAGTAGTAGTAGTAGTAGTAGTAGTAGTTGAAAGGAAAGGGAAATATCTAAAACTCAACAGTAGAGAGAAAGGAGAGGAAAAATAGAAACTCAAGAGAAAAAGTTGAAAGAGAGAGAGAGACGACAACGAGATACAGAGGGGGAGATTGATAGTCGAAAGAGAGTCAGTCTCAAGAGAAGTAAAGAAAGACACAAGAGCTTTCATGAAAGAGGGAGGAGAAAGAGAGAGAGAGAGAGATGGGAGCGCAGAGAGAGAGAGATTTTCTTTCCATGGAGAGTGGGATTTGACTTGGACAGACAGACAGACAGACTTAGACAGACAGACTTTGCCTCACTGCTTGACAGACAGACAGTGAACTTGAGACAAACAGACAGACAGACAGATTCTCAAGTAGTAGTAGTAGTAGTAGTAGTAGTAGTATTATTATTATTAGTATTATTATTATTATTATTATTATTATTATTATTATTATTATTATTATTATTATTATTATTATTATTATTATCATTATCATTATTATTATTATTATTATTATTATTATTATTATTATTATTATTATTATTATTATTATTATTATTATTATTATCACTAATTTGACCGATGACTTGACCATTGCAGGGATGTACCGCTTGTGGATGTAACCCGGGAGGTTCCGTGTCTCCCACCTGCAACAAGGACACTGGCCAGTGCCAGTGTAAAGAAGGAATTAGCGGAGACAAGTGTGACAGCAGTGACTCGGGTTAGTTGTTTGTTACCTCCAGGTTGTGTGGGGGTTTCGGTACTCCACGGGGAAAGAGTCGGCCTTTCAACCAGGAGGTAATGGGTTCGAGCCCCGCCAACGATTGAAATATGTTTTCCATTTTTTTTTTCGAGCAAAATCTAACCCCCTGGTCCAGGTAGGTGGATCGTTCAATCAGAGACGGGCGATAAAAAGAAGGTTCCGTATACAGATGAGAACACTATGTGCACGTTAAAGATCCCGTGGCTGTTTTAAGGGCAGTCCAGGTAAAATAAAAATCCTACCAAAAACCTCAAGATTACCTTAATTGTGTGTAATATAGTAAGTACCTGTAGCTCTGAAGGGGACTTCTCGTAGAAGGGAAAGCCAATGACGTAATCGACTTTAATATGTGCATAACCCCAATGTATTTGTGACATGCCCTAGTATCAATTTGTATCTCGAAGGAGAGAGAGTTAACTAATAATGCGTAGTATCGTATCGAAGCGTCTGGTATTGTTTTGAATCTTGTGGAAATTTCTGTTTCTAGCATGATCCTAGTTTTAAATATAAATGCTGAAATTATCTATGATTGATGGAGTGCGAAAGATAGACAGAGATATATACAAGAAAAATTGTTGATTCCGCTTTTAATACGCCAGCGTTGTGAATTTAATTTTGATTCGCCTCATCGATTGATTGTCGACTGTGAGTATAATAAATAGCATTGTTATAATTATCAAACAAGTCTTGGTATTACTCGATTGTGGCTCCGTCAACGTCAACATCTACATCTATAGAGTGCATTGCCTTGCTCCATTTATACCTTTCTAACATTGTGGATGTGGGTAAATCAAATCAAATCAAATCAAAAACCTCACCTCATCGCTGATTTCATCTTTCCCTTGTGACTTAATAACTTTTTTTTTAAAAATGGATTTGTAGTCCAATTCTCGCACAAGTCTGGCTGTGCATCATTTATCTCACAGCAGACTATTTCATTCAAAATCCTTGTCAGCTCACCGGAGCGGAGGAGGGGGCCGACATACAGTACACACGTCTGTTAGGCGCGTTGTACTAACACTCTGACAAGATCTGTCTTCTACCCTATAGCTGGTTATTCATTCACAACCGACGTCAAGTGAGGAAAGTAGAGTGAAGTAACGGATAAGACTATCACTACTATTATAGACTAGAGTGACTTGGCTTGATTTTATTTCCATAGGTATTCTCGTCCTACCTATTGGTGTCGATGATTCTTCTCGTTGCTGACATCCATTCACACAGGTCCTTTGCCCCTGTAGGGGGACTGGGTAGTCAAGGGGCATGGTGTAGGCCTTTCAACCAAAAGATAGTGGATTCGAGCCCCGCCAACGTTTGAACAATTTTCTCGAGTTCTTTCAAACAAAATCAACCCCTTCCCCTGGTCCAGGTAGGGGGATTAACATTTAGTCCCATCGGAGACAGACGATAAAATGGATGTCTCGTGTGCAGATCAGAACACTGTGCGCTTTAAATATCCCTTGGCTGTTTACAGGTCCGTCCGGGCAAAAAATTTTAAAAATCCTACCAAAACCCACGGAGATCACCTTAGCTGTGGATGTGGCTGGTAAATCAAATCAATAAATAAAAAATCCTACTTATTTAGTATCACAAGGGAAGAGAGTGTCGAGGGAGACCAAAGACAACATGGAGGATGTCAACCCTGCAGGAAGCTCGACAGCTGGGCCTTTCCTGGAATGAGACGGAGATGTTGGTGCATAACAGAGTGAAGTGCAGAGACCTTATTGGCGACCTATAGCCATACCCAGTGTACAAGGATATGAGTCGTCATTGTTGTCGAGGATTCTGCATGTTATTGACATCCCTGTCTCTGGCCCTTATAACGACATGGAAGCTAAGATTTAGCTTTATCCACAACGGGTGATGTTGTCATTTCTTACCGACATCCCTGTCTCTGGCCCTTGTAACGACATGGTAGCTAAACTTAGCTTTATCCACAGCGGATGATGTCGTCATTCCCTACCGACATCCCTGTCTCTGGCCTTTATAACGACATGGTAGCTAAACTTAGCTTTATCCACAGCGGATGATGTCGTCATTCCCTATCGACATCCCTGTCTCTGGCCCTTGTAACGACATGGTAGCTAAACTTAGCTTTATCCACAGCGGATGATGTCGTCATTCCCTACCGACAGCCCTGTCTTTGGCCCTTGCAACGACATGGTAGCTTAGATTTAGCTTTATCCACAGCGGATGATGTCGTCATTCCCTACCGACAGCCCTGTCTTTGGCCATTGTAACGACATGGTAGCTTAGATTTAGCTTTATCCACATCGGGTGATGTCGTCATTCCCTACCGACATCCCTGTCTCTGGCCATGGTAACGACATGGTAGCTTAGACTTAACTTTATCCACAGTGGGTGATATCGTCATCCCCTACCGACATCCCTGTATCTGGCCATTATAACGACATGGTAGCTTAGACTTAACTCAGTGGATGATGTCGTCATTTACCGACATCCCTGTCTCTGGACACAACCTGTGGTAGCTGGCCTTTATAAGTGGGTGATGTCGTCATTCCTATCGACATCCCTGTCTCTGGCCCTTATAACGACATGGTAGCTTAGACTTAACTCAGTGGGTGATGTCGTCATTCCCTACCGACATCCCTGTCTCTGGCCTTTATAACGACATGGTAGCTTAGACTAACTAGTGGGTGATGTCGTATTCCACATCCCTGTCTCTGGCCCTTATGATGTCATCATTCCCTCACCGACATCCCTGTCTCTGGCCATTATAACGACATGGTAGCTTAGACTTAGCTTTATCCACAGCGGGTGATGTCATCATTCCCTACCGACATCCCTGTCTCTGGTCTTTGTAACGACATGGTAGCTTAGACTTAGTTTTATCCACAGTGGGTGGTGCCATCATTCCCTAGCCTCTTTGGCCTTCCTTACCTTTCCCTATCCCCTATGCTTCAACAATATTATACCGGACAGTGCGTACTGTCTTGATTGTTCGATCGTCTTCCATTCTTCCGATGTGCCCGAAGAGTCTCCAATTTTAGGGGCCTAGATTAACGATGATGACTTAGAACCAAAATCCTTTCTCCCAACAGGCTCCTTCGTCCCACTGGCGGACACCCTAGTCTACCAGCCGGCATCTGGAGACTGTCAGGTGACCACTGACCTCTGGACGCCGGCAATGCCGTTTGACGGGGCGGGATTCGCGATATGCGATCTTTCCAGTACCTCACCGAACGTCGTTTTTGATGACGTCACTGGAGGAATGGTACAAGTTGCTTTGTCATGGTAAGTATGATTATAGAAGTAAGTAAAGACTCTCAGTGCTGCTTTGTTAATTTTGTTTGCTTTCATTGAAATTCCCACCCCCTCCCCCCCCACCCACCCCCACCCACTCACTCCGCCATTAATTAGGGGTTTCGGTAGTCCACAGTAAGGTATCAGCTTCTCAACCGAAAGGTAGTGGATTCGAACCCCGCCAACGGTTGAAAACTGTTCTCGATTGTTTTCGAGTAAATGCTACTTCCCCCTGTTCCAGGTATGTGGATCGACACCTAGTCCCATCGGAGACGAACGATTTAAAAAGGAGGTCCCGTGTACAGATCACAACAGTCTGTGCACGTTAAAGATCTCGTGGCTGTTAACAGGGCAGTCCAGGCAAAATTAAATATCCTATAAAAAATTCCGAGATCACTTTAATTATGGATGTGGGTAAATCGAGTACTGTAAAATAAAACCATTAATTAACGTGCAGTGATTTCCAAGTTAATTTCAAAGGGGAAAGGGGAAAGATAAAAATGGTAAGTGAGAGAGTGAACGAATAAAAGTGGGGCCTACCAGTTGCGCCTGCCAACCATCCATACGACCAAATGGCTGCTCACCACTGTCGTCTTGGACAAAGTTGAAGGATGTGAAGGATGATGATGATGATGGGGATGTTGATGACGATAATGTGTATTGGTGATGATGATTCGACAAATACGGTGATTATGTGGTTTGGCGATGATAGCGATGGTAAGGATGATTTTGATGCTGATAATGATAATGATGGCGATGTTGATAATGATAATGATCGTGTGAGAGAGGAAACGGGAGAACGAAATTTGAGAAAATTCGTAAAACCACGCAGATTGAGCAAGAAGCCCTGATCATTGAACCTGAGACCACTGCATGATTAATGTAGTAAGTAAAGTTACTTCAAGGCCATTACGGCACATAGAGCCGGAACTTATGCCGGTTTCTATAACGTGAATCGGAACAAGTGGTAACAATCACCTCCTGGACAGAACGCTAGTCTGACGCAGGTTCTAATCCTCGGAGCTAGTATGTGTTTGTGCCCATTCGCATCTTATCACTCGTAACAGATGTCGATAATTTCATGGAATCAGGATAACGTGGCACTATCAGACATCTTTGATTTCGATAGTTTCTATATTTATATATATATGTATATATATCTTTAAATGTCGTTGTTTTGAAGGTGGTCTCGTGTGCAGATCACAGCATTCTGTGCACGTTAAAGAACGCTTGGCTGTTTACAGGGCAGTCCGGGCAAAATTAAAAATCGTAACAAAAATTCCCGAGATCATCTTAGTGGATGTGGGCAAATCAAATCTCATAGAATAGAGGTTTCATTTTCTTGAAGGAAACAAAATGATAATTAATCATCAAGGTTATGATGGTGTGCCTTATCCATGTATACTTGTGTGTGTGTGTGTGTGTGTGTGTGTGTGTGTGTGTGTGTGTGAGAGAGAGAGAGAGAGAGAGAGAGTGTGTGTGTGTGAGTGAGGGAGAGAGAGAGAGAGAGAGAGAGAGAGAGAGTGTGTGAGTGTGTGTGTGAGAAAGAGAGAGAGAGAGTGAGTGTGTGAGAGAGAGAGAGAGAGAGAGAGAGAGAGAGAGAGAGAGAGAGAGAGAGAGAGAGAGAGAGAGAGAGAGAGAGAGAGAGAGAGAGAGTGTGTGTGTGTGTGTGTGTGTATGTTTTCGGAATGTGAATGCATGACACCTTTTGAATACCTTTCCTTTTCTACTTTATATTCTTAGCTTTCTTGTCATGAATTATTTTAAACATTAAAGCAAGAGACCAACTGCAATGCACGTTGATCCAGACTTACCCTTAATCTCACAATAGAAATATTTAGATCTATTAATAATTGGTGTTTTTTTGTGCCTATCTTTCCATCCACAGGCCTTATTTCGTGGCAGTGCGCTACACCAATCCTTCGTCTAATGCTATGACAGGGAACGTAACTCTTACTGTGGCTGGCGACACGCCTAATTCATTATCCCCCTTGTCAGAGCGCCTCAGCTCGCCCATTTGCCAGGATGTCCTCTGGCACAGGAGAAGACCGGTGAAATACGCCTGTCTTTTTCGCCAGGTAGAGCGTTGAATTGATCTAAAAGAATGTTTATCTATCTATATCTGTCTATCTATGTATTTCTCTATCTCTCTATATATCTGTCTGTCTGTCTATCTGCCTGCCTGCCTGCCTGCCAGCCTGCCTGCATGCCTGCCTGTCTGTCTGTCTGTCACTTTGTCTGTCTGACTATCTATCTATCTATCAAAATATCTATATATCCATATATTTGTCTATCTATCTATCTACCTATCTATCTATCTATCTATCTATCTATCTATCTATCTATCTATCTATCTATCTACCTATATATCTATCTACCTATATATATATATATATATATATATCTATTTATCTATCTATCTATCTATCTATCTATCTATCTATCTATCTATCTATCTATCTATCTATCTATCCATCTATTTATCTATCTGTCTGCCTGTATGTCTGTCTGTCTATATGTAACGCATCTATTTATTTACATTTCTAGCAAAGATCTTCCTATTACTATGCGGGCAGTTGGTAGTCCAGGGCAAGGTGTCAACTTCTCAACCCAAAAGTAAGGGGTTCGAGCCCCGCCAACGGTTAACACATTTCCTCGATTCTTTTCGAGAAAAAACTACTCTCCCCCCTCCCCCCAACTCCTCGTCGTCTAGGTAGGTAGATCCACACCTACTCTCATCTGTGACGGATGATAAAAAGGAGGTCCCGTGTGCATATCACAATACTATGTGCACGTTAAAGACCCTTTGGCTGTTTACAAGGCGGTCGGGCAACAATAGTTAGAAATCCTACCGAAAACCCCCAAAATCACCCTAGCAGCCGTGGATTGGGGTAAATCAAATCAAATCAAATCAAATCAAATCAAATCAAATCAAATCAAATCAAATCAAATCAAATCAAATCAAATCAAATCAAATCAAATCAAATCAAATCAAATCAAATCAAATCAAATCAAATCAAATCAAATCAAAATCTCTATGATCTATTACAATACTCCAATCGTCTTATCAAGGTTTGACGAATACCTGAGAAAAATAAAACGCAACGTCAATTCACTTCTAACTCTACAGGAATGATTTTTTATTCGCAATTTGTAACACGCCTAAAGCACATTAATTTTAGAGAACTGCTCTCGATAAATGCTGTTTATCAGCGTTTATTATTATCATTATCATCATCATCCTTCTTATCATCAGCATAATCATCATTATCATTATTATCATCATCACCATCATCATCACCGTCACTATCATCATCCTCCTCGTCATTATCATTATTATTATCATTATTAATATTATTATTATTATTATTATTATTATTATTATTATTATTATTATTATTAGTATCATCATTATTATTATTATCATCATTATCATTATCATTATCATTATTATCATCATCATTATCATCAATATTATTATTATCATTATTATTATTATTATTATTATTATTATTATTATTATTATTATTATTATTATTATTATTATTGTTATTATTATTATTATTGTTATTATTATTATTATTATTATTATTATTATTATTATTATTATTATTATTATTATTATTATTATTATTATTATTATTATTATTATTATTATCATTATTATTATCATTATTATTATCATTATTATTATTATATTATTAGTATATTATTATTATTATTATTATTATTATTATTATTATTATTATTATTTCTTTATTATTCTTCTTCTTCTTATGTCTTTCTTCTTCTTTCTTCTTCTTCTTCTTCTTCTTCTTCTTCTTCTTCTTCTTCTTCTTCTTCTTCTTCTTCTTCTTCTTCTTCTTCTTCTTCTTCTTCTTCTTCTTCTTCTTCTTCTTCTTCTTCTTCTTCTTCTTCTTCTTCTTCTTCTTCTTCTTCTTCTTCTTCTTTTTATGACTATCATTTTCATTATCATAATCAAATTTTGAACATCAAATCAAACACTATTTTGATAAATTTTTGACTAGGATCTCATTTACTTTATTTTCCACAAATTATGATTTCAATAAACTATATGATGCTATTTGTCTTTACGTCAATGTTTAGGCCAATCAACAGCCATATTGTCAAGCGACAACACAGTTGAAATCGATGCCAGGTGTAGGTATCGTATCCAACTTACTCTAGACCAAGTACAGCCAAACTCAAGGAGGAGGAGAGCTACTATTCCAGGTAATTGATGGATCATTCTAGAAATGATGATAAATAAGATAAGATAAGATAAGATAACTTTGTTGATCTCAGATGAGAAAATTGAGTTGGTCACATGATACAATTTTACAAAGCTAGAAACAAATTTCTATATAAACATTAAAACACAACTAGAATAGGTAAACAAAGGGGAGTAGGTGAGGGGAAGGCAAGCGGAGAAAAAGAAATCAGTCGATCGTAGAAAGTTGTACTGTCACGTTACAAATACAATTCACATTCAGACATTCTATCCAATATAACATAGAAAGGTACATGTAGCGTGAATGTAGGTGAACATATGATGAACACTGTCAACGTATGTGCTCAGTTTGCTACAATCGTAATGCTATAGGGACTGTTTTATAGCTCATATCCATACCACACGACAGTAAGGTTCGTGAACAGCTGTACATCACTTGTCCCCGTCTCAAACCAAACTCACACGACAGTAAGGTTCGTGAACAGCTGTACATCACTTGTCCCCGTCTCAAACCAAACTCACACGACAATAAGGTTCGTGAACAGCTGTACATCACTTGTCCCCGTCTCAAACCAAACTCACACGAAAGGTTCGTGAACAGCTGAACTTGTCCCCGTCTCAAACCAAACTGTAACACGAACAGCTGTACATCACTTGTCCCCGTCTCAAACCAAACTCACACGACAGTAAGGTTCGTGAACAGCTGTACATCACTTGTCCCCGTCTCAAACCAAACTCACACGACAATAAGGTTCACGAACAGCTGTACATCACTTGTCCCCGTCTCAAACCAAACTCACACGACAGTAAGGTTCACGAACAGCTGTACATCACTTGTCCCCGTCTCAAACCAAACTCACACGACAATAAGGTTCACGAACAGCTGTACATCACTTGTCCCCGTCTCAAACCAAACTCACACGACAAGTAAGGTTCACGAACAGCTGTACATCACTTGTCCCCGTCTCAAACCAAACTCACACGACAGTAAGGTTCGTGAACAGCTGTACATCACTTGTCCCCGTCTCAAACCAAACTCACACGACAGTAAGGTTCGTGAACAGCTGTACATCACTTGTCCCCGTCTCAAACCAAACTCACACGACAGTAAGGTTCACGAACAGCTGTACATCACTTGTCCCCGTCTCAAACCAAACTCACACGACAGTAAGGTTCACGAACAGCTGTACATCACTTGTCCCCGTCTCAAACCAAACTCACACGACAGTAAGGTTCGTGAACAGCTGTACATCACTTGTCCCCGTCTCAAACCAAACTCACACGACAGTAAGGTTCACGAACAGCTGTACATCACTTGTCCCCGTCTCAAACCAAAACCATGTTTGCCTCTCACGACAGGTTAGGAATATATGGCGTCAGTGGCTTAGAGGTTAGGTTGTCGGACTTATGACTATGAGGTCCTGGGTCCGATTCCTAGCAATAACTGGAGTCGAATGTTATGTTCCTAGGGAAATACACGCTACTAAACATGCAGCATTGTTTGTCCCACTCGACCCACAGCTACAAATGGGTGCTAGCTGCAGTAGCTAGAGAGATTTTGTTTTGTTTTTAATCTGTGACCGTCTAGCGTCATCCTGTCCAGGGGTGATTTTTCATCACCTGTTCCGTTTCATGTTATAGAAACCACGATAAGCTCTGGCTCTCTAACGGGCCGTAGGGACCTTTGAGGAACTTAAATTGTTACGAAAATCACAAAAAGGGACACTGACAACAAACCAACCCACCATTATCAGACTTGCTGGCTGGCTGTTGTGACATTTCGGAGTAAGGGGGAGAACAGTTTTGACTGTTCTTGATAATACAAGTAGTACATTGATATATAATAATGATATCAATACTGGACATGTCTATTGCGCACTCATCTATACAGGGTAAGATCGTGCAAGGCGCATAATAAGGTTTAAGAATATAATGATTAAAAAAATCCATGAATTACATGTATATCAAGGTACATGAACCTGAGTATAAAACTGTGTACAATTTATGACACAAGAAAGTTAGTAATGTAATCAAGAAAGAGATGGCCGTAAAAAACACACACACACACACACACCTATACACACACACACCTATACACAAACACACACACATACACACATGCATACATACATACATACATACAAACATACATACATACATACATACATACATACATACATACAAACATACATGCATACACTCACAACATGTTTAAAATAATGTACTTATTGCTTTAAGAGTGTGTACAATTGAAAGGTGTCAGTACATTACAAAGGATAACAGTCAAGTCCTTTTAGTCCTGTTTTTGAGAAACAGGCTAAAACCTAAAGCCTCTTTCTTAGTTCTTACAGAGTGTAGCTAAAACGTCTTGCCTGATTGGTTGATAAAAATAGTAAAATGAAAATGATAAAAGGATTGGTTGATAAAAATAGTAAAATGATAAGGATTGGTTGATAAAAATAGTAAAATGATGATTGGTTGAGGGGAAAAGCACAACGGTTGGATGGAGAGTGAATAATTTATGATAATTTGATTAATGTGTATGAGGCTAAGCTGATGGGGACTCGGTAGTCCAGAGGCAAAGTGTCGGCCTCTCATCCAAGAGGTAGTGGGTTCGAATTTGAGCCCCGGCAACGGTTGAAAATTTGTCTTGTGTTTTTCGAGCAAAATCTACACCCCCCCCCCCCCCCCCCGGTCCAGGTAGGTGGATCGACACCTGGTCCCATCGGAGACGGACGATAAAAAAGGAGGTCCCGTGTACAGATCACAACACTCTGTGCACGTTAAAAATCCCTTGGCTGTTTACAGGGCAGTCTGGGCAAAATTAAAAATCCTACCAAAAACCCCGAGATCACCTTAGTTGTGGATGTGGGTAAATCAAATCAAAATACCAAAAAAAAACCCGAAACAAACTTACTTGAAACCCTGAAAAAAATCTGAAAAGAAAGAAACAAAAAACAAACACAAAAAATAGAAGAAAAAAACAACCCAAACCCTGGCCAAAAATAAAACAAATAATAATAATAATAATTACTATATAAAAATCAATCAAGAGGAGAACTTATTATGTAAAGCAGGAACACAATCGCTTCTATATCATAATTTACAAATTGACAATTTTTTTTTCTTTTCTACTTATTATTTCAGACAACGGCATACAGATTGATTCCGTTGTACTCTTTCCAAGCTTGTCGTCAAGAGATGATTCTCAGAAACTCCAAGCTCTCACCAACTCTGGTATTTCAACCTCTTCCAAAACACTAAAACAAA
>JAXRKP010000462.1:127500-137500 GCA_037039925.1 Doris montereyensis
TAAAACATGTTAACATTTCAAAAGAATTGTCAGGATAATTATGTGTATGACCTGCTGAGGGATATTACATGTTGCACAAACAGTCGGTGAGCCTGTATTGGTGCGAGGATGACGTAGATGACGTATATGACGTACGTACAGACTATAAATCCCATATTTGTTATCTCATTAATTCAATTAATATTTATTGACTTTCTTCTAAAAACAAATTGACTACTTTGAGTAGGATGTAGACAGAACACATGGGATCGTTACGCTTGATTGGATACTCTGCTGCACTGTCTGTCTGTCTGTCCAACTTTTCAACTTCCTTTATAGTATAATGATTCGGTTTTCATTTCAAACAAAGAATATCTCTTGCACTGGTCATGAATATTCTACCACTAAAAAAAAAATTCGATCTCCGATATTCAAGCAAATAAATTAATAGAGAATGGAGGATGTATTTCTTGCTTAATAATTTGATCAACAAAATAGAGAATGTAACAAACGTATACATACAATGGTGTCAAACGAAATACTTCTATAATTATAAAAATATTGATTGTTGCCCCGAATTTTTAATTTCTCTGTTTTATTTTATTAATTTTTTTAAAAATGAACCCTGTTTTCTTTTTGTTGTTTGAAGAAACTTTCACTTATTCTGTGCACAATTTTACTATTTTTTAAACTTTTTTATAAATATTTTTTCGTGTCTAAAAATAATTTGATTTAGGTCCTCTGAGTGCCATCACATATTCTATTATATACATTTATTTTTAACTCTCTTAACACTATCCTATTGCACACCTTCGTGTTTCGTGTTTGGTTCTCCTTTCTTCCCAACGTGCCTTCTCTCCGAGGAATGCAGGGCAGGGCAGGGCAGGGCAGGGCAGGGCAGACAATGCACAGAGTTATCCAGCAGCTTAGATGGTGTATAATATCGATAGATATAAAATATATTAGAGTAACAGTATAATTTTTTAAAAGCCTAAACCACAACAAGAATAGGACGAAGAAAAGAAAGATCACAGCTATGTAGGGAATAAAAGGCAAGCTAGGGAACGACAGTAGGATATTTATAAACAAATACAAGCTAAATATAAAGTTTTGGAAAGATATACAATAATATAATATATATATATATATATATATATATATATATATATATATATATATATATATATATATATATATATATATATATATATATATATATAAATATATATATATATATATATATATATATATATATATATATATATATATATATATATATATATATATATATATATATATATATTACATACGCTGGAGATAACTCTGTTCTGAAATTTTCATTTTTTTTTCGCCTGCAGAATGTGCAGAGCTGCCTTGCCCTATTCCTCCAACGACTAGCCCTCCCACTGACCACTCTGACGACGACCGCCTCGATCCCGGTTATATCATTCTCATCGTCCTGGCTGTCATCGTTGTCGTGGTCGTCGTCATCTGCCTTGTCGTGTTTTGCATGAAGAAGAAAAAGAGGCGGAAGAGAAAAACGGTCCAGCAAGGACTCCACGCCTTGGCCCACCTGGGCATCGGAAACCCCAACAGCCCCATGTACAGCCAGGACATCCACCAGCCCCACTACGGATGGGTGGCCGCCCAGAAGGGCTCGGACAACAACAACAGCTACGTGCCCTCGGCCACGCCCACTAGTCAGATGGGCTCTGACGGCGTCTTCGACTCGGCCTCTCCGCAGCCAGCCGCGTTCTTCATCGACTCTGAAGAGAGCAGTTTTGCCCCAACGGCCAGGAGAGGACACGGTAAAAGCGGCAACTTGGCACCTGCGCCTGTACGACAGCAGCAGAAGCGTCCAAATAAAATTGACGTTCGGCCTGACAGAAAGGAGAACGTTTATCATACACAAGCCGGTCAAGAAGACATGTACGCGATACCCCAAAAGGTTAGAAACCCAAGATCTCAATCAGAGCCTCGAGATCTAGAAAATAGGGAAACAGAGGCGACAACGACACCAACAAGGAGGACTAGCCCGCCTTTGAAACATTGGAAACCGGTTGAAGATTTACATCAGACTGAATTCAATTTCATGGACTCGCCAATCGACGAAACCCCACAGTCAAATGGTCACATTCCTTCACAGAAGGCCCCACAGCGTCCAAATGGAATCAACGTTGGATCCAACTTCACCAGGTCGTATGAAGACTTACCTCAGACTGAATTCAACTTCATGGACTCGCCGGTCGAGTCACTGGCAGGATCTTATTCAAATGACGTGCTTCCGTTAAACGGCTATATCTATTCGCCAAACATGCGAAATGGAATAACCGATACCGACAACAAAAACAAGCCCAAAAAGAACATTCCCAAAAAACCGCAAAGACAGAAAAAGTCCAAATCAAAACCTCCAATGCTAAGACAATCGTCGGCTTTGAATAAAATCTATTTGCCACCTCCAATGTATGGATACACAAACCCTGCCTTTATTCCCGATCCGGATTATTCCTTGTATGGCGACATTGAGGAACCCGGGGTATTCATCCCAAAGCCAGACTACCCGGCCTACGCTGGGTATAGTTCTTTTGATGCGGTCAACGGCTCTCTAGTCTGAGTGTGAGGTGTCACCATAGAATGACACAGTACACTCGCTTTGAGCTGATGATTTCTGAAAACAGACCAGAAGAATTATTATAAACTGTTACTTTGGGTGTGGAAAGCTGTCTGGCATGTGTGCTTCCATTTGCATCCGGTGTACTGACACAAATCTTCTCGGACACGCTTTTCAAAGTCCAACCCACAGGATGTGACTAAAGCCTGTCACTGTCACAGACAGAATTGGTGCTGCCTGCAGCTACGTCAAGATGGTTGGTATGGCACACACAGCACCGTGCAGCCACAGCACCGTGCAGCCACAGCACCGTGCAGCCACAGCACCGTGCAGCCACCGTGTGAGTGAACAGACCAAAATGCAGAGGTCAAAAACCTGCATTCCTCTATCAGTCATGACAGATGACCACTGATTTTGCCAAGAGACTGTACCTTTTACCAAGTGAAAAAAATTGTATGGTCATGATCTACGCCAAGTAAGATAGGGCAAACGGGCCTAAAAAGACTGAGGCACAATCATCAATAATACTTATCATTCGCACCTAACTGCACTAACTAAAGAAGCCATTGAACTCACATCTTTTATTCGACATGAAGACATTGAACACTCTTTCAATAGTTTTATTATGTGTTTGTCTAGTCAAGATCGAGACTTTGATTTACTCAGCGGCAAAAAAAATTCAATCGTGCGACTTTGAAAGGACCAGGTTCAGAGTTCAAAGCACCACTGAAAATAAATCAAAGCAGTGATACTATCATACCTGTATTGATTAAGTGAAACGCGGGGGTTTGATTTGGATGAAGTAGCGGTTTGTTGAAAGTATAATTTGGAAACGTCTGAAAGAAGCAAAAACAAAACAAAACACAATGTTTTTTTACACCAACATGGTTCATCTTTACGACATCGTATTGGTACAACACATAGACATAGAAATCAAGAAGGATAACACTGCTGTCCTCGTGTGTGTGTGTGTGTGTGTGTGTGTGTGTGTGTGTGTGTGCCTGAAAAGAGCTTTTTCTTTACTTTATAAACACAAGTAAGAGGGAGAATATAGGATCACCAATTAAAAAAAAAAAAACAGGAAAAAAGCATTGGCATTAAAGATCACTAAATTTTGACCTACACTGACGTTTTCATGCCATCCTGAAGGAGGTCACAGATGTGGATGTTTTCACTGCAGTGATGAAAGGAGAATCCTTCATTGGAAGTGCAAGCAAGTCAATTCAGTCCTCTCATCGCAAAGTGATATTGATGGCACTGAACGAGGAGAGCCTGACGAGACGTTTATAAATAACCTGAGATCAATCAATAATTAGTATAGACAGAGGAACGGAGACAAAATCAAAACAACAGCTGACTCATCCCAACCTTGATTTGCCAGCAGTCGTGACCGTGGCAGGGTAGGAGAAGCTATATCCCTTGTCCTTGTGTTTCTTCTCATTCATTTCTTTTAATTTGTATTTTGCCCTAAAATATCTCAAGTCTTGTGTTGTTGTGTTGTTTTGGGTTTTGTTGTGTGCTTATCTTGGCGTGGGTTTTTTTGTTGTTGTTGTAATCCTATACCATAATAACCTTCTTTTTTTATAACACAAAGGAACAGCAGTTGAGTGCAGAGAGAAAGGAGGGATATTATATACACGATGATAAGTAACAACTCCACCTGGTGTGCAGATGTTGCTTTGGTTGTTGTCTGGCAAAAGGGTTATACCCGACACGTCACGTGTTTGTTCTGTCATCCTTGAAGAAGTCGTCACTTATTATCGTTTAATAAATCTTCATTTATTTACTTCGTTTTTTTCACCGGTGTACATGCATGTAAATGTGCGTGTAGATGTGCATGCATGTAAATGTGCATGTGTATGGTGTGTAGGTGTATGTAAATGTGCGTGTAGGTGTGCATGCATGTAAATGTGTGTGTAGGTGTGCATGCATGTAAATGTGTGTAGGTGTGCATGCATGTAAATGTGCGTGTAGATGTGCATGCATGTAAATGTGTGTGTAGGTGTGCATGCATGTAAATGTGTGTGTAGGTGTGCATGCATGTAAATGTGCGTGTAGGTGTGCATGCATGTAAATGTGCGTGTAGGTGTGCATGCATGTAAAATGTGCGTGTAGGTGTGCATGTATGTAAATGTGCGTGTAGGTTTTCATGTATGTAAATGTACGTGTAGGTGTGCATTCATGTTAATGTGTGTGTAGGTGTGCATGCATGTAAATGTGTGTGTGTAGGTGTGCATGCATGTAAATGTGCGTGTAGGTGTGCATGTATGTAAATGTGCGTGTAGGTGCATGCATGTAAATGTATGTGTAGGTGTGCATGCATGTAAATATGTGTGTAGGTGTGCATGTATGTAAATGTGTGTGTAGGTGTGCATGTATGTAAATGTGCGTGTAGATGTGCATGTATGTAAATGTGTGTGTAGGTGTGCATGCCTGTAAATGTGTGTGTAGGTGTGCATGCATGTAAATGTGTGTGTAGGTGTGCATGCTTGTAAATGTGTAAATGTACCCCTGTCCACAAAGAAACAACAACAACAAGAAAATGCATGTAAAAGTTTATTATTTGAATAGTTATACACCAAAATGCACACCTACACACACACATTTACAGGCATGTACACCTACACACACACATTTACAGGCATGTACACCTACACGCACATTTACAGGCATGTACACCTACACTCATATTTACAGGCATGTACACCTACACACACATTTACAGGCATGCACACCTACACACACATTTACAGGCATGTACACCTACACACACATTTACAGGCATGCACACCTACACGCACATTTACAGGCATGCACACCTACACTCATATTTACAGGCATGCACACCTACACACACATTTAAAGGCTTGCACACCTACACACACATTTACAGGCATGCACATCTACACACACATTTACAGGCATGTACACCTACACACACATTTACAGGCATGCACACCTACACGCACATTTACAGGCATGCACACCTACACACACATTTAAAGGCTTGCACACCTACACACACATTTACAGGCATGCACACCTACACACACATTTAAAGGCTTGCACACCTACACACACATTTACAGGCATGCACACCTACACACACATTTACAGGCATGCACACCTACACACACATTTACAGGCATGCACACCTACACACACATTTACAGGCATGCACACCTACACACACATTTACATGCATGCACACCTACACTCACATTTACAGGCATGTACACCTACACACACATTTACAGGCATGCACACCTACACACACATTTACAGGCATGCACACCTACACACATTTACAGACATGTACACCTACACACACATTTACAGGCATGCACACCTACACTCATATTTACAGGCATGCACACCTACACTCATATTTACAGGCATGCACACCTACACACACATTTACAGACATGCACACCTACACACACACACATTTACAGGCATGCACACCTACACACACACATTTACAGGCATGCACACCTACACGCACATTTACAGGCATGCACACCTACACACACATTTACAGGCATGCACACCTACAGACACATTTACAGGCATGCACACCTACACACACATTTACAGGCATGTACACCTACACACACATTTACAGACATGTACACCTACACACACATTTACAGGCATGCACACCTACACTCATATTTACAGGCATGCACACCTACACTCATATTTACAGGCATGCACACCTACACACACATTTAAAGGCTTGCACACCTATACACACATTTACAGGCATGTACACCGATCAAAAAGGAAGTGAATTCTAAGTTCTACAATATTAATGTTTAAAACGTACATGCACCATGGAGTATTTTTCAGTGTTGTTTAGGTATAGGATTCATGTTCCTTGTTAGAAATCCATTGTGTTCTTAAGGTATAGAACTTTTCGTTTCACGCTTCTCCCTGTATTTATATAAGTCTATCTACTATCTATCTATCTATCTATCTATATATCTATCTTTCTGTCTGTCTGTCTGTCTATCTATATATCTATCTATCTATCTATTTATCTATCTATCTATCTATCTATCTATCTATCTATCTGTCTATCTCTCTATCCGTCTATCCATCTATCCATCAGTCCATCTATCTATCTATGTATCTGT
Organism: Doris montereyensis; assembly: GCA_037039925.1. Taxonomy (NCBI): domain Eukaryota; kingdom Metazoa; phylum Mollusca; class Gastropoda; order Nudibranchia; family Dorididae; genus Doris; species Doris montereyensis. Next base: position 134,230 of record JAXRKP010000462.1, read on the forward strand.
CTATCTATCTGCCTGTTTGTTTCTGTTTCTTTGTCTGCTTTTGTCTGCTTTTGTCTTTTTATTTCAGTTTCTCCGTCTGTATGTCTCTATCTCTCGGTTTTGTCTCAGTCTGCCTCTGTTTCTGCCTGGTGTTGTTTCTCTGTCTGTCTTCTCTCTCTCTCTTTCCCTATATCTCTCTGTGTCTCTCTATGTCTCTCGTTGTGTCTCTTTGTGTCACTTTCTCTGCGTTTCCGTGTCGTCTCTCTGTCTATAATTGTATTTTTCTTCCTTCTCTCTCTCTCTCTCTCTCTCTCTCTCTCTCTCTCTCTCTCTCTCTCTCTCTCTCTCTCTCTCTCTCTCTCTCTCTCTCTCTCTCTCTCTCTCTCTCTCTCTCTCTCTCTCTCTCTCTCCCTCTCTCTCTCTCTCCTCCTCCTCACTCCCTCCCATCTCTCGCTCTCTCTCTCTCTCTCGCTCTCTCTCTCTCTCTCTCTCTCTCTCTCTCTCTCTCTCTCTCTCTCTCTCTCTCTCTCTCTCTCTCTCTCTCTCTCTCTCTCTCTCTCTCTCTCTCTCTCTCTCTCTCTCTCTCTCTCTCTCTCTCTCTCTCTCTCTCTCTCTCTCTCTCTCTCTCTCTCTCTCTCTCTCTCTCTCTGCCTCCAGTTATAAAACATAATAGCCCAAAAAGAGTTGAGTTTTCTCACTTTAACACTTTTCCCCCCATAAACTAAATCGACTTTCAGCATGTGACTGCTATGGTGCCGGATCTGAGACCGGCAGCTGCGATGTCAGCACTGGCCAGTGTCCGTGCAGGACAAACATACTCCAGCTCTCAGATTTGACAGCAGCCGAGGGCGCCACAGAACAGGAACAACGAGCGACACGAACCTGCCGTCGCTGCCTGGCAAACTTCTTTGGCCTCGACTCGGGCAATGGCTGTAGCGACTGTGGCTGCAACCAGCAGGGATCCACGTCGATGCAGTGCAACGATGACGGGCAGTGTCCGTGCAAGGACACTGTCCAAGGGTTGAAGTGTGACGCCTGCCTGGACACTTTCTTCAACTTTGGGCCCAGCGGTTGCAGGTTAGAATTATAAATATTAAAGAGCGTTGAGATTTAATTTGATTTGATTTTTTTTTTTTTTTAGAATTGATTTTACCCACATCCACAACTAAGGTGATCTCCGGGTTTTCGGTAGGATTTTTAATTTAACCCCGGACTGCCCTGTAAAACAGCCACCGGATCTTTATCGTGCACATAGCATTGTAATCCCAAATAAATTGTTTTAATTTTTTCAATTTTTAATTTTGCTAAATATTGTGATAGAGATAAAGATGGATTTATTGTTCGCCTCCCCGCACAAGTGCAGGCTCACCGACTGTACATCATTTATCCCCCCCCAGGTCATTTCATTCAAAGCCCCTCCCTCTGGACTCCACCAAGAAGCATATAGTACAGTGGCCTGTTAGCTAGGCGCTTCATACTAACACTCCGACAAGATCTTCCTCAACATGTAGTTGGATACTCATTCACACCTGAGTCAAATGAGGAAGGCAGTGTAAAGTACCTGTCCTACGAGTACAATGTTGTGAACTAGTTGGAGTGTCGTCGTGATTACAAACTCAGAACACTACGGTTTCTCTGCAACGTCTCCACTCTCTTTTATCCTTATCTTTAGTCAATGTTGTGCCCTTGGGAAAGGAATATTATCATAATGATAGCAAGGATAAACAATCTTATCTTTATCTTTAGTCATAATGATAGCAAGGATAAACAATCCTTATCTTTAATCAACGTTGTGCCTTTGGGAAAGGTACATTATCATAATGATAGCAAGGATAAACCTTATCTTTAATGGGAAAAAGCACATTATCATAATGATAGATAAACAATCCTTATCTTTAGTCAAGGATAAAACAATAAACCTTATCTTTAATCAACGTTGTGCCTTTGGGAAATCATAATGACATTATCGTTAATAATGATAACAAGGATAAACATTATTCCGCTCAAAGAAGCTCTGACCGCTTTACAGTATAGTGTACAGCATACATTATGTCTATAGTACATAGATTAGCATTGTGAGAAATGAGGACACATATTGAAATGTGTGCGCACGGTCATCTTGACCCCAGTAAATGGTAAATGGATTAGCTACGGCATGGAGATGGAGCCTGCCACGGACTAGCATTCTGTTCAAGAGGGAGGAGGGTGGTGATCTTCGGTCATATTTTATTCTACTGAATTATGCATAACTGTACTAAGCCTAATTCGTATCCGCCTCACGCTCCTTAAGGAATGCTTGTACTTGAGTTGTTGTTTTTTGCTATGAAAAAACGATATTTAGTTTTCGTCTTCAGGTTAACAAAGAAATTACTCTAGCTAAAAAAATGCATGTCTTTTAGATATGCATATATATTAATATATTCATTTAATAAAAACATAGAGAATAACATTGTTTTTCTCCTGTCATTATATATCTCTAGTGCTTGTGAATGTAACATGGCAGGGTCCACATCTGGCAACTGCATCCAGGACACAGGCATATGCACCTGCAAAACGAACGCTGTTGGCAATAAATGTGATGGTTGCAACGCTGGACATTTCAACTTGGCCTCCTATAACCCCGATGGCTGCCAGCGATGTTTCTGTTTTGAACATGGCACTACCTGTTCCTCAGCGAGTGGATTTCAGCTCAGCGTGTGAGTAGCTAATACCGGTATTGCTTTGTGTGATGGAAGACCAAAGTAGGCCACCGAGCTCTCAGCTTTCTCCTGCAATTGGTCATCTAGTTTTGTGGTAAAGATACTACAAAGTAACTCCCAAAGTGTATATCCACATGGCTCTCAGCTTTCTCCTCAGAAACTGTAGTCCACATCGTTCTCAACGTTCTTCTAAATTAAATTATACAGCGATTTTATAGAAAAGTTATGTTTGATGAAAATTTATTTGGATTTAATTGTTTTTTTAATCTATCTCTCCAAGAGGAATCTTCCTGATGAAGACCATGGATTTCCTCCTCATCAGGATCTAATTTAATTTGCTTTGAATTATGATAGCAGTTTCTTTATGTTTACTACTTTACCGATCTCGAAGACCTAAGACAAATTGTATTAAATAATGTTAATCCTATCTTTTTTACTTTCAGCTTCTGATCGTAGCGATCAGAAGCTGAAAGTAAAAGATAGGATTAACATTATTTGATACAATTTAACTAACACTAATTCAACTGGTGTCTATACAATTTGTTCTTGTTATAGGCAAAATTGTTCATGGAAAGTCAAATTATACCGGGAAA
>JAXRKP010000462.1:142500-150000 GCA_037039925.1 Doris montereyensis
TAAGTCACGAAGGGGTCATTTCAATAGTATATCTAAGTCATGAGGGGGCATTTCAATAGTATATCTAAGTCATGAAGGGGTCATTTCAATAGTATATCTAAGCCATGAAGGGGCATTTCAATAGTGTGTGTAAGTCATGAAGGGGTCATTTCAATAGTGTGTCTAAGTCATGAAGGGGTCATTTCAATAGTGTGTCTAAGTCATGAAGGGGTCATTTCAATAGGTGTCTAAGTCATGAAGGAGTCATTTCAATAGTGCGTGTAAGGTATGAAGGGGTCATTTAAATAGTGTGTCTAATTCATGAAGGGGCATTTCAATAGTGTGTCTAAGTCATGAAGGAGTCATTTCAATAATGTGTCTAAGTCGTGAAGGAGTCATTTCAATAGTGCGTGTAAGGTATGAAGGGGTCATTTAAATAGTGTGTCTAATTCATGAAGGGGGCATTTCAATAGTGTGTCTAATTCATGAAGGGTCATTTCAATAATGTGTCTAAGTCGTGAAGGAGTCATTTCAATAGTGCGTGTTAGTCATGAAGGAGTCATTTCAATAGTGTGTCTAATTCATGAAGGGGGCATTTCAATAGTGTGTCTAAGTCATGAAGGGGTCATTTCAATAGTTTTGTCTAAGTCATGAAGGGGTCATTTCAAAAGTGTGTCTAAGTCATGAAGGAGTCATTTCACTAGTGTGTCTGAGTTATGAAGGGGTCATTTCAATAGTGTGTCTAATTCATGAAGGGGGCATTTCAATAGTGTGTCTAATTCATGAAGGGGGCATTTCAATAGTGTGTCTAATTCATGAAGGGGCATTTCAATAGTGTGTCTAATTCACGAAGGGGGCATTTCAATAGTGTGTCTAAGTCGTGAAGGAGTCATTTCAATAGTGTGTAAGTCATGAAGGGGTCATTTCAATAGTGTGTGTAAGTCATGAAGGAGTCATTTCAATAGCGTGTCTAAGTCATGAAGGGGTCATTTCAATAGCGTGTATAAGACATATTTACGTCATTTAGAGAAAAAAAATCTTTAAAAAACAAGGGTCTTAGGCACAGATGGCTTTGGGAATTCCAAGTGTCAATCACACAGCCAAAAAATGTTGCGGCTTCATTTCCCATGGTGGCCAAGATTTATTTTCTGTCTATTTCTTGTATTTGTCTAATCTTTGTTCCTATGAGGCTTTAATATTATAATCATTATTATCTTAGGCCGTTCCTTTCACTTTCGACATATGGACCTTGCCTCACTCTTTGTCTTTATCGTCAAGCGCAATATTCAATGCATATCTGTCATGCCACTCTCTTTCCAGAAACGCTGGCCGATATAAGCAGAATCACATTCATTGCCAACTTTAGAGGCCAGCAAATCAGGGTCTCTTCTGTCAGTCTGGAGATACCAGTAGCCACTGAAATAGCCACAGAGCCAACTGTCCAGTTTGTGGAAAGTTGCACCTGTGAAACCAATAGAAATGTCCAAGGTAAGTGTGAGGAGGAAGCCAGTCAAAGTAAAGTTCCTTTAAGGCCGTTACGGCCCATAGAGCCAGAGCTTATCCCGGTTTCAATAGCGTGAAGTGGAACAGGTGGTAATAATCACCTCCTGGCCAGGACGCTTGTCTGACGCAGGCTCTTAGTCTTTAGCTAGTACTTGTACCAATTTACACCTGGGTAGAGTGAGGGAGATGTGCGTTAACGGTCTTTCCCCAAGGAACACAGCGTCGGAACTAGTTTTTTTTTGCCTAGGAGTCGGAGCTCGGGACTTCATGATCCCCAGTCCGGCAGCCTAACCGCTCGGCCACCACCCACGCCACCGGATGAAGCCAGCATGCTGCTCTTAAAGTTAATTTCACATTATAGGAAAGAGTACAAAAGATGTTGATATTTGGTGTGCCAAAAAGGCAAGGAAAAGAAGAGCACCATCATCTCTGTCAAGCCTGATTCGGAGAGCTGGTGGTCCGGAGGCAAGAGAATTGGCCTTTTAACCAAAGGGGTCGTTGGTTCGTGCCTGATAGGTTGTGCATAACAAGATTTTTTTTCTCGAGTATAACCCATCTTCTGGTTAGAGTAGGTCAATCAATATCTAATCGAGGTGTTGTAGCTGAACCCTAGTGTTGTGAGCTGGTGGTCACGACGACATTGGTTCGAGCCCCATGGTTGGCACAGGCGGTTTTATTTCACAACGTTGTACTCTTAGGAAAGGTGTTTCACTCTCATTTCCTCACTTGACTCAGATGTGAATGAATGCCCAGCTATAGGTAGAGAAAGATCTTGTCCGAATGCTAGTACGAAAAGCCTAACAGGCTTATGTACTGTACCCCCTCCCTCCCGGGAGTTGAGAAGGACTTTGAACGAAATGGCCTGCTTGGGGATAAATGATGTAGGATTGGTGAGCTTGCACTTGTGCGGGGATATGGACTATAAAACCACCGTTATCTTTATTGTTTAATCACATTGGAGACTGTGCAAAACACATCCTTCTTTGCAAGATACACATCCCTTGGTTTCTACAGGGCAGTCCGAGTAAAATTTAAGATTTCGACTGAAGTCCGTTCTTTCTGTGTAGTTTCGTTTCTCATTTACTTCCATCCTCCTCGCTTATATGTTAATTTAACCAATCTCTCTCTCTCTCTCTCTCTCTCTCTCTCTCTCTCTCTCTCTCTCTCTCTCTCTCTCTCTCTCTCTCTCTCTCTCTCTCTCTCTCTCTCTCTCTCTCTCTCTCTCTCTCTCTCTCTCTCTCTCTCTCTCTCTCTCTCTCTCTCTCTCATCCTCATCCATCTACAACTGCATCTTTCGTTTTCTTTCTTTTGACTGACTTCCATTATCATCATTATCCTCATCGTCATCATCATCAACATCAAGATCATCATTCTTTGCACGTTTTAATAATAATAATACTAATATTAATACTAATAATAATAATAATAATAATAATAATAATAATAATAATAATAATAATAATAATAATAATAATAATATAATAATAATAATAACAATAACAAGAATAATAATAAAATAATGAACTCGATGCTGTGCTACTCCTCAACTCATTTCAGGGTTGTCTTGCGAGCTGTGCGCTGTTGGGTTCAGGAGGCCGCCAGACACCACGCCGACTTCCAGCTACCAGACGTGCGCGGCCTGCAACTGCAACAGCCGTGGCGCCACCACCCCGCCCGAGTGCAACCAGGAGACTGGCGTCTGTTTGAACTGTCGAAACGGCACGTCGGGAGACAACTGTGAGAACTGTGCGCCTTTCGTCACCGGCGCTGAATGCGACACGTGCGAGACAAACTACTGGGGCCTCTCTCAGTCCGGCTGTCTGTGTGAGTTGCTATCACAGATTGGATAGATATAATAGTATACGGATAGATAGATATAATATATATATATATATATATATATATATATATATATATATATATATATATATATATATATATATATATAGAGAGAGAGAGAGAGAGAGAGAGAGAGAGATAATATATAGATAAATAGATAGATAGATAAATATAGATATTTATCGATAGATAGATAGATAGATAGATAGATAGATCGATGGATATATAGATAGATTAATAGACTAGATAGATATATAGATAAATATAGAGATAGATAGAAAGAAAATAAAGATTGATGGATAGATAGACTAGATATATATATATATATATATATATATATATATATATATATATATATATATATATATATATATATATATATATATATATATATATATATAATATAGAGATAGGTAGATAGAGAAATATAGAAAGATAGATAGATAGATAGATAGATAGATAGATAGAGAAACAAAGAGACAGACAAACAGATAGATAGATAGACAGATATAATGAAAACTAACGTGCATACAGACATACACACATACATACTTACCTACTTACCTACCTACCTACATACATATATAAATACATACATACACACATACATACACACATACATACATATATACATACATACATACATACATACATACATACATACATACATACATACATACATACATACATACATACATACATACAATGCAGATTATATTTATTAATAAGTATAAATTTATGTGTGTGTATTCACAATTACATCTAAACCTTTTTTCACTTCTCTGTGTTTCATTGTTTTAAGACCGTATTATGTTCTTTGTCGCGCGTTTCAGCCTGCGACTGTAGTTCTCCCGGGTCAAGGAGTGCAAGCTGTAACCAGGAGTCCGGACAGTGCGAATGTGCCACCAACGTCGTTGGACGCACGTGTGACAAGTGTGACGAAAATTTCCACCAACTGACTGCAACAGGTTGCATAGGTAAGTGGAATAAGTAATCGCTGCATGCTCGCTCTCTCTCTCTCTCTCTCTCTCTCTCTCTCTCTCTCTCTCTCTCTCTCTCTCTCTCTCTCTCTCTCTCTCTCTCTCTCTCTCTCTCTCTCTCTCTCTCTCTCTCTCTCTCTCTCTCTCTCTCTCTCTCTCTCTCTCTCTCTCTCTCTCTCTCTCTCTCTCTCTCTCTCTCTCTCTCTCTCTCTCTCTCTCTCTCTCTCTCTCTCTCTCTCTCTCTCTCTCTCTCTCTCTCTCTCTCTCTCTCTCTCTCCCTCTCCTCTCCCTCTCTCTCTCTCTCTCTCTCTCTCTCTCTCTCCCTCTCCTCTCTCTCTCTCTCTCTCTCTCTCTCTCTCTCTCTCTCTCTCTCTCTCTCTCTCTCTCTCTCTCTCTCTCTCTCTCTCTCTCTCTATCTCTCTCTCTCGTTTCTATTCCTCTCTCCTATCTGTCTCCCTCTCCCTCCCTCTCTCCTCCCTCCCTCTCTCCTCCCTCTGCTCCTCTCTCTTATGAAGGGACTGGTTGAACGTTCGAGTTAAATTCTTTGTAACCCTTGGAACGGAGACTCTTAGCATACATCCTCGGTTAGCATGAGACCAGTTGTGCGTCCCTGCATCTTAATCCGCCTTCGGCAATCGGGTGGGCCCCACGGAATTACATTCGGGTAAGACGTGGGAGTGGGGGGGAGTACCAGTCAATGCCGAAGCTCGCTTAGCTCCCTTTCGGGAGTAGGTTCAATGTCAATCAATAGAGGCCAAGTCGTTGCATTCAATTTTTGTTGTTGTTGCTTCGTTGATTTGTTTGGTTGTTTTTCCATAACTATTTAGTGCCAAAATAGAAGCACCGATTTGGCATGGAATCCACAAGGGAAAATATCGAGAGGGCGACCAAGAATGACTTGGAGGAGAGAGATTGAGACGGAGATGGCGAGACGGAGAAAAACATGGGGTGAGTTGCAGACGTTGACGCAGAAAAGAGATGGCTGGCGGCCGGCTTTTTGCTGATGCCCTTTGCTCCACGGGGAGCTGAGAGGAAAAGAAGAAGAAGAAGAAGAAGAAGAAGAAGAAGAAGAAGAAGAAGAAGAAGAAGAAGAAGAAGAAGAAGAAGAAGAAGAAGAAGAAGAAGAAGAAGAAGAAGAAGAAGAAGAAGAAGAAGAAGAAGAAGAAGAAGAAGAAGAAGAAGAAGAAGAAGAAGAAGAAGAAGAAGAAGAAGAAGAAGAAGAAGAAGAAGAAGAAGAAGAAGAAGAAGAGAAGAAGAAGAAGAAGAAGAAGAAGAAGAAGAAGAAGAAGAAGAAGAAGAAGAAGAAGAAGAAGAAGAAGAAGAAGAAGAAGAAGAAGAAGAAGAAGAAGAAGAAGAAGAAGAAGAAGAAGAAGAAGAAGAAGAAGAAGAAGAAGAAGAAGAAGAAGAAGAAGAAGAAGAAGAAGAAGAAGAAGAAGAAGAAGAAGAAGAAGAAGAAGAAGAAGAAGAAGAAGAAGAAGAAGAAGAAGAAGAAGAAGAAGAAGAAGAAGAAGAAGAAGAAGAAGAAGAGACAGAAGAAGAAGGAAAGAAGAAGACGGACAAACTCTTCCGAAGTCCTATGGAACCAGCAGAAGCGAGGTCTATGCAGACTTGGAAGAAGAAGAAGAAAGGAAGAAGAGAAGAAGAAGAAGAAGAAGAAGAAGAAGGGGGGAGGGAGGGAAGCAATTGAAAGCTACCACATCATGCCATACGCCTAGAAACACCAGCACTAGCTTGAATAAAAACATGAGTCCTGTCCAGGAGGCGATTACCATGGAACCAGTCCAGTTGAACGAGGTCTATCTCAGCTCCATTGCAGGGCAGGGGGGAGTTATATCTCAATCCTTGCAGGCTTACCACATCAGCTCCATTGCAGGTGCACGTGAGTTATATCTCAACTCTCTTGCAGGCTTCTGTCTCAGTTCCATTGTAGGTGCACATGAGTTATATCATCATCTCCCTTGCAGGCTTTGTCTCAGCTCCATTGTAGGTGCACATGAGTTATATCTCAACTCCCTTGCAGTCTTCGTCTCAGCTCCATTGTAGGTGCACATGAGTTATATCTCAACTCTCTTGCAGGCTTCATCTCAGTTCCATTGTAGGTGTACATGAGTTATATCTCATCTCCCTTGCAGGCTTCGTCTCAGCTCCATTGTAGGTGCACATGAGTTATATCTCAACTCCCTTGCAGGCTTCGTCTCAGCTCCATTGTAGGTGCACATGAGTTATATCTCAACTCCCTTGCAGGCTTCGTCTCAGTTCCATTGTAGGTGCACATGAGTTATATCTCAACTCTCTTGCAGACTGTTCAACTCCATTGTAGGTGCACATGAGTTATATATCAACTCTCTTGCAGACTGTTCAACTCCATTGTAGGTGCACATGAGTTATATCTCAACTCTCTTGCAGACTGTTTAACTCCATTGTAGGTGCACATGAGTTATATCTCAACTCACTTGCAGGCTTCGTCTCAGCTCCATTGTAGGTGCACATGAGTTATATCTCATCTCCTTGCAGGCTTCGTCTCAGCTCCATTGTAGGTGCACATGAGTTATATCTCAACTCCCTTGCAGGCTTCTTCTCACTTCCATTGTAGGTGCACATGAGTTATATCTCAACTCACTTGCAGGCTTTGTCTCAGTTCCATTGTAGGTGCACATGAGTTATATCTCAACTCACTTGCAGGCTTTGTCTCAGTTCCATTGTAGGTGCACATGAGTTATATCTCAACTCACTTGCAGGCTTTGTCTCAGCTCCATTGTAGGTGAACATGAGTTATATCTCAACTCCCTTGCAGGCTTTGTCTCAGTTCCATTGTAGGTGTACATGAGTTATATCTCAACTCCCTTGCAGGCTTCTTTCTCAGTTCCATTGTAGGTGCACATGAGTTATATCTCAACTCACTTGCAGGCTTTGTCTCAGCTCCATTGTAGGTGCACATGAGTTATATCTCAACTCACTTGCAGGCTTCTTCTCAGCTCCATTGTAGGTGCACATGAGTTATATCTCAACTCCCTTGCAGGCTTCTTCTCACTTCCATTGTATGTGCACATGAGTTATATCTCAACTCACTTGCAGGCTTTGTTCAACTCCATTGTAGGTGCACATGAGTTATATCTCAACTCACTTGCAGGCTTCTTCTCAGCTCCATTGTAGATGCACATGAGTTATATCTCAACTCTGCAGGCTTCTTTGTTCCAGA
>JAXRKP010000462.1:155000-245000 GCA_037039925.1 Doris montereyensis
CCCCCACCCGCAAGGCCCTCGCTTTGCCCCCCCCCCACCCCTAAGGCCCTCGCTTTGCTCCCCACCCCTAAGGCCCTCGCTTTGCCCCTCCCCCCAATGCATTCGTTTTGCCCCCCCCCTTCTAAGGCCTTCGCTTTGCCCCTCCCCCTCCCACACAGACACAGACACACATGCACAAACACACAGAGACACAGACACACACACAAACACACAGACACATACACACCCATACAGACACGCGTGCGCACAGACACACACACACACACACACACACACACACGCGCGCCGAGAAAGCAGGCAAACAAAACGAAAAAAGATACGACTAAAAACTCATTGTCGATTCGAAGGGAATATTGTCATTGTCGACTTAAGGGAATATTGTCATTGTCGACTTAAGGGAATATTGTCATTGTTAAGTTAAGGAATATTGTCATTGTCAACTTAAGGGAATATTGTCATTGTTAAGTTAAGGAAATATTCGATCCGCCACTTCTCTCATCATCGAAAGCGTGTGAAAGCTTAGAAACAGTAAACAGACAAGTTTGAATTTGGTCTTTGTTCGTGTTCAATATCAATCGACTGTAGCCTGGCATCAATCAATGGATAGACTAGTGTTGTTAAAGAAACATTTAAATAGAGACACATTATAAGAAAACCGCACATTTCAGTTGAGGTCACAATTCAACAATCATAAGTGTATTAAGACCAATAAGTCGTGAATAAAAGAGATTCCAACAATGAAACTCTTATTTTTAAAATATCTGATATGAGTTCACCACCCACATCCACAACCGAGGAAGAAAATGACACTAAGAAGTACATGTAATTATTTGTAATATTAAAGTCCCATAGGAACAAAGAAGTACATGTAATTATTTGTAATATTTAACTTTTAAAGTCCCATAGGAACAAATACTAGATAAATACAACAAGGAATAGACACACACAAAAAATTGGCCACCATGGGGATCGTTTTGAACAGGCGACCTCTCTGTCAGCATCCATCACCTTGCCATGAAAAGAAAGTGTGCCAGTGCTACCAAGGGAGATAACTACACTCCTCAGCTCGCTATACCACTTCCCGCCAAACTGTCACTCTTGCTTACACTTACACAGCCAGCTTCAAACCACCACTCTTGCTTACACTTACACAGCCAGCTTTCCACCTTTGTACAGATAAGTCAGTATATTAAAAAAAGCCGTAGAGCTTTTCTTCCAAAGGTGTCTTGCTCGGCCATATCACGATTCTCTCTGATGCATGGAGCGGATACTGCTGGAGAATATGTTCAGTGTTCTGATGGGGCGTTCCACGTTCACATCCTTCTGATTCACCAACTTTCAGATAGCGATACATATTTGGATGGAGACAGTTGTGCCCAGTCCTGAGTCTGAATACTGTGACCTGGAACTTTCTGTCTTGTTGGTGAATGGGGTCTTTGGGGTTATAGATTTTCTCCCATTGATTGCAAAATTTCAAGAATAACAGTGGAAAAAACATGGAGACAAAACAAAACATACCATTCTCACATAACAGGGTATTTAGTCTGCATCAATGACTGGAAAGTGTTGAAAACACTGCACATCTAATTTGAAAATATACAAAAAATGATGAAAGACTTTCTTTTAATAAGACAATACACTTGTATATCTGACAATGTACAAATCTTAAAGTATGACATGCAATGTATGAATTATTAGGGTAAAATGCACCAAGGTATCCCCTCAGTTTGATTCATTGAGATTTGCAGCATCCACCATATGCAGTGATCTCAAGGTGAATTAAAAGGAAACAGCAAGATGAAATGTAAGTGAAAGAGTGGAAGAAAAGAAGTAGGACCTACCAGCAGCCTACAGTCAGTCAGCCTGTACTTGTGTGGGATACAGATTATAAATCCAATTTTATCTACAATGTTCAAACTATAAATCCAATTTTATCTACAATGTTCAAACTATAAATCCAATTTTATCTACAATGTTCAAACTATAAATCCAATTTTATCTACAATGTTCAAACTATAAATCCAATTTTATCTACAATGTTCAAACTATAAATCCAATTTTATCTACAATGTTCAACAAAAGAAATGCATATCAAATATCTAAAAAGAACTAAAGGTACACAAAGGACAAAATCATGGAAATGAAATCTTTACACCTTGGGTAATTGACTGAAACAAAATTAGATAAAAAAATTGGTTGAAAAGAACTCGCTCACAATAACAAAACAAAACACTCTCATGAAATATATATGATAATGATAGGTCGTAGAAAGGATTTTAAGTTACATGGAAATAATAATATTCCTTTTTTTTGTGTTAAACATACTATTTTTCTGAAAGATAAAGATGGCTCTCAATCATCATTAAGATCAGGAACAACAAAAGATACCCTCACAGGCTTGGTAACCTTCACAAAATTTGTCTCCCGCTGCACGCAAACTTCATCGCTACCAGTACCAACTATCATCTGAGACTGAGTGTCGTCCAGCATCTGCCTATCGTGAGAAACCTGAGTTTGATCTACGAGGTCACCCTGGCCTAAAAACGCAGAATCGCTGTAATCATTAAGATGAGCGGAGTCACTGTTATTATGATCACCGGGCTCCCCACCATTCTGGCATGAAACACCCACTAACGACGATTTGCCAGACAGTCTCATCTGTGCTGGAAAGGCTTCAGCGCCTTCACATCCTTCACTTCCTTCCGCTTTGAGGGCGTCAAACTTTGCCGCATGTAAAGTATCGGTGGTTTGTTCGCTCATAAAAACCACGCTTACGTTGCCCGCGTGGTCTCCATCTTTTCCGATATTGCATTAGGCCTATATGGAATGTCAGACGGAACAAGTGAGACGGAGTTCTGTCCATCTGTCATGGAAGTACTGGAATGGGAAGGCATGCTTTCAAGTGGTAAGGAGACTTCCTTACGTCCGTCTAGATTTCTTTTAGGAGCAGTTGAAGTTGAAGATTCCTGGGGCCGCACAAGTACTTCATGAGCTTTCTCATTGGATATTTTTAGAGGTAGTCTAGAAGGCGGAGATCTTCCCATACAAATGGAATGTTTATCGGACTGCAAGCTGGGAGAAAGTCGCGGCGGAACGGTTTTGATTTTTAACATCGTCTGAAATCAATTTGGAAGCAGGGGAAAGTTGTCCGGCTTTCTCACCAGAGTTATCTATAGCATTGTATGCACCTGAATTCCCTGAAAAACTTTCTTTCTCCTGATTAGTGTGGTCTCCAGATGATGTTTTGGAAGACGATTTCATAGATGATGCAAGTGCTTTTGACAGTTGACTGGATGTTCTAGCACAGGTACTACTTATATTGCTTGTACTATTCTGGTCTCTTCCTTTGGTAGAGGTACTGCTGTCTTTGCTGGCACTTGCAGCACTCTTAGGAGAAGATTGTTTCCTTGTCGGCCGTTGCCCCACTGCGCTGGATGTTGCTGTCGCTTTTGAGGATCTTGATGTTGTGGAGGACGAGGACACTGATGATGGTGAGCCTGACCTCGATTTTGATTTTGCTAATGATGAACTCATGACAGGCCGTTTCTGGTCGGGGTTTTGGATCGGGAAAATGGTCCAGATGAAGATAGGAGGAACTTTCCAGAATCTGAGACTGAAACGTCTTATTGATGGAGGACCACTGTTTGGAGCGCGTGACCATATGAATGTGAGTTCTCAGAAACTTCTCACACCTCTTGATCATAGTCTCCAGCAAATCCAACAAATTTTGCTCCGGTGACTCCAACATTGTCTGATTCGTTTTGAGATCAATCAGAGTTTGGTAGACCGATATGGCTGTGTCGACGGGCAGAGAATCAACCACCGAATTAAAAATTTCTTCAAGAGCGCTGGCCTTCCAGGAGGCGACTTTGGCCCACGTCAAAAATTCCGGAGCGTGGATGACCTTGATGAAGTTGGCCGACGTGTGCTCTATGGCCAAATCCATCAACTGCGTTGTAAGGCAGAGAATGGGCTCGGTCCACTTGACCCGGGGAAGACTCGTCATTAATCTGTCACAATCCATGATTATGTCTAACACGTTGACCTCCGTCATTTGGCTGATGACAGCTCCCACGCACAGCTGGTGCAAGGCATCGGAAAGGGAAGCAAAGGCCTTGGTGAACCAGACTTTAGTGAAGTGTCTTGTCATCCACTTCAACAATCGATCCTGCAGCTCCTCCAGGTTAAAACTGTGACACAGACTAAGAGCTTCTGAGGATTTGCTGATGCAAGTGGCGCAAGGCTTGTGAAAGAAATGGCACATGTCTTTCCTCATGAAAAATTGCAAGACAAGTTTCATGGTCTCCACTCCGTACATGTCCGCCACGATGAAAAGGTCGAGCAATTCGAAGAAGAGATAACGTCGATGACACCTCCGTAAAAGAAAAGCAAGACCTTTTCTATAGCGGCGGACACGCCTCCAAATGCACCACCTCCAGGCTACTCTCAGACCACTGACCCCCAAACATGGCATTGAAATAGGGGCTCCGTGCCGACAGGAGGCACTTGTGGGCTAAAAAGTGCACTCCCTCCACGGACAGACAGCAATCACAAAGGAGCTGTTGGAGGTACAAACGCAAGCAAATCGTTGCCCAGAGGGCTGCATGTGCTGTAAGGGTTAACAAAACAATCAGCACCTTTGGTGGATTCTGATGACGGTTCGAGTTCATGCACACCATTAGCTGTTGAGTTTTACGCTAGAAGAAGAAGTACACATTTCAATTTCCTTGTTTGCCTCGATACATCCTCCATCAACCAAAGGCATAAAACTCATGCTCGTCTCATTTTGACTTTTGTTGCCCACTGGGATATTTACACTGCCGACAGATTGACAAGAGCCATCCTTTATAACTTTGGACGTCGACGAGTTATTTTTCACAATGGGCTTGTCGCCGGTCAACTCTTTAGATGGCAAACGTTGGTCAACATTTTCTTCCCAGAAATCAACCCCATTTTAGTTTTTATGCTAAAACAATTATCACAATGTTCATAATCTTGCTCACATTCTAATGCTCTTGTCGTTGCTTTCTGATCCTCTAAAGAAAAAACATCTGCACCAGCTGCACTGTCAACATTGTTTACACCGTTTGAGCTATTTGTCACTCAACAATAAGTTTACCTTTAACTTCAATTGGGGGAGCATTTGTCTTAGACTCAAGACTTTCCCCATTGACCTCAATCTGATCTTTTGTCACATTCTCACAATGGGTTAATTCTTTGACCCCATTCTTATCATTGGTCTTTTTCTCAAAATCAGTTTCGCCTTTGACCTCACTCTGAGCATCGGCCACTTTTTCACAACCAGTTTCACCTTTGACCTCACTCTGAACATTGGTCTCTTTCTCAAAATGAGATTCACCTTTGACATTACTTTGAACATTGGTCAATTTTTCACAACCAGTTTCATCTTTGACCTCATCTTGAACATTGGTCACTTTTTCACAACCAGTTTCATCTTTGACCTCATCTTGAACATTGGTCACTTTTTCACAACCAGTTTCATCTTTGACCTCATTCTGAACATTTGTCACTTTCTCAGATTCAGTTTCACTTCTGACCCCATTCGGAACATCAGTCACTTCTTCACAACCAGTTTCGTCTTCGACCTCACTCTGAACATTGGTCACTTTCTCAAAATGAGTTTCACCTTTGGCCTCACTCTCAAAATTTGACACCTTTTCGCGACGTGTTTCATCTGTTATCTCATTCTGTAAATTTGTCCCATTCTCCTCCCAATGGGTTCCGTCCCTAACATCTGTTCCCTCACCCTTTACGACACTTTCCTATTATCACACTCATTCTTTTCACACGACGTGTCTCTAGCGTTTCCATTGGGAGTTTCCCTCTTCACTTCAGTCTGGACACGCATATTTTCACAACGACCATCCTTGATATCAATTTGTGTATCAGAATCACACGATGCTGAGCACTTTGTCCTGGAGATGAGAATATCTGAATTTCTCTCTCCGGCTCCATTCTCATCTACACCGTCCAATGAGTCAGCAGCCAGTGTTGGTGACGACCCTTGCTTGCTTCCTCGGTGGCTGGAGAGTGACCCAGGTGCGGTATCAATTCTTCAAACAAAAGCTTTGCGTCATTCACACAATACAGCTGCCTGCAATTCATAAACACAAATAAGACATTAAATCCGTTATATATAAAGTTTTCAAAATAGTAAAAATTAAAATTTTCATTGCAAACCCTTTATAATTTATATCTAATATTCTGTCTCAGATCGTGTTTAAAAATATCATCAAAGAAGAAACAGATAAAACACTGTCTCATCCCCGTTCGCTTGCTTACCTTTGAAAAGGGAAAAGGAAATAACATCCATGATATAAATGAGACCTCCGTCCGTCAACACAAAGTGCAGGATCCCATCCACATCCTGCGTCATATCAAAAGGATTTATATCTATATACCACCAGTGAAACTGTCCTAAACGCACAAGTCCACGATACGTGGAATATAATGAAAATTTGTCCTTAAAATGATCAAAAGCATGTTTCTTTCGTATCTTTATATATATTGGAGGCCTTGCACCACATCACAGCTCACTTCACACACATGATCTACACAAAGATTTCATTTCTTTTCTTCAAAAAGCATAGCATAGTTTTGCAGCCCGTTTTTGCAGCCCTCTTCGATGATTTATGACGTTTTTCACTCTACCTGAAAGAATAATGTCAGGTGGACACGTGTTTAGACAGTTTCACTGACAATAATATATAGTTCTGAGATCATCCTTCTTTGTGCGTTGAAAGCTAAATTTCCAGGCCACTAAGAGTAACCATGTGTTGCATGGAGTTTCTAAACAATCCAAAGACTGTCTTCAGTTGAGGACTTTTCCTACCACAAGTGATGTTTAATTAAGGAAAATGTCTTTGAGCAAAATGTTCATTCACCTAAGCCACCATCTGGAAGATGTTTTATAACATTATAAACATGGAATAGTATCCGTCATGCCAACCCACAAAAAAAACTCCTTGATGTCGAGTACTGACTCGATCTGATTATCGTATTTAATATCACCCTGGGGTGTCGCATGCTTGTTTGACCTACACGATAACATTCTTCTTGTGTGTCAGGTAAATAAGATAAAAATAAAGATGGATTTACAGTTCGTATCCCCAAGTGCAGCTCACCTTTATCCGTCAGCAGGCTCACCTTCTCAATCCGTCAGGTCAGGCCATCTTTCTCTTTAGTTCAAAAGTCAAGTCAGGAAGTGGAGTGAAAGTACTTTTCCTATGAGTACAACGTTGTTCCACCTCAACTCCCGGTGGTTCAGCAAACAGTACACAAGTCTGTTAGTGTTAGGATTTTGTACTAACATTCTGACGCGGTCAGTGTGTAGTGTGTAATTAACGGCGTCAATTTTCTCTACCTACTCATTCACTCATATTGGATTGTTATTATTATTATCATTATCATCACAGTTACTCATTGGATTGTTATTATTATCATTTGTGATTATCATCAGTTACTCATTAGAGTGAAGATCTATACTGTATTTGTGATTTCCAATCTAGATTAGATCTAGTACAACTAGTTGTGTTATTTTTATTTTATTGAACATGCAAAAAGGTCCACCTGTGCCAGTTTCCCAAACACACGGTCAAGAGGTTGAAAGGGTTAAAAGTAAAAGCTTGAATCAGTGTTCTTGCATTTTTCCACCACGTAAGAACAAGAAAATTACCAGCTCACAACGCTACTATGGTTCAGCAAATAAGACAATGCCTCAACTAAAGTGAGCATCATTTCGTGTTGTGGAACTCATCAGACATTCCTAGAGAGTTCACTGAAAACTTAAATATCCATGTGTGTGGAATTATATGGATTTATCCTTCATGCATTCATTTTTTTACACAAGCCAGGACCATATGTTGCTATCAAATCATGTTTGATATCTTTTTTGAAAAACTACATGGCCAACATTTTATTTAAGAAGCATCAATAACTGTGAAATAGTCAGCATAGAAATTAGAAAAAACCAAGCAACAGCCAAGCTTTATCCTCATCAAGATAAAGTGAAACTAAAAAGAAAGTTTTTGATTTCTCAACTGGAACGTTGTACAATGTTATCATGATCACCAGCCCTGATTCCTTATTATATATATATTATATATAATATATGTAATATATATTATAATATATTTTTTAGATAAAAGCGATTATATATATATAGAGGGAAAATGTTGTTTGTTTGTTTTTAAAAAGCGATTCCAGGCAGAGGGAAAATAAACTTTCGGTAATATTTTGGTATAGTTCAGATAGTTTAAAGTATGTTATGTGTCATTATTTCTTTTGACAAAAGTTCTTCCCTTTACACTTCGGTTATTTTGTTCTAATTAAAAAAATAATCCCTATTGCGTTTATACTGACTCAAAATTATTTTTTTCCTTTTTTTCAGTCCCACATTGTGTACATACACACTGCTAACGTAGAATGATTGAAAGTCTCCATATTATTATTAGACTATCTAGACGTGTGTGGTAGAAATGTTGGTTTTTACTTTGATAAGATGTCATGAATGAAATGTTGTAAAAATAATTGTTTTTCGGAAGAAATTATTATTATTTCTTACTACAATATTACTATGATCATGACTAATATTATATAATATTCTTAATGTTCCTGTTATTATTGTTGTTATTGCTACTGTCCATTTCATCAAATTGTTGTGATTTATACTTTCATCACCCAATCATAGATCTAATTAACGAGCCTTAGAATGGACACTCTGGTGCTAACTTGACCTTTTGAACCCTGTTTCCTTTTATATATATATATATATATATATATATATATATATATATAGAGAGAGAGAGAGAGAGAGAGAGAGAGAGAGAGAGAGAGAGAGAGAGAGAGAGAGAGAGAGAGAGAGAGAGGGGGGGGGAGAGAGGGGGAGAGAGAACCCTGTTTCTCCAACACTCTGCACCTCCCCCCCCATCCTCCTTTTTCACCAATCCTTTCATGTCCAAGAGAGAAAAGAGAGAGAGTAGAGAGAGACTGTCACCCAATCTCTTAGAGAGAGAGAGAGAGAGAGAGAGAGAGAGAGAGAGAGAGAGAGAGAGAGAGAGAAAGAGAGACGGAGACAGAGAGACAGAGAGACAGAGAGAGAGAGAGAGACAGAGAGAGAGAGAGAGAGAGAGAGATAGATAGATATAGAGAGAGAGAGAGAGAGAGAGAGAGAGAGAGTGAGAGAATGAGAGAGGAAGAAAAAGAGAGAGAGAGAGAGAGAGAGAGAGAGAGAGAGAGAGAGGGGGGAGAGAGAAAGAGGGGGGGGAGAGAGAGAGAGAGAGAGAGAGAGAGAGAGAGAGAGAGAGAGAGAGAGAGAGAGAGAGAGAGAGAGAGAGAGAGAGAATGTCACATCAGTCAAAAATTGTTGTTTACATGAAATCTCTTATCTGTGTCTCAGTCATCCCGTTGACACGAATGCCGTTCCTGTCACATCCCTCAGTGTTCATGGTGGCAAACATTCGCCTCTCCAGCCCAATGTCTTGTGCTCTGAAACGGCCAGTGGTGAAATAAAATAAAATAGAACCAAAAAACCTCCAAATTTTGTTTTCTTTTTTATGCTTATGTGCCGTTATAGCTATCTTCTAGCGTTACTGGGGTGGCATCAGCAGCCTAGTGATTTTGTTGCCAACTTGACATCATAATGACGAGGCCCTAAGGTCAAAATCTGGCAATACTAGATCAATTTTGTGTCCCCTGGGAAACTTCTCATATATAGAGCTCTGGCGCATCAGAAAAAAAGAAAAAAAGAAAAAAATATTACTTACTCACTATACACACAACCACACGGAAAAATGCAAAAGACGGGCTAAAAAATTACATTGTGAAACAATACTCTCTAACCAGAAACATTATAAGCTTTCTAAATAAATATGCCTTCAAATGCATCCAGAGATGGTGACAAATTCACGTCATTGGAGAGATCATTCCATACCCTTGAACTGAAATGTTGGAAGCTGCGTTCACCAGCTTTTGAACGGCAGCGTGGGTTGTTGAGTTGAAGGGCATTCTTCATCAACCTTAGTAGTCTGTGCATGGCTCATGGCGAGACAGCAAATTGCTGATATATGCTGGTACCACATCAGAACACGGAGACAGTGAACACACATTTTCCCAGCCGACCAAAGTGAATATGGCTACCAGCAAAAAACAGCTGGGTGTCAAAACATTTGCGACTGACTAGCGCCTGTCCAGGAGTTGATTGTTATCATCTGTTCCGCTTACGCTATAGAAACCGGCATACGCCCCAAGCTCTGTATGGGGCGTAAGATTAAGAACCTTGAAGAAACTTTTTACCTACGTACTTACTTACTTGGCATTTTACTGATTCATAAAATCATTTTTTCCCTGGTTTCTGCGGTCGCATTTGCAAGAACTTTGACTTATGGGAATGTCGTAGTAATCTAATATATAAACACCATCAATAAAAGAATTTATAAAAACAAGCAAAGCTCCTTCAAGGCCCTTATGACTCATAAACAAGCGTATCCCAGTTTCTATGGTGTGAATCGGAACAGGTGATTAATAATCACTTCCTAGGACGGAAGAGCGTATCCCAGTTTTCTATGGCGTGAATCGGAACAGGTGATTAATAATCACTTCCTAGGACGGAAGAGCTTATCTCCAGTTTCTATGGCGTGAATCGGAACAGGTGATTAATAATCACTTCTAGGACGGAAAGAGTTTATCTCAGTTTCTGGATAATCACTTCCTGGGACAGGACGGGACGTAGTCTGGTGCAGCTTTTTACTCCCAAGCTAATGTTTGTATCCATTCGCACCTGTAAAGCGGCTTTCCCACTGAAAGACTTCACTTTTATCGTCCATCTCCGATGGGACAGGTGTTGATCCACCTACCTGGACCAGGAAGAGTAGATTATGCTCGAAAAACTCGTCTCCTGCTGCCTTGCAGGGCAGTCTTGGCCGACCACAGGCTAAGAGGACTAAACCCTGACAAAAAATAGCATGCTGTCTTGCAGGTCGGTCTTGACTGATCAAAGGCTAAGGGAGTTAACCTGATAAAACATAACTACCTGCTGCCTTGCATACTGGTCTTGAATGACCTAAGGTTGTTAACCCTGAAAGAAAATAACAAGGCCTGGTAGAGGAGCCTCAAGGGAGCAGCCACCATCTACCTAGGGTACAGTGGGCTAATCTCCGCTTATCTGCATAGAAATAAATTAATATACCCGGCTTGACCTTTCAATGACAAAAATGGAAACAAACACAGACTGTGGTTTTTGGAACATGGAATGTTAGGGCAATAAATGGAAGAGTTAGCATTAGTTGAAGAAATGGAAAAATTCAAAGTAAACATTTTGGCCATTTACAGAAACAAAGGAAAAAAGGACAAGGAATAGACAATGAGGACCAAATCACACTTTAATTTTAATCTTACCAGAAGTAGATGTCAAAGATAGAGCTAGAGCAGGATTACGTCTTCTAGTGCATAAAGGCATGAAAAGTTACTAGAAAGTTGGAAATTTATAAGCCCAAGGCTATTTGAGGT
Source organism: Doris montereyensis (assembly GCA_037039925.1). Classification (NCBI taxonomy): domain Eukaryota; kingdom Metazoa; phylum Mollusca; class Gastropoda; order Nudibranchia; family Dorididae; genus Doris; species Doris montereyensis. Next base: position 166,527 of record JAXRKP010000462.1, read on the forward strand.
AAATATTAAACCAAAGGAAGAGAAATTAAATTATTAATAGCTTATGGACCAAACGAAGACGCCACTACAGAAGAAAAAGATATCTTCGAAAACGATTTACAAATAGCTGGAGAATCTTAAACACAAACATGAATAAATTATTTTAGGAGATTTAAATGCTAGAGTTGGTAACAATATAAAAACGTCAGGAGGAGTAATAAGTAAAGAAGGAGAGACAACAACTTCTGCAAATGGAATTTCAAGGAGCTAATAGATGTTTTCCTAAAGAATATCATAAAAATAGCAAACACCTTTTTCCTCATAAAGATATCCACAAATACACAAGAGTAAGGAAGACAGGTGTGAAAAATCAATGATAGACCATAATAGTTAGCAGCTGAAATTTTACAGTACATTGGATGCAAAGTAAACAAAGGTTCAAAATATTTGTAAATCACCTAGTGATTGCCAAACTGAATTACTGACTCGAATCAGGAAAGAGATAGAACTAAATAAACCAATAGTAAAACAGATATACTAATCTAGGATAAAAGATTTATCAGTGAAAGACAGATGGATCTGAATGATACCACAATAGAAGAAAAGTGGCAAATGTATAAAGAAACACTCGTCAGTTGTACTGAAGAGGTCTGTGATTAGGAAACAAATTAAAGACAGAGGAAAAGAACAACTTGGTGGAAGCTATCAAGGAAATCAAAAGCTGTTCGGGGGGGGGGGGGCGGAATTCTACAAATTTAATATTCTAGCTGTCCTTCTTTATGGTTCTGAATCTTGCAAAAACAACAAATAACATCTGCAGAAAGCTGGACACCTTTCAAAACAAATGTCTCAGAAAGATCCTCAAAATATTTTGGTCAAACACGATATCAAACAACAACCTTAGAGAAAGAACTTCACTGGAGTCAATATCCCAGATTGTGAGGAAGAGAAGATGGAAGTGGACTAGTCACATCCTTAGGATGAATGCTGATGCCATCCCTAAAATAGCCCTCAGATGGACTCCTCAGGGAACAAGGAAGAGAGGTCGCCCGCTAGAAACCTGGAGAAGAAGCATCAAAAAAGAGATGAAGATGCAGGGATGGACGTGGGGGTAGATGAAAAAATTGGCATCTGATCGTGTTCAATGGTGATCCACTGTGTCGGCCTCATGTGTTGCCCAAGCACCTTGAGGATAAGTGCTTGGAAAGGCATTTGTAGGTAAACAAGAATTGTCAACAAAAACCAAAATGGCAGTATACAACACAGTTTATTATCCTACTCTCCTCTATGGCGGAGAAACTTGGACCTTAGACAATAGAGAATACAGTAGAGTACAGGCAGCTGAAATGAAATATCAAAGAAGAGCGGTAGGGAAAACTAAAAGAGACAAAATCAGAAACACAACAATAAGAGATCAAACCAAAGCAGATGGCATAAAAACTAAGATAGAAATAAATCAATTGAGATGGTTTGGGCATGTAAACAGAATGAATGACAATAGAATAGCTAAATCAGTATACAGTGCTAAAGCCAAAGGTAAAGGACCAAAAGGCAGACCTCGGAGAAAGTGGGAAGAAGATATAAAAGAGGCATTGAAGAATAGAAATTTAACTTTTTGGAAGGAAACAGAAAATGCAGGACAGGGCATCCTGGAGAAAGATCATCTCTGGCATCTGAACCCATACACCGAAAGGTAGAATGGCAACTGATAAAGAAAGAAAGGGATGGGAATCTGTCGGTCCCAAGCTTAAATCCCAATAGAGACATTGTTTTTTTTTAAATTGTTTGTTTTATTCTTAAGCATTTGTGATAATAAGCACACAGGGCTTGGGTTTAGTTTTTCAGTCTTTGTAAAGGGTTTTTAAAACAATGTATATGCCATAGTAAGAATGCAAAGACTTCTAAGATAAAATTATACAGGAATTCAATGGTGGTGTTTACTATTTTGCCTAAAGGTGCAACAATAAAAAAAAACGACAAAAAACTTGATTGCACCCGACAACCCAACAAACAATCGATTAATCCAGGCAAAGCCCAAGCACCTACAGCTAGTGTACTTTCACTTGAATAAAAAAACGCTCAATCACATTTTTAAAATTAAAAGTTTTGTTCGTTCACCTGGCCTGAAGAATACAGCGATGAGTTCTGACCTCACAGCTCCCATTCGTGACAATTACATCAGAGTGCAGTTCTTGTTCAAAGAGGCTGTTGGAGGGAGGAAAATACAATGCGATCAATTTCTTCTTTGATAAGACATTCTTTTTACAACCAAAACTAGCTTGAACATTTCAAATTTTCATTTGAAATTTACCCATCCATCATACAATCATACATGCAGTGATCTCAGGGTGAATTAGAGGAAACAGCAAGATAAGATAGACATGGAAAGTTGAAGTAATTAACCACTTTACAACCAAAACTAATATGGACATTTAAAATGAAGTGAAACCCTAGTTTTGAATTTTGAAGATTTTTCCTTAAAAACTAGCAAGATAAGATAGACATGGAAGTTAAATATAAGGAAAGATAGAATTGACATTCTCTTTGACATTGTGGGATGGCTTAGTCTCGTTCTGACCTATTTTAGTGTTCATTCACTGCAGTCACAAGCGACCACAAAAATATGGAACCGTTAAAAGATTGTCTAAATTTTGCAAAGGAGTCAGATTTTTTATCAAATTTCATTTACACAGAGATGAACTTTAGAAATTTTGCACATCAAATTTCACAACTATTGGATTTGTGTTATTTTCAACATTGACCCCAAAACACCATTTTGCACAAATTATGAGTACTCAATCTTCGTTGTCAATAGTAATGAATACATGGCTACAAAATCATGGTGGCGCAGTTCAGGCCCTAGGGATCATAAGGTCCCGAGTTTGCCCAACCATGTGTTCCTTTGAAAAGACATTTAACAGACATTTTCCCCACTCTACCCAGGTGCAAATGGGTACAAGCTTAAATTGCATCAGACTAGCGTCCTGGACAGGAGGTGATTATTGTCTCCTGTTCTCATTCCTCATTGAAATCGGGACAAGCTCCTCCTCTACGGGTCACAACGGCCTTGAAGGAACATTACTTGTTAAAAAATAAAATTATGGTTCTTAAGGCAGGAATATCAATTCGCCTTTAGCCCTCACGATCGTTTACCTTTGCTGAACTGCTATTGATATGCTGTGGACAACAGTAAAAGTCCTTTTGTGTTGATGTTTATGCTAGGACAGATTCTTTTATGCATGGGCACCTCATTCACCGGATTTGAACCTTCATGATGTTTCTTTTCTGGAGGTAACTTAAGGTTTCTTTTTATTTGATTTGATTTACCCACATCCACAGCTAAGGTGAATTTTGGGTTTTTGGTAACATTTTAAAAATTACGTCCAGACTTCCCTATCAACAGCCATGGGTTCTTTGACGTGCACAGAGTGTTGTTATATGCACACAGGACTAGGTGTCCACCTACCTGGACCGGAAAGGGTGGGAGGAGATTTTGCTAGAAGAAAAAAAATGGCGAAAACTTGTCAACTATTGACGGTGCTCGAACCCACTACCTTTAGGTCGCGAGGCCGACACCTTGCCTCTGGACTACCAAGTCCCCATGGTACTTAAAAACCATTGCTACAGAGAGAATCTGCAAACAATGAATGATATACGACCTGAAAGTGTGTGTACAGAGAATAGTGGATTCCCCGTATTTCAACCCATGAACTTAGTTTTTACATCAGGGAAAAGTTGCCGTTTAAAATAAATACAACTTCTTTGGCTTCCATTTTTTTTAAGTGGTCAACCGGTACTACAACTAGATCTAGAAGTGAAGGTAATGACATAAGATAATATGAAAGCCCCATAGAAACAAAGACAAGACAAATGCAAGGAAAAGAAAGGAAAAAATCCTGGCCACCATAAGGATCAAACCCGCCGACCTATATTTATATTTGTCTTGTCTTTGTTCCTATGGGGACTTTCATATTATCTCATGTCATTACCTTCACTCCCGACATGCCCCTTGCCTTACTGATTGTCTTTATCTACTAGATCTAAAATGGGCCTATTGGACCAACACTGTGTACTGATCGTTGCTTCAGTCTGCGGCACCCATTTCAATAATAACATATTACTACCCTCTTCATTGTCTACCTCGGTGGTTTTGATAAATGCAATCCCAAATTTTTTACAAAGGTTGTTTTTATTGAAATTTAGCTTAGCACATCCACCATATGTTGTGAATTCAGGGTGAAAAAAAGGAAACAGCATGATGAAAGATAAGCAAAAGAGTAAAAGAAGTAGGACCTAATAGCAGCACCCGACAACCAACTGCTGTTTACAAGGACAAAGGAAGGGTTATCTTCCTTCACAATTCATGTTCTGTTAATATAAGGAATGGTTGGTCAGATAAGATTACAAATTTTATAATGGAAACGAGGTGAAAATAAGCGGGGGTTCTGGGGGTCTCCCCCTGATTACGTGATAACCCAGTGATAGAAAAAGGGGGTTTCAGGGGTTCCGCCCCTCTACTCCCCCTGATTACGTGAGAACCAACTGAAAAATAAAGAGGGAGGATTCCAGGGGTCTCTCCCCATGAATAAAAGTCATAAAATAAAACATAGAATAGATTATATTACAATAATACTCAACAAAATATATTGTATTCTGATAATTAGCACTATTTGGCATGTAAGGATTAAAAACCACCTGGCCGCATTTTGTTTAATTTGTATTTCACTTACGGATCAAACTGGATGTTACTTCTCCAGGAGTGCCCAAAGAAAGTAATAACAAACCGTGAGGGCTCTTTGGCAATCCTTGACCAAAAAAAAACCCAGTTGTTACATAACATCATTATAGACAAAGCAAAGGAATTATACCTCATAAGGTCCTCAAGGAGTCCAGAGGCAACCTTGAGTCGCAGCTTCTCTTGTTCTTGTTGACTTTTGTTTGCAAAAGCTTGACTCATTCCTGGGGGCTGAGAGGCGCCCAGACTCCCAGTTGCCTTGTCCTTGGGCCTTGCCATGATGAACACTTAAAAGGGGAAGTTGATGTGACTCATGCTATTCATTCCTGAGATGAAAGAAAAGTAATGCTATACTTTTGCAGTACGCACGTTATGGATATTTCTACTAAAAATTACGCTAAACATTGAAACTTATTCATGAATATTAAAATAGCTTTTTATTGTTTACTCACTTGAGACGGATGCACCGCTGGTGTGTGCAACTGGACGGATGTGCCACCCCTTGGCACATTATACACTTTGAGGATCAGTATCCTCTATAATAATACGTCTAGAATGTGGGGAACAGGTTCTAAAGCTAGTTTAGCCCTTTGCTTCGTGGATTTGGATTTATACGTTGAAGGGCCTTGCGGTATAAATTCAAAATGGAGAGAACGTGCATAGGCCTATAATAATCCTGCTGATGAACTGCTGTGCGGAAGCAGTTCACAGTCATCGCATGTTACTGTCATCGAGATGGTTCCAGTCAAATATTGTATTATACTGGAAAGGTTGAAACATTTTTTATTCTGAGTAGTATAGGTATAAATATAAAAACACCAGCTGATTTGCCTTTCTTCCATCTTGAAGGGATGGTAAGTTTAGGTATAGTCTTCTGTTATGAAGCGGTCGGCTTGCTGTTGTACTTTTTCGATCTTCTGTTTATCTTTCTGTAGGTGGGGGTCCCATACTATAGAGCTGTATTCTAAGGTGGAGGCACTAAGGCCAAGTGATCTGTTTTGTGACTCCGGCAATATTTTAGACTGCGGCGGAGGAAGCTGAGTGTGGTGTTGGCTTTCTTCATGATATTGGTTATGCAGGTTTAGGTCTTCAGAGATGGTCAAGGTGTTATTTAGTTGATAAAACAATTTGATTTCTGATTTCTTGATAATCTGTAACATTTCTTTGTATTGAACTGCACCCCCCAGGTCGATGCACACACTTCTAGGTTGATGAGGTCTAGTTGCAGGGCTAGATCTATATGATCAGCTCTAGACTTTATACTTCAAAGTAAACAGTCATCTGCGAATAGAATCACGGTTGATTTTACGGAATCAGGCAAGTCATTTATGTGACATAAATATAGGATCGATCTCAGGGCACTCCGGACACTACTGTTGCTACATCGGGTTTAGCATTATCTACCAGTAAACGCATCTGTCTGTTGGTGAGGAAGTCACACAGCCATGCGTTCCTTTCCTACAAAGTTTAACAGAAATTGGTGAGTTATAGCAGTTCAAGAGAAGTGTAACACCGCCACCCCTCATAAAGCAAAGTTTACAAAAAAAAAGTACATGGAAGGTTTTACCACAAAACGGCACTGATTTAGCCCAATCAGAATATTTATCACTTAGAATCTAGAGCCTTTAGAATTGTATGCATTTATATTTGATTTAGCCCAATCAGAATATTTATCACTTAGAATCTAGAGCCTTTAGAATTGTATGCATTTATATTTGCCATTCGCTTGACGAAAATTTCTTCAAAGAGGGCCTTTATTCCCTAGTGGAATGTTAGGTAAAACGTGTTAATAATGTCCAAGACAGGGGCTGCTTAGAAAAGCAGCGAAATGGTGTAAGTTCGACGTAAAATTTCATTACAATCCAATCACATTTGTTCATGTTAATGCTATTTTTACTTATAATTAGATCTAGATTTAGGTTCACATTATATTATGCCTTATTTTCATGGCGAGCATTCAGTACAGTAGTAGAACAACACCCTCGTAAATTGAGATTCTTTATACTAGGCCTATATACTTTATAATTGACATTATTACAACATTCTTACTAGATCTAGATCTACAATTAACAAGTATAATATAAATCTAGAACCTACGGCTGGATAAGATAGATTAGATCTTGAATAAAGATTTTAAAATTTAGTTCCAGATCTAGATTCCAGATCTAGCTATAGATCTAGATTTAATCTTTTAATAAATATATATATATATATATATATATATATATATATATATATATATATATATATATATATATATATATATATATATATATATATATATATATATATATGTAGATCTATCTAATATATCTAGATCTTGAATCTAGATTTTATAATATGAAAAGCCAAATAGTGCATTCTAAAAACAGTGCAGGCATCTTAGGACGATTCTGTAATTTTTTTTAATATTACACTTTACCTCCCGCTTGTGCTAGAATCTAGATCTTCCCACAAGATATAAATCTATACACTAGATTTCCTAGATCAAGATCTATCTAGAAATCATTATTGGTAATCTTCTCACCGGGTGATCTTCTGTGTTCTGAGAGTTGAAAGTTGCCATGTGACTAAGTAGGAAAGTTTAAAATCGGTATCGACTCATGTAAACGTATCTCTCTCTCTCTCTCTCTCTCTCTCTCTCTCTCTCTCTCTCTCTCTCTCTCTCTCTCTCTCTCTCTCTCTATCTCTCTCCCTCTCTCTATTTCTCTCTCTCTCTCTCTCTCTCATCCTCTCTCCTCATCTCTATCTCTCTCCTCTCCCTCCCTCTCTCTCTCTCTCTCTCTCTCTCTCTCCCTCTCTTCTCCCTCTCTCTCTCTCTCTCTCTCTCTCTCTCTCTCCTGATCTCTCTCTCTCTCCTCTCCCTCTCCCTATCTCTCTCTCTCTCTCTTTCACTCTCTCCCTCTCCCTATTTCTCTCTCTCTCTCTCTCTCTCCATCTACCTATCTCTCTCTCTCTCTCTCTCTCTCTCTCTCTCTCTCTCTCTCTCTCTCTTCTCTCTCCTCTCTCTCCATCTCTCTCTCTCTCTCTCTTCCACTCTCTCCCTCTCCCTATCTCTTTCTCTCTCTCTCTCTCTCTATTTCTTTCTTTTACTCTCTCCATCTACCTATTTCTTTCTCTCTCTTACTCTCTCCATCTACCTATCTCTCTCTCTCTCTCTCTCTCTCTCTCTCTCTCTCTCTCTCTCTCTCTCTCTCTCTCTCTCTCTCTCTCTTTCTTTCTTCTTCTTCTTCCGTTATACGGCCAACATCATTTTGTTGATGGTTCTGTTGTAGATTGGGGAGATTGCTGAAGATTGCACTGTTGTGAAGATTTACTACAGCAGTCGTTGGGGGTGGGGGGGGCAGGAAAAGCAGAGAAGTATCTGGGAGGGACGGAGGAGGAATTGTGGTGAATGGTGGTCAGGAGGAGGGTAAGGAGGAGGTTGGGGGTAAGGGAGAGGGGGGGAGATATGTCAGGTTCTAGATGAGAGGCCAGCCTGGATTTGAAGCAGTCTAGTGACGCAGCGTCACAACCTCCTGGGGCAACATGTTCCTATCCAGTATGGATCTCGAGAAGAACGTCATCTGCCTGTACCGTGTCGTGCAGGTGGAAACGTCGTAGATCAGGTCGTTGTTGGTCCTAGAGCTCAGCCTGCTGTCAGTGTCAGATGGTTTGGGTAGGTACATGGAGTTAATCGAGATGTGACTATGATGGAACTTGTCCAATCGGGCTTTCTTACGACATCGTTCTAGGGAAGGCCAGTTGAGAGAGTGTAGGATTTACACGCATGATGTTTGGCGGTGGCGATCGGAGAACCACCTTGCTGCTATCCTTTGAATCTTCTCGAAGGCCTCAATCTCGTTTGCAGTGTAGGGATCCCAGACGGTGGCTGCGTAGCCTACTCAAGAAGCGGGTGAACATGGGCTTTGTAGTTGTACGCGGCTTGCTTTGCCTTCTTGTTGCCGATCTTGAGGTTGCACTGGACGAAGCCTAAGGTCTTGCTGGCTTTTTTGTGACGCAGTCCATATGAGATTACCACAGCATATTCTCTTGGATATTGACACCTAAGTACTTCTATTTATCTCTTTTGAAAAATAATAGAAAAGGCTACTGACGCATCAATTTTATTATAATCCATATCTTCGTACAGATGCAGGTTCGTTGTTTTTCATCATGTAACCAAGGCCAGCCAGGGTAGGCCTACTTAAACCAAAATCGATTATTAGATCATTGACGACTATTTCCAATGTTTACATAGTATGTGTACGATAAAAATAGAACTGATTCATTCCACCAGAAACGCCCTTGCTACTCTTCCTTTACTGAAGGAAATGAACTTGGTTTTTGTTTTTTTTTCCTTTTTTTAAAAATAGTTTTAAAAAATATTTCGTAGTAAGCTCTCTTATTGTTTATGCTACAAAGTTGTTTTTTTAAAAAGAAGAAGAAAAAAATAGAAAGAACAAGAACAAGGACGAGAACAAGAATAACCAGAAGAATAAGAAAAAAAAGAACACGAACAAGAGCAAAAACAAAACCAAGAAAAAAAAAAGACAAATGTAGATGCAAAAGGCATGTCGAAAGCGATGAATAGCAACATGAAATGAATAGCATTATCATGCTTGTTGGTGCGTTGTATTTTCTGGCGAGGCACTGAGTGCCGACTAAGAGGCCGAAAGTTTGATTCTGTCTGCTACCCAACAATATTTTACCTTCTTCTGTTTATTCCTTTGTATTTGTCTCGTCTTTGTTTTACAGGGCTACAGTATATATAATAGTATGAGTGTAGATGTGCGTATAATAACCTCTCTCATCCTTCATAAATATAGCCCATATCTTATAGGAGTAATAAGCCCATCTTTCGTCGTAAATATCCTCGAAAGGTCAAATCTCTAGCTACGGTCAAAAAACAAACAAAAAACAAAACATTAATCATTTTTAAAATGCCATTTATAAGCTCTATAATTTAAGGTACTTGTATGATGAATGAATGTGCAGTGTCCTGATTGATTATTGTAGGTTCAATAAATTCTTTAAACTCAACGATTGTATTAAGATTTATGGGGCATTTAAAGGTCAAATGACCTACCTAGCCTCTGGCACGATATAATAAAAATCGTCCAATAAAATGCAGGACTTTTTTAAACACAGGAGAAGTTACAATAATGTAAGCTTTAAGTTTTATATATATTTAAATGTCAAGGCCCCACTAATCTCCATACCTTCAACGAACTTATAATACATTATGTAGAGAGGAAGAACTCACCATCAACACCAACAACAACATAACAACAACAACGACAACAATAAAAAACAACCCCAAAAACAAAACATAAAACACATCTAGACAAGATCTTTTTGGAGCATGTTCTCATTAATTTTATTGTTTATTTCCGTGTTACAAATACATCTAAATACACCTAAATACATCTAAATACATCAAGGACATCTCAATCTATCGACACTCATAATATCATACTATTACAAACAATGAAATAAAAGTATCAAACTTTTGCACGCCTTTTTCTTTGTTTGTTTGTTTCGTTTTGTTTTGTTTTGATTTTGTATTGCTTTGCTTAGTTTTGTTTTGTTTTGTTTTTTTTGTGTTTGTTTTGTTTGGGTTGTGTTGTTGTTGGTTGTTGTTGTTGTTTTGTGGGGTTTTTTTGGGGAGGTTGTTTTTTGTTGTTGTTTTTTTAAATTCAGTAAGCGGACTTAAATGTCCATCATTTGATAAAACCCTAACTTCTTGATGCTCGCAGTCCATTGGTGAGTAAGTACGTAAGAGTTCATCCACTTGCCCCTGTTGTGACGAAAAATTTAATCAAGGCTTTGTTGATAGCATCGAAAGCATCGTTGAACGCAACGCTAAGGGCCTCTCGATGACAAGCCCCACTACTGCCAATGCTGTGGGTAAATCCTGCGATAGAATGAAAAGTTATAATTTAGAAACATTGAATGTCTTCATTATCATCACGTCATCATCATCACCATCATCAACATCATTATCATCATCACCATCGTCAGCATCATTATCATCATCACCACCACGATCAGCATAATTATTGATTATCATGCTCATGCTGATGATCATCATCACAATAACAATATTCATCATAATCATCATCTTTTTTTTTTTGCTTATAATCATTTCCTTCTTCTTATTCTTATCCAATGCTTAAAAATAACAAGAAAAGAAACTAAGAAAACAAAAAAGCAAACAAACAAAATCAAACAAAAGCATAAAACTAAAAAAAGAAAGAGAATGTTATTTATTGATGGATATTTGATGCTGGCGAAGAGGTATAAATTACAACAATGAAAAAAGAGCAACTGAACACGTATAATTATGTGACTTAAACCCTTGTACCCCGGGTGGGGCATAGCTTGTCAATGAGGTTTCTCCAGTCCATTGTGTCCTGGGACCATCTTCTCTGTTTGGTTCATGGAAAGGACCAACTGTCGAGCTTCTTGTAGTGTTAAAGTCCTCCATGTTGATTTTGGTCTTCCTCGGCCTTCACTTACCTTGGGGATTCCACTTATTGTGTACGATACGCATGTTATTTATTTTTTATTTTAATGTATGTATGTATGTATGTATGTATGTATGTATGTATGTATGTATGTATGTATGTATGTGTATATATGTATGTATATATGTATGTATGTATGTATGTATGTATGTATGTCCGGGCAGTGGACAGGTAAGCACATGTACGGGGAGTGGACGATCCTCGCCCTCCACGAGTCTCCTGCTGCCTTGAGGGCAGGTCTTGGCTGACCAAAGGCTTAGGAGTTGATTAATCCTGACAGAAAACAACCTGTTGCCTTGCAGGCCGGTCTTTGCCGACCAAAGGCTAAGGGAGTTAACCCTGACAGAAAATAACACCCTGCTGTCTTGCAGGCTGGTCTTGAATGACCGAAGACTAAGGGAGTTAACCCTGACAGAAAATAACAAGGTCTGGTAGGGGCCTCAATGTGGCAGCCCCACCATCTACCTAAGGTACAGTGGGCTAATCCCCTGCTTATCCAAAACCAAACTGATTCAGAGAAATAAATACAATATACCTGGCTTGACCTTTTAACCACAAACATGGAAACGAAGACGGATTGTGATTTTTGTTAGGAAAATGGAAAAGAGATAGAATTAGTTGAACAAATGGAAAAATTCAAAGCAGAAATTTTGGCCATTACAGAAACGAAGAAAAAAGGACAAGGAATCAAAATGTAGGAACAAATCATATTTTAATCTTCTCAGGAGTAGATGTCAAAAATAGAGCTAGAGCAGGAGTATGCCTCCTAGTGCATAAAAGGCATGGAAGGCTACTAGAAAGTTGGAAATTGATAAGCCCACGGCTATTAGAGGTAAATATTAAACCAAAAGGATAACAAATTAAATTATAAATAGATTATAGACAAAATGAAGATTAACATGAAAATAACAAACACCCTTTTTCCTCATAAAGATATCCACAAATATACAAGAGTAAAAGAATGGATGCACGAGAAAACAGAGGGGCAGAAATATTTAGTGACCTAGTGATTGCCAAATGAGATTACTGACTGAAGGAAACAATCAGAAAAAGAAAGAGAGGAAAGCTACTAAACTCAAAATAGAGGAACTAAATAAACGAGTAGTAAAACAGATATACCAATCTAGGATAAAATGATTTCTCAGTGAAAGACAGATGAATCTGAATGATAACCCAGTAGAAGGAAAGTGGCAAATATGTAAAGAAACACTCATCAGTTGCACTGAAGAGGTCTGTGGTAGGAAACACATTAAAGGAGATAGGAAAAAAACAGCATGGTGGAATGAGAATGTCAACACTAAGATCGAAGAAAAGAAGGATGCCTGGAAGACTTACTTGCAATTAAAGAAACCAGAGGATAGGATAGATTGTGAATAAAAAGAACTATCGCCAAAGAGGAAGTGAGGAAAGTAAAATAGCAACAATGGGAAGAGTTCGAACAAAGACTTCAAGAAAGATATCAAGGAAATCAAAAGCTGCTCTGGGAAGCAATGAACTAAATAAAAGAGGAATGAGGGTAAACGCAAAAGAATGCTAGTAACTAGGGAAGCTAAAACACAGAATTTAAATTGGGCAGGAGAATTGAGAACAAGTTCCAAGCTACAATTACCTAGGAGTAATAATTAACTCTGAAGGAAAACTAAGAGACGAAATCAGCCAGAGAATCCAAAAGGCATGTGCAATACATAACCACCTAGGAAAGGCATTTGTAGGTAAACAAGAATTGTCAACAAAGACCACAATGGCAGTATACAACACATTTTATTGCCCTACTCTCCTCTATGGCAGCGAAACCTGGACCTTCGACAGTAGAGAATGCAATAGAGTACAGGCAACCGAAATGAAATATCTAAGAACAGTAGTAGGGAAAACTAAAAGAAACAAAATCAGAAACACAACAATAAGAGATCAAGGCATAAAACTAAGATAGCAATAAATCAATTGAGATGGTTTGGGCATGTTAACAGAATGAATGACAATAGAATAGCTAAATCAGTATACAGTGCTAAAGCCCAAGGTAAAAGACCAAAAGACAGACCTTGGAGAAAGGGGGAAGAAGATATCAAAGAGGCATTAAAGTATAGCAATTTTTTGGAAGGAAACAGAAAATGCCAGGACATTGCATCCTGGAGAAAGATCAGCTGGGCATCTGAACCCATATACCGAAAAGGTAGAATGAGAACTGATAAAGAAAGAAAGAAAGACGTGTGTATGTATGTATGTATGTATGTATGTATGTATGTATGTATGTATGTATGTATGTATGTATGTATGTATGTATGCATGTATGTATGTATGTATGTATGTATGTATTCATGTATATGTATGTATGTATGTATTTGTATGCATGTATGTTTGTATGCATATGTATGTGTATGTATGTATGTATGTATGTTTGTATGAATGTATGTTTGTATGTATTTGTATGTATGTATGTATGTATGTATACATAGGTATGTATGTCTATATATATTACTATATTTTTGTATGTGATCTATACGTTATGTGTTTGATTAGATTTGATTTAATTTTACCCATATTCACTACTACAGTGATCTCAAAGGTTTGGATAAGATTTTTAATATTATAATTTTGCACGGACTGCCCCAAACTGCCAACAGTTCATTAACGAGCACAGAATGTTCTGATATGTACACGGGACCTCCTGTTTATTATCAGCCTGCCATGGAACTAGGTGTCGATCCACCTACCTGGACCAGGGAGAAAGGGGGTTGGGTGGGGAGATGGGGGGTAGGTTCTATTCGAACAAAACTCGAGAAACTTTTTCAGCCTGTCATGGTTTAAACTCAACACCTTTCGGTTGAGAGGCTGGTACCTTGCCTCTGGACTACCGGAGTTCCCTTACACGCTAGTAAATTGATTTGAGATACAAAAAAAGTAACAAATACGCAGAATTAAATTTTTACAATATATTTACAGTAGATTGTAAACAGTGTATCTAAAATGGTTGTCTCATGGTGTTACATTTGATTTTAATGTAAACAAAAACTAACGATCTATTAAATTGAGTCATACTTTTTTTTTTCTTTCTAAAGTGCATTAGTTAAAAAGTGCAAGCAAGGAAGAGAAAAAAAGTACTGAGGACAAGATGAACTAAGGAATAGAAATAAGAATGAAGTGATAAGAAAAAGACAGACAAAAAAACAAACAATTGACACTATGTCGAAACTATAAAAAACAGCAACTGAGGCAGACACTCAAACTGAGAAAAAAATATCGTGAGCTTCAGTCCATCTCTTATCAAATTTTTCTTTTTTGAAAATAAAATTAATTCAACTGGGTTTGAAATTATCATAATTATAGATATTCTTAAGAGTTAATTGCGAATCAACACCAATTAATTTGCTGCATTCACTAAATGTATATACTTCTTTCTTCTTTTTTTTTAAAACAACAAACACATAGAAAGAGATAGGAGATCATCATTTGCTCGAAAAGCAAGCGCTAAAACAGATCTGGATAACATAATATTAATGGTTTTCATACTGTAGCGGTTAGCTAACAGAAAAAAAAAGTTGAAGACGATCGTTTGGATTTTGTATTGTTTTTTTTATTTCGTTAGTTGTAACAACCGGAAGTCTTTTTGTCAGTGAGAAAAAGGCACAACATTTAATGACGTCACAAGACACAATTAATAAAAGTTCATCATTATTGTGATGCAGTGCGATGAAAAAAATTACCACCATGGGGATCGAACGACCTCTGCGTCACACCATTCGTCGCCATGAAAAAAGAAAGCTGCTAAAAATGATGGCTTGGAGCTATTCCTTGTGTTTGTCCTTTGTTCCATACTATGTGGATTAAATTGTGATGCAGTGCGATGATTGCCACTATACGACCCACACCGATTGTCCTGCTAAAAATGATCTAGCCCTTCATACTATCAGAGGCGTCGCGAAGCCAATACTTGCCACGATAGAACACAGTCCCAATATCAGTCTTTTAAACAACTGATATAAATCATAATAGTAATAGCATTAGAGTGTTTGTACTTACGTTATTGTTTGAAGACAAAATATGTTCGCAAAGTTAGCAAACTTAATAACAGAGGTGGAGAGAGAAAGAGAGAGAGAGAGAGAGAGAGAGAGAGAGAGAGAGAGAGAGAGAGAGAGAGAGAGAGAGAGAGAGAGAGAGAGAGAGAGAGAGAGAGAGAGAGAGAGAGAGAGAGAGAGAGAGAGAGAGAGACAGAGACAGAGACAGAGACAGAGACAGAGACAGAGACAGAGACAGAGACAGAGACAGAGAGAGACAGAGACAGAGAGAGAGAGAGAGAGAGAGAGAGAGAGAGAGAGAGAGAGAGAGAGAGAGAGAGAGAGAGAGAGAGAGAGAGAGAGAGAGAGAGAGAGAGAGAGAGAGAGAGAGAGAGAGAGAGAGAGAGAGAGATCGGAGAGAGAGAGAGAAATAGAAAGGAGAGAGACAGAAAGAAGACTACCCTTTGAAATGGAGGAATGACATCAAAGAATAACATCAAAGCCTTATCGGACCAAAAGAAAGACAAATACAAAGGAATAGACAGAAACAAATCTTGGCCACAACGGGAATTGAACCCACAGGCTTTGCATCGGCACCCATCGCCTCGCCATGAAAAGAAAGCTTGCAACCAAATTTAGCTATCTACGCTCCTCCTCTATGAATCACGCCCGTGCAACCAATCGAGCTATCAACACTCCTCTGTGAGTCACGCCCGTGCAACCAATCGAGCTTCATCTCTATCAGTCACGCCCGTGTAACCAATCGAGCTATCTTCATTCCTTCTCAGTCACGCCCGTGCAACCAATCGAGCTATCTTCATTCCTCTATGAGTCACGCTCGTGCAACCAATCGAGCTATCTTCAATCCTCTCTCAGTCACGCTCGTGCAACCAATCGAGCTATCTACACTCCTCTGTGAGTCACGCTCGTGCAACCAATCGAGTTATCTACACTCCTCCACTGAGATTCATGCTCGTGCAACCAATCGAGCTATCTACACTCCTCTGTGAGTCACGCCCGTGCAACCAATTGAGCTATCTACACTGTGAGTCACGCTCGTGCAACCAATCGAGCTATCTGCACTCCTTTGTGAGTCACGCTCGTGCAACCAATCGAGCTATCTGCACTCCTTTGTGAGTCACGCCCGTGCAACCAATTGAGCTATCTGCACTCCTCGTGAGTCACGCTCGTGCAACCAATTGAGCTATCTACACTCCTCTGTGAGTCACGCCCGTGCAACCAATTGAGCTATCTACACTCCTCTGTGAGTCACGCTCTGTGCAACCAATCGAGTTATCTACACTCCTGTGAGTCACGCTCATGCAACCAATTGAGTTATCTACACACCCTCTGTGAGTCACGCTCGTGCAACCAATTGAGCTATCTACACTCCTCCACTGAGAGTCACGCTCATTTAACCAATTGAGCTATCAACATTCCTCTGTGAGTCACGCTCATGCAACCAATTGAGCTATCTCCTCTGTGAGTCACGCTCAATCGAGTTATCTACACTCCTCCACTGAGAATGCCGTGCAACCAATTGAGCTATCTACATTCCTCTGTGAGTCACGCTCATGCAACCAATTGAGCTATCTACACTCCTCTGTGAGTCATTGCAACCATTTGAGCTATCTGCATTCCTCTGTGAGTCACGCTCATGCAACCAATTGAGCTATCAACATTCCTCTGTGAGTCACGCTCATGCAACCAATTGAGCTATCTACACTCCTCTGTAAGTCATGTTTGTTGTAACAATCGAGCTATCTACACTGGCATGTTCTGGCGTGCAAAATGAGTTGTACCAACTCCATAGATTAATGCTCTCAACCAATCGAGTCAATAACTTTCATTCCGAGATTAATAACTCTCAATTGAGCTTTCAATAACGCTCATTGTGATTTCAATAACTCCCATTGAGCTTTAAATAACTTTCGTTGGATTTTCAATAACTCTCATTGGATTTCAATAACATTATGGCATGTTTCGTTGATCTCAATAGCTCTCATTGTTATTTTAATAACTCTCATACACATGTTTGATTAATCAATTTGATACTTTCAATAACAATGTTTGGATTTCTTTCTTTCTTTCTCACGTTCACATTCTACCTTCTGGTGTATGGGTTAAGACCCAAATTATCTTTCTCCAGACTGCCTGTCCGGACATTTTCTGATTATTTCCGTGAAAGTTAAATTTTTTGCTTAAATGCCTCATTTTATATCTTCTTCCCCCTCTCCTTTCTCCGAGATCTGCCTTTTTGGTCTTTTACCTTGAGTTTTAGCAATAAACTGATTTAGCGGTTCTGGTGTCGTTCATTCTGTTAAGATCTCAAACTATCCCAATTGATTTATTTCTATCTTAGATTTTAACTCTCATTGATTTTTGGTTTGATCTCTTATTGTTATGTTTCTGATTTTGTCTCTTTTAGTTTTTCCTTAACTACTCTTCTTAGATATTTCATTTCAGCTGCCTGTAATCTTCTGTATTTTCTACTGTCTATTGGTCCATGTTTCGCTGTCATAGAGGAGAGTAGGACAATAAACTGTTGTATACTGCCATTGTGGTTTTTGTTGACAATTCTTGTTTACCTACAAATACCGTTGCACTTGTTTTTTTAATTCTCTCAGTCTGGCTTTGATTTCTTCTCTTAATTTTCCCCAAAAACACAGACCTTGGAGAAAGTGGGAAGAAGATGTAAAAGAGGCATTGAAGCTTCGGAAATTTAACTTTTTAGGAAAGAAACAGGAAATACCGGGACTAGGGCATCGTGGAGAAATATCATCTGGAGCATCTGAACCCGTACACCAAAAGGTAGAATGGGAACTGATAAAGAAAGAAAGATTCTATTGATCAAGATTATTCTTTAACATCAAAAGCAAGATTCGAAATCTTTTTATTTACTGTCATCTATGAGCTTAGGACCAACTTTCCTAGATTTTATCACAACTTTAGACCTTTTCCTAAGTGGCAATCTTTGAATAAACTGTGTTTAGCTATTTTGGTTTTTTCTCAATGTTTAAGGTCCATGAACTGTAGCTGACAATTCTTGTTTACCTACAAGTGCCGCTCCAAGATGGTTATATATTGCACTTTTTTTTTAACAATCTGGCTGATTTTTCTCTAATTTTCCCAAAACACAGACCTTGGAGAAAGTGAAGAAGGTATAAAGAGGCATTGAAGATAGAAATTTAACTTTTTAGGAAATAAACAGGAAATGCCGGGACAGGACATCCTGGAGAAATATCATCTCGGCCATCTGAACCCATACACCAAAAGATAGATGGGAATTGATAAAGAAAGAAAGTAGCAAGAAAACAACTAACTTTCCTAGAAAAATCACAACTTTAGACCTTTTAGTAAGTGGTAATCTTTGAACTTAGGAGAAAGTTATAGCAAGAAAACAATAACTTGAAAGAGAAAAGAAGAAGAAGAAGAAAAAGAAGAAGAAGAAGAAGAGAAGAAGGAAGAAGAAGAAGAAGAAGAAGAAGAAGAAGAAGAAGAAGAAGAAGAAGAAGAAGAAGAAGAAGAAGAAGAAAAAGAAGAAGAAGAAGAAGAAGAAGAAGAAGAAGAAGAAGAAGAAGAAGAAGAAGAAGAAGAAGAAGAAGAAGAAGAAAAAGAAGAAGAGGTAAAATAATAATAATATGGAGGTATAGAAACAACAAACTAACTCTATCTTAGCAGTGATAAAAACACTTATTTAGATGTGTATTTGTAAAATACGTTTTTATAATAGAATCAAGATATCATCACTGATTTATGTGTATACTGTATACTTGCCTTACCCTTGATTTTCATGAGCAGTGATCGTGAAGTTTAAAGTTCAATGGGTGCCTATATCCAAACAACCTATCAGGCAGCATTGATAAAGTCAAATGTTTTTATTTTTAGCCCACCTTCAGCATGACAATGCGTTTTATCCTGCTTTGCTAAAAAACATGTTTTGTAACATGAAAAGAAACTGTGAGAGATATTAAACCATTACCATTCTATAACTCAAACTAAACCTATTTCATCACAGTTATTACGCCATCAACCCATCGTCGCATGAGGAAAGATGTTGATTATCTCCCCTCCTTTTTCATTTCTGATATTCACAGCTTCTTTCATTGAATGTTGTTATTGATCCAGCAAAATTGAGACATTTGTCCTCCAGCCCATTGTCTTGTAATGGTATATTTATTTACTGGTATTTTCCATCTGTTGAAAGGTTTCATATTATAGTGTGTTTCAGGTTTCAGGTTTTGGATGAAGTAGAGTGACACGTATCATGTTTTTTGATCTAGTAGTGGTACATTCAAAAAAGTGTTTTCAATTGAATTGCATCTTTCTTATAAAGTTTTTCTCCCATTCAGAAAGTGATGAGTCTCTGCACAAAATGTATATAAGAGGAATACATTTCAATTTTAATTCATGAAGCTGAATTTATATAAGTATGAAAAGTACTCTCTGCCAATTAAAAAATTCATCCAATGACAAAAAAGAAAACGTAATTCAACAAATGGCAGTTTTCAACACTTTTGACTGTAACATGTGCTCAAGTAAAATGTGTTGTCTTCAATTTTATAAAATAAATAAAAGAATCAAAATTTGAAAGACAAGAAATTATGACGGTATCTTTCATAAATTTATTGAGTTCACCAAGATTCACTTTTAGTTTATATAGCAAAATAAGCTATGAACTACTATGATGTCTATGACACTTGTGCAAGTACGGACACTGTGTAATGCTGAAAACAATCCCAATCACTGTTTTTACATTAAAATAATTTACCTCCTCGCTTTTATTAACTAATTTGCAGATCAAACTAACTTCAGCAAAGGGTAGTTTCAAAGCTATGGACAAGAACACACACACACAAATATGATGCAAATACACACACATGAATGAGACATACAGATAAAAATATTTTAAAAATCTGAACGTCCCTTCTAGTCCGCAAACAGTCGTATAGGAGTAGGCAATATTTCAACTGGTCACAATTTTTAAACAATGTTTTTATTCCATATAAAATATCACAGTGAAGCATCAGTAGTTTCATTTTTAATAGATTTCAACCAGAGTAAGCTGATGAGAGCTAAAAAATACTACTTAAAAAAAGAAAATTGAAACATGTGTCACTTTACACATTATGTTTTCAAAGCTCTTGACTTTCTTGTTTCCCCCGTATAAAATAAAATCCTCTGTTGAAAAGCACAATGATACTGATAGAACTGATAGAAGTGACTGGTGCATGTGTGAGTTAAAACTATAGCAAAGTTCAAATATAAATAGTAATGATGTGATACAAGCTTGTGATTCAAGAATTTCAAATGTTATTTAGATAAATATATATATATATATATATATATATATATATATATATATATATATATATATATATATATATATATATATATATATATATATATATACATATATATATATATATAATATATATGTGTATTTCTCCACTATACAGAATAAAGATGAAAGGTAAGTTTAAGAAGAGGGCAACAAATATTTGAGAAACACACCACAGCTCCTGTGTAATTCTGCACTTCAGACAGATTACAAAGGAGTGCTGTAGCATGGGCTACACTTTTATTACAAAATGCTATTTACTCATGCATAAAATTTTAGTTTCAGTTTCAACACAACAAGACATATATAACAATGAGTCTGATAAACGTCACACAACACAAGTGAAAATACTGTAGTTTACATTATAATTGTCTCTCAAGGCAGAGAAATATCAATGGTTAGCCACATAAAGTCCATAAAGAAGGAAAAAAGATTTAAAAAAAAAAAGCAATTGATATCTGTGGTCCGCTCTTATTCAGTTAAACTGAGGCAACTTTTTTATGTCAACCTCCTCAACCAAAGAGGTGATACAAGCAGTCGTAGTGGTCATCAGGATTTTCAAACATGTTTTAGCAGATACAACGTCAGCAGATTTTTTGTGTGCAGAACACATAAGTGATGTAAACATGAGTGATGTAAATAGGCATCTGACAACGATGCCAGGCAAACATCTTTTTGCATCTCAATATTAAATGTCCTGATTCTTTTGTCTTCACTCTACACTTACTACTAAGTGCTCAATAGTAGTTGACAAATTCCCTCCCTTGGCTAACTTAAAATGGAAAGTTGTTCTCCACATTGAAACTACAGCAAAAACACCTACTCAAATCACGACCACAACAACTTTGTGACCAATCAAGTTATTTGCAGGAAATGAACTGGAAATTGTCAAAGATTGCATATGAGAGAAATAAGTTGGTTCTTTTTTAACCCAATTTTAGGACCAAATGATGAGTTTTACTGAACTGCCACCCATACATAATATATTTCATTTCTTCTTTTTTGGGTTGACTGAAGAGGTTTAAGCAAGGAATTAAAATTGAATTATTTTATTTTTATAAAGCGTTATAAGATGCTTGATATTTTGAAAACATTGATATCCATATTGTCCTTAAATGAAAATAATAACTTGGCTTTTCATTAATTTGGTATATAAAACGTAAAGGAAATAGCTTTCCGCACAATTTTTAATGGCTTTATCTTTAACCAAAACAAAAACTAAACATCGCCTTTTGAATGTGTTAAGTATCTTCTTATACCTGAAAGTTTCTAATCCTTTAAAAAAAAATTCAGTACTCTCATCTGCTTTCTTTTCTTTCCCTTTTTTTATAATCATTTCTGAATAGCACAAAATGTTCATCATCTTCAATTAACGGAGGCTACTAGCTTTTTAGGAATGGGTCTGGGGGCACTTCCTGACGGTGGACATTTCATCTCTTGAATTCAGGTCTCGTAGCACAGGTTGTTCGGGTATCTTTCCAATCAATTGATCAGCATAAAACAGAGCCTGTAGAATAGTTAAAAAAAGAATTTTATGATTACAACTGTTTTGTTTGATTTACCATTGTCCACTACTTATGATGACGTAAAAACACACAATGCTGCAAGGGGCATGTCGGAAGAGATGAATAAGGACATGAAATAAATATCGTGAATCCCCATAGGAAACAAAGATGAGACAAATAGAAAGAAATAGCCAGGAAAAAAACAAACTTTGGACACCAGACAGAAACTAGCTCCGTAGTTAGCAAGATTTATAGTGTGCTGTCTCTTCATTGCGAGGTGATGGGTGCCCACGTGGAGGTCATGGGTTCGATTCTGTGTAGCGACCATAGATTCTTTTTCTGTCATTTCCTCTCATTTTGGGTCTCATTTTTATTCCAATGGGTATTCGATATTTATTTTGTGTCCCTGTTTATTAGTTATGATGTAACGTCTCAATAGTTTATGGGATATGAAAACAATATAAATCACAACAAGATCTGTCACTGCTTATAGTTTAGTTTTTTGTTTTTTTATTCATGTGTAAAGTATGCCTTTTTTTCTCATTCAGGTTTGTTTTGTTTTTGTCTTCCCTTCCGTACTAGACTTTTCAAGAAAATGTAAGGATACGTTGGTAGAGAAAAACAAACAAATAAAATTAAAAGCACGAAATCCCCATCTGGTTTCAAATCCTTCAACAGTAGACCTAACCGTAGTTGCAGTAGTAGCTTCCATTTGAACTGCTAGGTTTTAGATACTAGTTTATCTCTCAAATTGAAATTGTCTCTTAGAACAGAATATATAAAAAAAAAGCAATTGTTAATATTCAACTGATAATTATGATACTGGTATGAGTAAAATGGTAATTGAATTAACACGGCTGACGTGTTAACACGAAAAGACTTGGCTTTCTGAACACGACTCCATTGCTATCAACAGGGGGAACCACCACTTCTATTTTGTAAGCCATTAACAACTAATTTCATTTTTTTTTTATATTACTTGTTTGCTTCATGGAAATTTGCCCCGTCCACCAATGTGGTGATCTCGGGGTGAATTAAGAGGAGAAAGCAAGATGAAAAATAAGTGAAAAAGAAGGAAAGGAAAGAAATAGGACTTACCAGCAGTGCCCACCAACCGCCCGCCTTTTATTATAATACATTTTGTGTGTTAAAGGTAACAAATGAACAGTTTTAAGCACCAAGATGACAACTAAAACAGAGGGAAAAAAAGATGTGTTATCAGGATACTCTGGTGGTAAAAAAGACATTTAACTCTCTCACCTTATTATATATTTGAGACAAAAACTATGAATGACATGATGACGGACAACAGCTCCCCTAGCCTTTCCTCCTTCCCTCACCCGTCCCCTCTCCCAGCTCTCACAGCTAACACAGATACATAGATACAAAACAACCAATATGAATTAAACCCAATAAAACTTAAAATACAAAACAAACAAACAAAAAATCAAATCAAAACCATGAAATCAATACCAAAAAAAAAAAAAAAAAAGAAGGGAGTATCTCACCTTTGGGGTGCTGACAGTTTGTGTGGACACTGATTTCTGCAACACTCCTCAGAGATCCCAGTTTGTTACTGGTAGAGCTGAGCTTCATCTTGTCAAAGCTGGTGGTGATGTGCTGCTCAGGCCGTGGTATGAGGCCAAGGTCACCAAGGCTGTAGTGTGGAAGGGCCCCACCGCTCCTTCCCAGCAGTGATGTGGGTGGTGGCATATCCCTTGGATAAAAAAAAAAAAAAAAAAGAACATTTTGGTATGGACTCAACCTCTCTTTACCACTACATCACATCTTTTACTTTGATTTGATTCGATTTGATTTTACCCCATCCACAAGTAAGTAGGAGATCTCGGGGGAGGGGTTGTGTAGCTTTTTTTAATTTTGCCCGGACTGCCCAGTAAACAGTCAAGAAAAGGACATTCTGGTCTGCACATAGGATCTCCTTTTTTACAGTCCATCTCCAATGGAACTAGGTGTTGATCCACTTGCCTGGACTACAGGGTTGGGGTTTGGTGGGGGCGGGGGTTGGTGGGCAGGGGGTTTTGGTGGGTGGGGGGTTATCTAAAAATAAAACTTGAGAACCATGAATTTTTTTTGGTTGAGAGGCTGACATCTTGTGTCTGAACCACCAAGTCCCCTAATCTCAATCCCATGAAGCACATATTTATTGCCCCAGCAAAACATAGTGTTAGAATGTTCCAATAATTATGAAGATGATAATAAAAATCTTTTTGTGAAAAAGTCCTTTGCCTGCCATTCATGTTTCACCCCACTTACTCATCTTTATATTATATTACATATTTCTCCTAGAATTTATTCATTAATGATTGATTAAGTTAAGGTTGTTTTTAATCTAAAAATATCGATGTATTCTTGTATTTCTAACCAAAAATGTAATAATACACATATAACTTCCTTTTTCTGGATTAATAAAGATAATTGAATTGCATTATAAGGACAGTTTTGCACTATCCTGTGTTTAGAAATAAATGATTATAGTTCAAGTAAACTTTTGTTTGAATAACAGAACTTCAACTGTAAGAAATGCTGATATGTGATTGTATACAGTTAATATCATTCAAGTCCATAACGGCTTATAAAGCAAGAACATATTCTGATTTCGATAGCGTGGAGCCAAACAGGTGATAAATAATCGCCTGCGGGACAAAACGCTAGACTATCAAGGGTTTTTACTCTTATCAAGCTCTTGCTGGTACCCATTTTCATCTAGGTCGAGTGAGGAAAATGTATGTTAAGAGTCTTTCCCAAAGAACTCAATGTCAAACATAGCATTGCCAAGATTCGAAACCAGGAGCTGTTGATCCCAAGTCCGGCAACCTTACCACCAGGCCAGCAATGCCACAACATAATATATTATGTGACTATGAAGCCCTATGGTACAAAAGTATAAATGGAGCAAGGTAGTGTATTCTAGATCTAGATGTTGATGTAGACAATCTAGTACCACCAAGGCTCGATTAATAATTATAACAAGGCTATCTATTATATTCTCAGTCGACAATCAATCAATAAAAGAAGCAAGCGCAAATATATCTAATGCTGAGCTGATATAAACGAGGTGGAATCTAGCACTTCTTTTTTTGTTCTGTCCTGCCTATCATGGTCAACCCCAGCTATTTTTAATCCAAAACCCTAAGACATTTCCAGAAACAGAAATTTCTACAACATTCCAAACAGCTTGATGCGTTTCGGATACAATACCACAAACTTCTATACAATTCTGTCCCTTTCCCAATATAAACCGATCAATACTAGGGGCACACAAAAATGATTACGTCACAAACTCACTAGGGGTTTTACACACGCTAAGATCAATTACCTCATAGGTTTTCCGTAACAATGGGAAATCCCTTCAAAAACTTACAAGTAACTATGTTACACCCTACAACAGCTTATAGTTAAAGTAGCCTGTCTCCACTCACCATCTGACTGAACTCTTCTTTGTTGGCGTGATGGGACTTCCTCTTCCCATTGTTTGCCCATATTTCCAGGCATAGGACCAATGTCCATGGTGGCAGATTTATTTAAGATGACAAGGAGATTCTCTAGCATCTTATCCCGCCCTTTGCATCTTGGAAACTTTCTGCTCTTCATCCATGGACTCATCATCCGGGGTCGTGCTCTGAGGAAATAGAAATGGAAAGTGTAATATGATTTTTACAAGGCTTGCTTGCTCTATGGACAGCGAGATGAAAAACAATTCTGATTTTAAAGCCCTGCACTATAGAAAGTGAGCAGTGGTGTCATGAGCATATCGACGCACAACTTACCGTAAGACTCTGTCTTATTGCCTCAGCAGCTTGGGCAAATATTTTCTCAATCTCAGCTCTTGTTTGTGTCTCTTTCTGGCAACTTTCACTCAATCCCTGGTTGTTCTCCTCCAGCAACTCATTGTCCTTGGCAAGACCCATAATCTCCTCCCTAAAAATAATTTTAAAAATGGTAAAAAAAAAATGGGAGATATTATATCAATGGTGAAAGTCACAAACCGTGTAAGTATAAAATTAGTAACACCTTTTTTATGTCCGCTTTTTTAACATTAGAAGCCTCTATGCTTTGTCTGGTTAGAATTCCGTGGCACAAGAACCAATAGAAACCCATAATATAATAACCATATGAGCAATCCGTGTATCCTTATTGGGTCTAGTTTTTGACTCTTGCAAACCATCTATGTCTGTGAAAAAAAGAAAGAAATGCGTAGCATCTCTGTCTTTGATTTTCCCAAAACATCCAAATTTGGACTAAATGGTTTGCGACTTTCATCATCAAAATAAAACTTTAGAATTTGCATTGCAAGGCACATTCTGAGATTAATTCATTAGGATTGAGAGAAGGGTACTCAGGATTTTGCCTGGAGCAGGAAAAGTGGCTAGTGCTATACATAATTTGAATATTAAATGGTAAGCGATTGGAGAGCAATGCTTTTAAGTCTTGTTCTTGCTTTTCACTCTTTTGCTTATAAATCTTACATCTTGCTGCTGTTTCCTCATAATTCACTGTGAGATCATCGAATATGGTGGAAGGGGTAACTTTTAATGAAATAAGAAAACCCAACCAAACCCCAACAAAACAGCATTGTAGAGGGTCAAAGCCATTTTTTAGTACTCCCACCCCTGATATCAGCATTACTAGCCCCCCCCCCCCACCCACCCATCCCCTCTCCCACCCAATTTCCCCATGGATATTCTAGTGTACTGACACAATGTGGGTAGATGTATTTCAGAAAACCTTAAGCATTGCTAGTCCTTCCTTCTCATGAGAAGATACTCACCGCATAGATGACACTTGTTGCTTTAGAATGTCTGTCTCTGCTTCCAACTCCTGATATTCTTGCTCTCTCATTTCATACTCTGCTATCATAGCCTCTTGATTGCGACATTTTTCAGTCAGCATTTTGATGACCTGAAAGTCAACATTAGGAAGTCTTGATATAATAATAATAATAATAATAATAATAATAATAATAATAATAATAATAACAAAAATAAATGTAAATCTCAAAGATCACTTTTTATTTCGCTCAAATGTAAATCTCAAACTGTAAATGAGTTAAGATAAAATAATAATGAAAAACAAATATTAGGGTAATTCATGCTAAAGAGAGAAACAAGTAGCCTATGTTGATGTGATGTCGATGTGATGACACTTTTTAGTGTTAGACACTAAAGAGAGTCCAGTGACATAACCATCATGAGTCTCTTGGTTCATGAGTTCCTTGGTTCAAATCCTAGCAATGCCAGGTCTGATGTTGTGTCCGTTGGGAGAGACATAACCATCATGACATGAGTTCCTTGGTTCAAATCCTAGCAAACATGTTGTGTCCGTTGGGAGAGACACAACAAACCCCACTCGACCCAGGTGTAAATGGGTACACACAACAGCTTGGACAGCTTGGGAGTACAAATCTGCGACTGACCCATCATCCTGTCCAGAGAGGGATTATTATCACCTGTTCCGCTTCACACTATAGAAAGCGGAATGAGATCCGGCTCCATGGGCGGTAAGGGACCGAAAGGAACTTTATTTACTAGCATATTGAATAAACGGAAATCTTGCAAGACTTCTTTATATCCTATTATATAACTTTAATGTGTACAAAACAGGGGGGGGAACTCAGTAGTCCAGAGGTAAGGTGGGTTCGAGCAAAATTAATAAGTCCTACCAAATATCCCGAGATCACCATAGTTGTGGTGGTGGGTAAATCAAATCGAGTAGAAAACAGGCCTATAGATAATTCCACTATTCTGCTTTACAAGGTGTCTGTCGTGTGAAAATTGTCCACGTCTTGGGTTTGTAAGATGTTTTAGTTTGATTGTTTCATTGAAATTTACCTTTCCACCAAAAGCAGGGTGATCTCAGAATGAATTAAGAAGAAACAGCAGGATGAAAGAAAAGTGAAAGAGTGAATAAAAGGGAGCAAGACCTACGAGCAGGCCGCAAACCGCCCACAGGGTTTGTAGGGAGAGAAAAGACAGAAATGAAGGAATTGAAGCAAAGCAAGCAACAGATGAATCAGACACAGAGGCACAAACCACTGTTTCACATAACTGAACGGAAAAGTAACCTTTTAAATCACATACTCATATAAGAATATATATGAATTAGAGAATGGCTTTTACCTTAAGATTACTGTGATTTTTCTTTGCAAGCTCCTTCTCATTGACTTCAAGCAATTCGATCTGTTGTTTCATTTTCCTCTCCTTTTCTTTGAGCTCATCATTTTCCTGTATCAGCTCAATTGTTTTGTCCGACATCTTGGCTAGCTGGGCGTTGATCGACACGTTCTCACGAATGGTCCTCTTGGTGGTTTCTGCCATCTGCTTGTTGCTGACTTTCCTGAACTCAGCAGCAACTTGGTTTACTCTCAAAATCATTTCCTTTTTCAGCCTACGAAAGAGATAAATTGTGAACTGTGAATACACTTAGGTTTAGGTCAGCAGTTATTATCTATATTGAAAATAATAAGGTGTTTGAATAATTTCACCTGTGATAATGATTTATTATTATCTGTACAATAATGATGAAAAGTGCCCATCATTCATTGTGTCTTGACAGATAATAAATGAATCAAAACCACTGTTTTATAAATAAACAGTGACACATACATACAAATTGCTATGATATATCCAGATTCATTGTAGTAGGAAAAAGAGATATGCAAAGAACCTAAATTACAGAGATATTGGTCTTTTCATATTCAAAGACATTTTCCTACACTGCCTAACCTAAAAGAAGCACTTTCGTATTTTCTAAACAAATTATTTTTATGCTCATTGTAAGTATCCTCATTTAAATCACTTATAAAATACTTAAATGAACACAAGAAGTTAACCAAATATCTGAACATGAAGAAAATACGTCAGTTTATCATCCTTTGTACCAGAATTTGCTTTGCTGTAAATTGCAGTTGCAGGGTATTGCCATGTGATTTTGAGTACATTTGGGATCAAGTGTAACATTTTCATTCATGATGATAAAGAGGAGGATTATCTGCTTAGCATACAGGAAAATTCAGCTTTACGATGATGTACACATTTCTTAAATTGTTTTTCAAGCAAATGCATGGTCTCGCACTAAACCGTTAAATGTTTAACATTTTTGTCCGAAAAAAATAATTGTGTACAGCACAATAGCCTAACTGTTAACAAGAAATGTATTTATAAATTGAATTGGAAAATAGCGGAAAAAAGGACTCCTTTCACCAGACTAAGAGATATATAAACAGGAAAGAATATTTAATTTTTTCATAACATCAGTATTCCATTTTTACACTATCAAACCTATTGAGCATTGTTAAACACATGTGTCTGATGCAACTTTGCTGGACAGGTAGCTCGTCGGACATATATATCCGACGCGATCACAATGAGTTAAAGATGATCATCGCATAAAACAATCTGTTAAACATAATGTTTACGATTTATAAATAGGCCTAACTATGTAAACAATGGATAACAGTAAATTTCAATTGTAAAACATTAATCATCACTAGCAAAACATTTTGATGAAGCGATTTCCAGATCAATTAATTTGAATATGTGAAGAAAAAAATCGCTACCTGTCTTTATCCATCACAGCTTTCTTCTCAAGTGTATATAGATGTTCCTTGTGGTCAGCATCTTTCTTGGTAAGTTCTTCTTCCATCATAGCAAATTTGGCCATTAAATCTTCTTTCTGAACTTTGAACTCCTCCAGAGCAGCTAACTTGCCCCCTGTTAAAAAAAGATGAATTTATGGTCAGT
Organism: Doris montereyensis; assembly: GCA_037039925.1. NCBI lineage: Eukaryota > Metazoa > Mollusca > Gastropoda > Nudibranchia > Dorididae > Doris > Doris montereyensis. Next base: position 196,348 of record JAXRKP010000462.1, read on the forward strand.
AAGTCTGTATCCCTGCACAAGCGCAGGCTCATCGACTGTACATATCATTCAAAGTCCTTCTCAACTCCAACATTACAATACAGCAGCCTATTAGCAGCTTCATACTAATGCTGACAAGATCTTTCTCTATCTATAGCTGGGTACTCATCGACACCTGAGTCAAGAGGAAAGCAGAGTGAAGTATCTTTCCTAAGAGTACAACGTTGTGAAAAAAAACACCTGGGCCAGAAATGAGGTTTGAGCCAGTATTGTCATGATTACACACTCACAACACTAAGCTTTCGCTACAATGCCTCCAAACGCCTGATACAAAAAATGTTGTTATTGTCCGGTGTCATAAATTCATACATTAGTGATAATCCCCATTATTACTCTATGTGATAATAAAGGATGCAAATATATGAATATAACACACAATTTTATGAATGACCAAATAGACAATTAAAATTTTTCTTGTTATATTATTGAATTAAACTGATAATGAAAAAATAAGATGGATATCACTGGAAGAACAAAGAGAATAAAGAATAAAGACAATATTTAAAGACTTAAATGACCAAATCATGACTTCATCTGATCACAAAATTAAGTGAGAAAGCCTTTTCATTCAGTGGACCCAAAATCTGGATCTCTCTTTCAACTGCCATCAAGAAGAGCCAAAACATCTTTTCCTTTAAGAAAATGTTCGAGACACATTTTCTTTAGAGACATACTTGTAAACTTGTTATCAATTGACTCGATTGTGGATTATTGATATTGTGAAGCGTCTAGAGCCCTTCTATGTATAGGTATATAATAGAAGAAGAAGAAGAAGAAGAAGAAGAAGAAGAAGAAGAAGAAGAAGAAGAAGAAGAAGAAGAAGAAGAAGAAGAAGAAGAAGAAGAATTAGAATTAGAATTAAAACGAAAGAAGAAGAAGAAGAAGAAGAAGAAGAAGAAGAAGAAGAAGAAGAAGAAGAAGAAGAAGAAGAAGAAGAAAAGAAGATGAAGAAGAAGAAGAAGAAGAAGAAAAAGAAGAAGAAGAAGAAGAAGAAGAATAAGAAGAAGAAGAAGAAGAAGAAGAAGAAAAGAAGAAGAAGAAGAAGAAGAAGAAGAAGAAGAAGAAGAAGAAGAAGAAGAAGAAGAAGAAGAAGAAGAAGAAGAAGAAGAAGAAGAAGAAGAAGAAGAAGAAGAAGAAGAGAAGAAGAAGAAGAAGAAGAAGAAGAAGAAGACAAAGAAGAAGAAGAAGAAGAAGAAGAAGAAGAAGAAGAAGAAGAAAAACAAGAAGAAAAAGCAAGAAGAAAAAGAAGAAACAACAAAACAACAGAAAGAAGACATGACTATTCATTTGTGACTTTTACAAGGTCAAAAAGAAAAGCAAAAGACAACTAATAAAACACTCACCAAGAATCATATTCTCAGATGTCAGTTGGTCTTTCATTTCCTGATATTCTGTTCTCTGCTCCTGAATTTGTTTTTGAAAGCTTCACTTTCATTGTCCCTTGTTTGTTGCAAGCCTATGTGTCTGTCATTCAAGTCCGCAATTTCATCAGCTAAAGAATTTTGTAAAATATATTAGAACCTTTAAATAGTTGTTCAATGAAGTAAGCTCATACGAGAATGTACGTACCAAAAAATATTTAATTAAAAGATGTCATTATAAACCAAAGCATTTCAGCTTATCTAATTAATATCATGTTGTTAGAGTTAAGTGGTTCCAAATGATTTCTATCTGAGAAATAAGCAACTGCATCTTCTATAGAAATACTAAATTGTACGAGTAGGGAAGGGAGGGGGTGTGGTGTGGTGAAGAAACATGATGCTGATTGATTAGGTCATCACTAGCTTTTGAAAAAAAGAGGAGAGAGAAAGAGAGATTGGGGTGGGTCGTAACTGTAGGGCTTGGTGAAGAGATTTATTGATCGTGTGATTGAGTAGTCCATCGCGAACATCACACTAAACACATGCAAAGACACTGGCACTAATCTACAATGTCTAGGCACACACAGTATGTATTGCTCTTCTACTATAATGGGTATTACATGTACTGTTTGTTCGCAAAAACACCTAGGGGTAGAGTAGTCATAAGTCAAAGTAAAGTTCCTTCGAGGCCATTAAGGCCCATAGAGCCAGAGCATATCCCTGTTTTTATAGTATGAAGCAGAACAGGTGATAATAATCACCCCTGTACAGGACGAGTTTATCACAGGTTTTTACTGCCAAACTAGTGCTTAAAGTACCTCTTTACAACTGTGTCAAATGAGGAAATACATGTTAAAGTGTCTTTCCCAAAGAATACAATGTCAGTCCTAGCTTTGCTAGGATTCGAACCCATGACCTCATGAACCCATCTGACAGTCTAATCATTTGGCCACCTACACCACATAAAGAGCAGTTATAAGGTTGCTTTGCTTTTTATTTTAGTACGGTTTAGGCTTGGTTTATGCTGGCTTTATTAAAAACCATGGGCCATCAGAGGAACAGAAATTATTTCGGAGTAGAGGTAAATTTCAAATTTTGACTACAGAGGGAAATCTATAAAGAAAATATTAGGATTTGGCAAATATTTCAGACTAACGCAAGTTTCATACTGAAGGTGTTCAGACTAAATGTTTTCAAGTGTACATGATTTTAAGAGACAATGTGTGACATCTGTTAGTGTCGCAAATAGTGTTGCTACCATTAAAAAATATTTAAAGACCCATCTTTCATGAAATATTTTTTTTAAATGTCATGATCTTTTAAACGATATTATTATTGTATGGATGATTAATCCTTTATACAAATGTATTTTACTAATTTGTATAGCCAATTGTTTTATAGCTTTTTAAGATCAGCAATACCTGTGACATTCTTAATGTTGTTTTGGGTGAGTGTGGTATGCTCGTATATGTGATTATAAAGCGCCTTGAGATTTCAATATAAGGCGCTATGTAAATAAACTTTATTATTTTTATTATTATTAACTGATGAACGGAAGCATATTTCTCCAAGCGATTATTTTGTAGTGATTTGTTTTATTCAGATCAATACGTTCTTCTTTCTATTCATAGGGTTACAAATTTAACACAATGATTCTTCTCAACATTTAAGCAGTTGCATAAAATTTACCTTTTTGTTCAACTTGTTTCTTCCAAAAGGCCACAATTTCCTTTTTGTCCGTGGCCATCTGGACATATTTGTCTTGAAATTCCCCATTTGCGACTTCAAGTTCATCACACTTCTTCTGGTATCTGCATACATTGAAGTAAATAAAATTCATTATTTTATAAGAACTTCTCTTGCTTTGAGATAAAAACAAGTAAGTAGACAAAACTATATTAAGTTGTAATTTGAAGTTTTCATTATCTCAATTTCAGTCTGCTAAAGATATACTTTGTTATATAATTTCTAGTTTTTCTTCCACACATTTCTGACAGAAAATAAACATATAGTAGTTACTACCTACATGCTCATTGCCATAATGCCTGTTTCTCCTAAATGTCCCCAATCTCAGTGAAACCAATTATTTTCTACATGAATTGTCTTTCTACATATATGCCTGTTTCAACACCAAGATTTTCTCACAAATGCTCAAAATATGTCCGTAATTGATTAAAACAGTTTTTTTATACATTAAAATGTAATCCCATCGCTAATACTAGCAGGGCTAATCTATGCCCATCAACAGTTTGCCATGCATTGTAACCATCCTTCATATTCCTATCATAAGAGATGATCAGTCTTCTTTTCTTAACTCCACCCATTTAATCACACAGCCTTTGTCCCATTGGATCACTGGTTTGCCACTAAAATAAATTAAGCAATACCATCACACCAGTCTTTATTACATGTTCATAGATATGCTTATCTTAGGGGTTAAAAGGGCCGGGGAGGGATGGGGTAATCCCAAGTAGTCTCATGGAATCAAGAATTTCAATTTAAAGTAAAATTGGTTATGAGTACTTAAATTAAGTCATAAATTAACTGATTTTATCTGTGAATTAGACTTGTCGAAAGTTGTTCCTAAAAAACACAACAACTGACACTACTCACTATAACTTTTATCTTGCCCTGATGACGACATGATAATAATAATAATAATACTCTTTATTCTGGTTTTAATCATCGTTAGGACCTTTTTTCTCTCAAAGGCTATTTCACAGGACAGACTGATATATTTCAATTCGTTCCTCACCTTTGTAGCCGATTTTCAAGATCTCGAACCTGAACTAGGAAAAATTCTTTTGTTTCTTCATCAAGCTTTGCAACCTGATTAGGTGGGACCTGCTTTGCTCCTTTCCCTTCCCCCTTTCCTTTCTTTCCTTTACCACTTCCCTTCTTTTTCTTTGGAGGCATAGTTACATGTGGTGTGGGTTCTCTAAAACGGTAAGGAACGTCCTACACAAATTTTGTGCTCTATTTTACTCCACAACAGAACGGTAGGCTGGCACAAAGTTCACAGGAAAACAGCAGCCATTTTGTTGCTTTGCTTGTAACTTGGTAACGAAGCAGAATAAAAAAGACTAATCTGCAATCAACACATTTCTGTTTTTCGCAGTATGAAATATTCTTAATTAATCATCATGCGAATGTTACTTTTACGCAAATGTGTTTATAATGCTGACATTTCTTACAATCAACATTTCATCCGATTATTTTAACTCCAAGCATTCGCAAATTTTGTTTTCCAAGTGGTGTAATTCTAAGGTTTTAACGAAACGAAAATAGAGTTCTTTTTTATTAGCCTTGTTTCCTGTCTAGTGTCTAGTTCCGAAGTTCCGACAGGCGACAACTTTGCCCGAACGTAAAATTCCTCTCCGTCGCCATTAGACAGAATCTACTGGATATAGATATAGATCTGGAGCCAAATCTCATATTAAATATGATCTAGATTGCAGTTATAGGGCTTGATGAATTCTACATTACGTCATATATTTGAAGAAGTGAGTACCGCTTAACGTTTGAATCAGGTTCTTCTTCTAGAATCTAGTTAGAATAATATATCTAGACTCTAGATCTAGATCTAGATCTAGTAGAGCCTAAATCTAGGCTAGTTAAATCTCTAGATCTAGACTTATGGATCTAGAGATGGTCTACAGATTCTAGATCTCAAGTTTAGATTAGATATCTAGAGCTCTAGACCTTGTCACTTGTGTCAGCTGCATTTACAAATTCATCCGAACCAGGATAGTATCTGGACAATTTTTAACATCACATTTAGGCAGAATGAATGTTAGTAAAGTGATCAAACTTGTTAATTAATATATATGGCAGGTTTTACAAAAATGGGACCCAATGATAACTTGAACTCTTCAATTAATATTTCTTAAAGTCTAATTGATGAATCTTCTTAACATTTGGTCCATGTATAACTTTGACATCGCAGATATAAAAAACATAATATTGTGAAATTTGCTTTCAATTTGTGTGTTTTGTGAATATTTTTTTGGTGCGAACGTCAGCAATTGAGCATTTCCTCTTTTTAATAAGTCCCTTTTCACCATAAAGTAGGTGAGGTCAACGACCTTTTATTCTGTTTACTTTAATTCCATTTGAAAGAGAATTGTTCAAAGAAAATTTGACGAGTTCTAAATATTTTTTATCTTTTGCAGTGATCACGTGAGGCAGGTTTCAGATTTTCGTTATTATGTAACAACTGTTGTCTACAAATGAACACACAGTAAGAGCTGAAAAAAACAGTTGAAAAATACGTAAAAGTGCCGTTTTATGATCTGGAGTGAAAGAAAAACGTATTCCTACGACCATATATTCTGTAAAAGACACGAAAAAAATCATATGTCAGGTTTCACAAAATGGTCCATCCCCATTTCCTTCTTATGTCAAAATGTACATGTTATATTTCTTACAAGTGTTATATACCATGTTAAAGCTTAGAACCTGAGGATTCCAAATATATGATGCCTTTAAGCGATAGCAAAGGACTGTGAGGCTAGTAAATTAGCTTTTAAAAGTCATGTTTTTCAGTCAAGGGGCATAACTGTGAAAATTCTAGGTCCAATGCCAGTGACACAATGTTACACGGAACTGCACGAGTCCGTCGACTGAGGTTTCCTGGCGTTTATTTAGTGACGTAACGCTTGGGTATCTGGTTTGGAGAGTTCCCTGACTTTTTCCCTAGTTCGCAATAAGATGTGAAGTCTGTGTTTGTGTTTCCAGATATTACCGTTATTAGATCCCAGATCGGAAAAAAAAAATTTGTGCAGACGTAGTTACGTATTATTTTTATCGTGTCTTTTACAGGATAAATGGCCGTAGGAATACGTTTTCTTTCACTCGAGATCATAAAACAGCGCTTCTACGTATTTTTCAACCGTTTTTTCAGCTCTTCCTGCGTGTTCATTTGTAGACCACAATTGTTACATAATAATGAAAATCTGAAACTTGCCTCACATGGTCACTGCGAAAGGTAAAAAAAATTAGACCTCGCCAAATTTTCTTTGAACAATTCTCTTTCACATGGAATTATAGAAAACAATAAAAGGTCGTTGACCTCACCTACCTTAAGGTGAAAAAGGACTTATTAAAAAGAGGGAAATGCCAGCAGTCTCAATTGCTGACGTTCGCACCCAAAAGATATTCACAAACACACAAATTGAAAGCAAATTTTACAATATTATGATTTTATTTCTGCGATGTCAAAGCTATACATGGACCAAATAGAAGATTCATCAATTAGACTTTGAGAAAGATTAATTGAAGAGTTCAAGTTATCATTGGGTCCTATTTTTGTGAAACTTGCCATATAAAAAAAATCTAGTATTGTAATGTACGAGGATGTCGATATTCATTCAGTGACATTAATTAAAGTAAGAGAGACAGATAGAAGAGAACAGTGAGAGTCAGAATAGTATTATAGCTGTCTTCTGTTTTGTCAAGAGAGCTTGATGTGTTTCTACTGTTTTGAAAGTATTATTTGAAATTGAAATCATTTATAGAAATCACATTCTAGTAATCATATTAATCCAAGTAGAGCTCGCGGTGTTACCAAAAGTGACCTTCTTACAGTGAGGGGTTGCCCCAGCCATTTGCATGAAAAAACGAGCGTGTACAACGGGTGAAGCTAGGATTTAGATTTAGTTTGAACAATGAGTTTATGTTTACAGATGATACAAGACCTAAAAAACATGCATTTTCTATAAGTTGAAAGAATAAGTAATTCATATTGAGATGTTATTGCAACAAGAGAAACTTAAAGGACTAAACAATAGCAGTGATAGCCGTGTAATCAACTTAGGCATGTACAGAGTGTGTTGAATGGGAAAGCGTCACTTTGACGAATGATAGCGAGGTTATCGGTAAAGCAACAAGCTTAAAATAAATTATAATCTCATTGGCTGTTATTTAACTATGAACTCAAATGTCAAATTACGTCATAAACCATGTAAGGAAAGTGTAAATTTCCATTCAAGGGCCTGCGCACTTCCCGTGCCAGTGACGGCGGTCGTAAATATAGGGCCTGAGTGCTTCCCGGGCGGACGGCAGCACACCCTTTATGTAGGGCCCAAAGCTTTTCTTGGGTTAAGTAATGTGACGACACCTCTTTCTGCCAGAAGGAAAACAGAAATATTAACACTAGAAAAGCGGCTCGCCAGTTGGGTGGTTGAGTCATTCCCGCGGCGCATGGCTGCCCACAAAGTATTACGAGTTCATGGGGAAGAGTGATTTTTGACCAGGCCATCACCAATCTATTGAATTCAGCCGCATGGCGATCATCTGGTCTCACCCAAGCCAAGCCAAACTAGGATGATTCCATTCTTTTCAATTTAGTACGAGACAACAAGACCAATTACATATTTGTGCAAACACACATTCTTATTGTCAGCTCAGTCACACACTCTCAAAACAGACCAGCTCACATTTACACCCCTCTAGCGATGGACTTGTCCTTGAAGGATCATTCCATTTTACCATAGGGGTGACCAATAAATGAAAGTTGTCTAATCAAGCCTACTTCATGCATAGTGCAGCTGTTAGTATCATTACTACCAGTTCAATTGAGTTGTCCAAGGCAAAGATAATGATGGACACACCCCTTTTGAAATACTCAACCGAAAGCCTTTTGACGTAAGCTTATGGGCCTGAACAGGTCCTTTTCCTAGTTAGCCAATCAGAAAGCATTATTTTAAAAGAGGATGAGCGTAAGACAGTAAGAGGATGACAAGAAGGAGGAATACTCAGGCCTCTCTTGATCCTTCCTTCCCGGTATATGCCAGGCATCATGCTGAGAGGTTTATAGCAGTTTTAACAGGAAATCCCCGGCGTTATGCAACGGAGTGCTGTAACAAACCGGCATTTGCTTGTCATAGCCGTATCAGGGTTAACTCAAAAGCGCCAAGCGCTGTTACTGGAAGTGCTCAGGGGTTGTACCAGCAGATGAGGCTTTTTTAAATATTTGTAATAGAAAATTTGTTATACTCATATGAGTGAAAGACTGTGAGGCCGCAGCAGAATTTCCTTCATTTTCTCACATTATTTCTGATAAAATTTGTCATTTTAAAACAAAAAGCCCTATATGATATAGAGACAAACTACTTGCAAACAAGGCAATGGTCAAATTACGCCATTTTATAAACTATTTTTATTAAAGAAAGTGGAAAATTCAATTGTAAAAGCCTAGGTGTCTGGCTCTAAATTTAGGGCCAGTGCACTTCCCAGGCCAACTGTAACTCGCCCTAAATAAAGTGCCAGTGCTCTTCTTGAGTTAGTGCTGCCTTTAACTTAGTAAGATGGTAGTAACTTTTTAACAATTGATGTCCTGATGACACAAGGAATGGTTGGCCAGATAGGAATGTTCAATGATCCACATGGTATTACTTTTATAATGGGCCTTGATAAGAGTAGTCTGAGAAAGAGAAAAATTCTAGATGTAGATCTACTTTTAAAACAGTGTATGCGTCTACGGGCTATAGATCAAGGCCTACTTGCAAGATTTTTCAATCAAAGTATGTTTGATAGAATCTTTTTATTTCATTTTAGTGGTAGGCTTATATAAAAGATCACAGAAAACATTGGAAAGTGGTAGTGTTATTGTTCAGTACGCAGATATTGTAACGTTTTTTTTAAGACTTTTTTTGTTTTTGTTGGCTCTTTCATAGTTTTGTTTATCTACGAATCAATGTTGAAAATGGTTTCAAAAGGGGCAGAGTGGCGAAGGAAGAAACTCAAATCAGTGGATGATCGATACTAGAAGAAAAGGAGGAAGATGAAGAAAAAGAAGAGGAGGAACAACAACATGCAATAACATGGAGGAGGTGAAGGAGATGAAGAAGACGATGAAGGAGGTAGAGGAGGAGAAGAACAACAATAAGAAGAAAGAAACAAAAAGGAGTGTTATCTTACCCGTAAAGTTGCATAAATTTTTCTAGTAAATAAATTAATAAATGAGTTATTTATAAACAAATATAGATCTATGCATATGAATAAATGAAATAACTTTTTTTTAGATTTAATTAATTAATAAAATCCTTGGGAGGGGGCGGGGGAATAACAATGGTCCAATTAGAGAGAGTCTCTAGTTTTTCTCTCTTTATTTACCGTTCCTATTTGCTTTCACGCCACGAAAAGTGATTACGCGACAGCACAGCACGTTGACATTGAAGTTGCGTGTCAGTTTCACCTCCCGTTTATCTAGGCTCTCTGGTTACATTTCCAGTCAAAAGGGACATCAATTGTTAAGGAATGTCAGACAGTACTTTTCGGCATGCCGAAAAGCCAAACTTATCTCTGTATTGAAAATGGACCAGAAACCTAATACAATGTGGCGTCAAAATTGAAATAAAGAGTCATCTGATCTTTGTTCCTACTTGTGATGTACAGCAAGTTCACCAAGGTCAACACTCGAAATCCAAACTGAAATAGCATCCAGTGTGTTTGCACATTTTCTTGACTTGATGCCTTCTGCTAATTAGGTCATACAACCTCACAGCCTTGGCTGCTTTCCTTATCTCTGTGATTAATGTTTGCTACTCTCTACTGTCGTGCACTTTATCCCATAATGTTTGGAGATGTTCTGCTGATGTTAGTTGTGACTATCGGGAGAATTGTCCGCTATCGCTGATGTTATTGAGATGATTCATTGCCTGCACTTGCATGACAGTTCCATAACCAAAACCATGTAACCGAGAAGTTTCACTTTGAAGTTTGTGAAGAAATTATCGTAACAGAGGGTAGAACAAAATCTGAATACAATATCCCTGAATCTACCACATATAATGTCAAACTGTCCAGACATCTTATAGATCTCATAAAGTTAATAAATATACTAAAATAGCCGAAAATCCTAAGATAAAAAAAAGAAAATTTGAGCTAGAACGGTTTGCCATTTAAAGGCGACAAAGTGTCCTCTTATTTCATTGTATCTACTAGAATCTATTGGTATTAAGAAGGACTATTGTAGTCGGGCACACGCTATCACTTTCCTGAACCAAATATATGCAAGCAAATGCAAGTTTCACATGTGAGAAGAAATGTTATGCAAACAAATATAAATTTACAAGTTAGAAGAAATGTTACATGTCTGCCTTAGAAAGAAATGAGTACGAACAAGACACACTTGAATCTGTCAGATAATAATAATAGTAAACAGCCAAGGGATCTTTAACGTGCACAGGTGTTGTGATCTGCACACAGGACCTCCCTTTTATCGTCTGTCTCCGATGAGATCAGGGGACGATCCACCTCCCTGGGCCAGGGGGGGGTAGAATTTACTTGAAAAAAAAAATCAAAAAATGTCAACCGTTGGTTCTTGAACCCACTACCTTTGGTTGAGAGACCAACATCTTGCTGTTGGACTGCTGAGTCCCTTAGGGTCTACAATAAAAAATTAGTACACATGTGGGCCTTCTTCTACCACATGAGTATTGATTTATTTTTAAAAAGGTCGTGTGATATTACTTTAGCGCTATTCACATACACTTGGTAGAAAGTTGTGGGCATGACTTGAACTGAAGCAGTGAAGCTACTTTGATTTGAGTTTATCTTTATTCTTCTTTCCTTTCCCTCTTTTAGTTATCTTTAATCTTGCTGTTTCTTCTCACTTAAGGTCAAGGCATATATGATAGATGGGGTAACATTTAATAAAACAAACAAGTTCAGCTGACATCAACACCCTTTACCAAATCTTGAACACATGTTGAGTATAGATGTTGACTTTTTAAGAGAAAAAACTTGACTATTTTTTAGCTTGAATTACGATTTTTCATTTCAAGATTGGCAGGTCTGCATCTATTATCATTGCATTATAGGTCACCGTCGTTGAGATAGAGGGGAGGCGGAGGCATACTTGAAGAGAACATTGGGGAATGTTGTAGTAAAATGTTCCGAAGGAAGTAAAGGAGTTTGCTGAGTAAAGAGCCGTGACAGTGTGATAAGATTTACGTGTTAGTTGAGGGAAGAAAGTGAGTAAGAAAACATTAAAAATAGATGGAAATTTGTGACATGATAGAAGAGGGTGAAGAATGTTTGGTGAGAAGAGGTGGATTTGAATGTAAAGGAATGAAGATAAATGAAAAGAAGAGACCATTCACAGATTTTTGTCTGTTCTTGGGTTTTTTTAAAATTAATTGTTCTCTTGTTTTTGTGCATCTGATCAGGGGAAGGGAGTGGGCACACCTTTCTGATAACTGCTATTGGATCTGTAACTTGCACAAAGTGCACATGGCACCTGTGAAATTGTCACTCATGTTTTATAGAATCAGAGGATGAATAGTCTGCAAGACATAATTGGCTTGATAAACCTTTAAAAGATAAACCAATAGGTAGTTACCATACCAGGACTTGAACCTCAAAGCCCTGGATCTTGATACAGATCTCTCCTGAATTTTGATTCTAAAAAGTTGGCGACACAATGACATTGTATTATTTTTATATTGGGACCCTTTTCGTTATATATTTTTTGTACATGTATTTAAATTTAACACTCTTACGTCATATAATTTTAACATTTTTAAGGGGGCATAAAGTTCAGTTGTTGTTTTTTTAGAGCTTATCCCCATCTCTGTTATTCGACTTGGCTTGATTTTATGTAAAGGCAGAGTCAAAGCACATTATATACATAACATTGACTGTGTATAACTTGTCATGGTGATTTTAGTGTGTATAAAACCTCTACCTGATGTTTTCTCTCTAACTCTATCTAATCCATAACTCTACAATCTAATTAATTTTTATAGAAATCACGAGATGCCTATACTACCCATCATGTCTTTGAGTTCACTTTTTGCTTTGAAAGGCTTTCAAGAGGCATGAAATGGGATATATAACCATTGATTCTTGGATTACTAAATTCTCTAACCATGTGTGCTAATTAATTTAATCTTTTGTTTTGATGTCGCATTGGGTTTTTCTTTTAAATTTACCTAACCATCGAAAGGAAATAAAGGATATTTGTGAATAAGTTTTAGGGGGTGTGGGGTTGTTTTGTTGTTTATCTGGGGGATGGGGTTTTGTTTTTTCTGAGAGAGGAGAGAGAGAGAGAAAAGGGTTGTCTTTGTCTGTTCTTTACATTGATATCAAATCAATCTCTTTACAAATAATATTTTTAAAAAGTTCTGCACTCTTTATCTTTGATGATGTTAGGTGTATGATTTCTCAGATTATTTGGTGTGCAGAGGAATAATATGAGAGAAACAGCTTTCAATCAATTCTTATTCTTAGCTGTGGTGATCTCTTTTGGTCACAACAGAATTTTGTGATTTTTAGGTAATGGTGAAATGGGCAGAGGTTTTTTATTTTACAAATATCTCAGCAATAGAGATCGTTCCTCACAATTGTCATTTTGCCAATTTTATAAAGCTGCATTGACTCCAAAGTCTTAAAAAAATATACTATATACTCAATTTATACTCAATTTATACTCAATTTATTTGCATATGTGCATCTCATGCCTGATAACAGTGTGTTTTCTAGCATTAGATTATGTTTTAGTGTCTTTGTGTTTTACCCATTTTTACTTTTTGATTAATTTTAAATGAATAAGTTAAGAAATTGGACATGGGAAAGGCAAACACAGCCTTTCCCAAGAGAGAAAATGAACAGTAATTTGGGTCAAATTTTACTTTTTGAAAATCTTAAATCAAATTTGGGAATGAGGAAAATAAACAGTTTTTGAAAATCCCTTTTTACTTACTTTTCAACTTCTGATACTAATACTCTCCGTGACTAACATGCTTGTACTATAATCTCTTTCTCTTGCTCCATTTGCAGTCCATTGCTTCTGTGTTTCCTCCTCTTCTTTTTCTTCTATTTCTCATCTTTGTCATCTTCTCCTATTTCTTCATCATATTTCGTTTTCTTCTTCTTTTTCAATTTGTCATGAACCGAAGAAAAAAAAATGATGTTGGCTTTGTCCCCAGGACAGTCCTTGATCTTGCCCAAATGAATCGCATGCCAGCTTATCAAGAGTCGGTATATGCCGTGCATCAGCGGCACGAAGATATCTCACAGATCATCTTCCAGCAGCTGAAAAGTCTAAAGTGATAGAGTCTAAGAAGAAGCATCCCGCTGCCCTTGTGGAATACAAGGCTCTGGAGAGTCAGGAGCTCCGCATGCAGCAGCAGAAAGACCCGTCGAGAGCAAGGTCTGCGTGGTTTTATGATTGATAAGGTCTGAACTTTGTAGGATAGAGCTAGAACAGATTGTAGGTTGGTGTTTATGTGTACAGTTTAATATTATTATCCATCCATGTTGTCTTTTTTGACTCCTTTTTTGTTTGATGTCATTCAATTTCATTTTGTACACAAAAATTTTTGTAGTTTGCGTTTAGTTCAGAGCTTTTAGTAGCACTCTAGAAACTCATAGAATTTCCTGGGGGGGGGGGGGGGCTAGAGTTAATAATGTAAATAACACGAAGGAGCCACGGTGGAGTGAAGTCAAATGTAATAACCGACAAGAAGTTGGCAACTCCACCGTTCTGTCTTTATTTGTGGAGTTGGCAATGTCACTTTTTGTCATTTAACACTTTTGAACATTACCTGAAAGATCTCCTGGAATCTCTGTTAGTTTCAGACGTTTTGCATTGGTGAGTGCTATGGGTCTTGGTTTAGTCCAACACTATTTATCAAGGCTTGAATTCATAAATTGCAACATTTGCAAATTATTCGAGCAGAAGTAATAATGGCTTGTAGGTGCTTAAACGAATTAAAATTTCATAGCAGACCAAAAAAAACACCTCCCAACCCAGCAGATAATTATAAAGTATTGGCAAAAAAGAAATGAATAAATCTTAACAATCGAATTTCAGTCTATCCTCAAGTCATTTAGAAATGATTTTATGCACAATGCCTTTGGAAATGGCAAAAAGAAGTAGGATTAAATCAAAAGTTTGAATGATTTTTATCTTTAGTTTTAAACTTTCATGTCAATGTGTAGCAAGACTTTCCCTAAACAGGGATCTTTTGTTGGTAATTGCTTTTTGTTGTGTTTTGAATACTTAGAGTGGTCGGACATCAGTACGGCTACCTAAGAACCAAAAGTAGAGGTCATGTAAAGAAAGGAACCTATTTGTGTCAATAAATATCATGCTATGGCGCTGGAAGATGTCTAGAAATAGTCCATGTTGTAATGAATATGACTCGTTTGTATGAACTGTGCATTTTGATTGGTTGATGCCAAGGAATGTCCCAAATTTCCCTTATAGCATCATAACGGCCACTGTAACATCAGCGTAGCTACATGTAACAGCAAAACAACCACCCACTATAAGACAAAATATGATCACAACAGATTCGTGTTAGTTATTGTATGAAATATAAGACATTTATTTTTTATTTGAGTAAAGTGTTTTTATTGAAAGAAAGAGAATTTTTATTGAAACAATCAGAACTTTTAACGGAGACAGCAAGCAGAACTGACTAGCCGTACTGATGTTATAGCCATGTTAACGTTACACCACTCTTATTTACTTTTCTCCGCTCTCTGTGTTCTGTTTTCCCAAAACATGTGTGACAAAATAACTAACTGTATTTCTGATTTTGAGACTTTTTTTTACAGTGTGTCTTGCTAACAGTTCTTGTGGGGGAGAAAAACATTTTTGCTTTTTTCTGTAAATATAATGATTGGTCGGGTCAAGTATGACTAGAATAATACATTTTGTGCGTTATAACTTTCCTTTTTATTTATCTTTTGATGGTTTGTCGTCATTATTTACATCGACGGTGAAAATCGCAAACCGTGTACGTCCAATTTTGGATTTATTGAAAAAATCAAAGAAAAAGACGCTTTACTTTTTAATCTATTTTCACAGACGTACACAGTTTGCAAGTGTAAAAAAATAGACCAAATATCGATACACAGAGTGCTCATATATGGCTATAATATGGGTTTCTACTGGTTCTTGTGCCACAGAATCTTTACTAGATGAAGCATAGGGGCTTCCTTTTATGTTAAACTAGTGAAGACAATAAAAGTATAACTAATTTTAGACTTACAGCAAGTTACACGGTTTGTGACTTTTACAGGTGATATTTTGTATTTTATATAAGTAGAATATTATCCCTTCTTTTATCAAATTAGTAATATGTCATGTTTCACCATCTGATAGCTTAGTCTTATTTGAAATACAATGAGATAATATGATGATCATTCTCCTTATTATCCAAATTTGTTATGGGGAAGATGATGTAAAATCGTGTTTTAATGTGTGTGATATCGATGGTGAAAGTCTGTAAACTTGTAAGTCCGCTGGTGGATGTTTTTCAGGAGAGACAAGGTTAGAGTTTCAAGCTGAACTATGAGGTGTGTGTGTATTGCAAGTTTAGAGCATGTGACTAAAAAGATATGAACTCGCAAAAGAAGGTTTGAGAATGCTCCAGGAGTCTCTACCATTAACTCTTGAGAAGGAGAAGACGGGCATCAAGGCAGCTGCAATCAATGGAGATAAAATCATAGCAGCTGTAACCCCAAAGACCCCATTCACCAACTTGACAGAAAGTTCCAGGTGACACTATTCAGACTCAGGACTGGGCACAGCCTTCTGCATGAACGTATGTATCACTATCTGAAAGTCGGGGAATCAGAAGGGTGTGAGTGTGTGAGTGTAGATTGCCTCACCAGAACACTGAACATATTCCCCCAGCAGTGTCTGCTCAACACATCAGAGAAAACAGCAATATGGCAGGGCGGGGCCCCGCTGGAAGAAAGATTCTACGGCCCTATAGAGAGTGCAAAAGACTATGCACTTCACGGAGACGATCCACTTCCTGATCTGACCCGCCAGCAGAGAGATCGAAGAAGAAGAAATAAAATGATATGCTGTTGGCTAAATTTTCACGATTTTTATAGGCAATTTCAGGAACAGCTACAATGCATTAGAGGCCAAAAAATCATGTTGTTTTTTTTTTAACCATGGACTTAGAGTTCAGAGACTTTCACCATCATATTCAAACTTATAATTTTATAAGTAAGAAGGATGCTATCTTGTTCATTTCTTTATAAATGAGCATTATGCATTATTTTTGCTGACAATCTTGTGAAATTTAAGCTAATTCCGAATTTTCAACTCAATGCCAGTATTTTTTAAACACTGACAGTGGCAATCTCAGTTTCAAGATGTTACAACAGCAACAACATAAATGGAAAATTTATTGCACAAAAAAACAAAAATTTGATCACAAAAATAGCTTAGAAAAGCATCAATACAATGCAATGAACTCAAGTTTTTATAGACTTAATAACATAGATGCATTATTGCATGATGCACGCTTTGCTGTCATGTAAATTTCTTAAATGGGCATAATCTATTTTATACCATTAGATGAGTTATATGGTTGATTATTGAAAGTGTGCCATTTTTGGAAGAAAAATTGATGTGTCACTTTCAGGTCATAACAAAGTGTTTGTTTTTTACTATAAAAAGGAATATTTCATTAGATTAGGACTGCTCTAATGTTGACTTTATGTATGCATGAATTTGAAATTGTTTTTTTTTATCATCAAAAATATTATGATATGCAATCAAGTTTTTAATGCTTAATAACTCCTTAAATGGGCATAATCTATTTTATACCATTAGGATGAGTTATATGGTTGATTATGCCATTTTTGGAAGAAAAATTGATCATTTAGGTCTTCAAAGTGTTTGTCAGAAAAAAGAGAAGATTTTTAGTTTCATTAGATTATGGATGCAAACTAATGATGTAATGATAACAGCATAGTAAAAGTATGTATAATAATTTCCTCCACCTGTGGATAGATATTACTTTGTCAGAAATGTGTTTATATCAAGATGAGGGAGATAGATGATATAAAGATACAGATAGTGCATGTATGCGTAATTGCCTACACCTGTGGATAGATATTGTTTGTATGTGTATATAATAGAGGAGATAGATATATAAAGATAGATATTGATGTAATATATATATATATATATATAGTGGTACAATGTTTTTATTCTCTTAAAATTTTTGCCATTATCTTTTGACAGTCCAAGGAATCATCTCTTTGACGCTTTCTTGAGATCTTCTGTTGGTCTTACATAGTTTTGATGACAAGCGTCCAAATCTTCAAGTCTTCAAGATGTAAAATAAATCATGGAGCACAGCATTTACAGCCTTCTGTATAGGGACTGTAAAGGCCTTGCATGTGGGTTTTTTTCTTAGTTGTTTTTTTCTTCTTCTTGAGGATGTGCACTCTACATTGATCGCTTGAGTAGGGAAAATAAAAAAAACTATGGAACTGCATCCCTTTCTGGAGCCTGACATCCGCCCTGCACCAAAGTGGTGGTACGTCTTCTCTGCCATTGGTGACTGTCCCTCTGTGAGGGTCGGCCACTCGGTTACTTTTGTCCCCGCTCTTCATTCCGGAGAACACAGCAGAGTCTTTGTCATCGGAGGAGCGAACCCGTCACAGGTTTTTGCTGAAGTCTACGTCCTGGATTTGCACGATCGCTCGTGGGACACTTTGGAACCGATTGGATTTCGTGGTCGCTACGAACACGCAGCTTTTACCGTGGGTGTCCACCCGGGCAAACTGTTCGTTTTCGGAGGCGCGACACAGGCTGGCAGTCTAAACGACGTTCAATCTCTCGACGTGTCATCCGGCAGTTGGTCCGACGTGGAAACAGAGGGCAACCCACCCTCGCCACGCACACATCGTTCTGCAGCTGTCTCGGGCGGCAAATTTTACATATACAGTGGAGGCCATTGTGGTTCCGACCCAGTAGGAGACCGACGAGTCCATTGTCTCGACACGGTCGCAATGCAGTGGTCAAGCCTCACTCCCAAGGGAGACCCTCCCAAACCACGACACGGACATTTCATGGCCTCCACTGGCAGTCGAATTTATCTCTTTGGAGGTATGGCGGGCACGACTTTCTACGACGATCTTCATGTCCTTGACTTGGAGCGGAACTCGTGGACGCCCATCAAAAAGAAGAAGTCGACCCCTCCCCCAAGAGCGGCGCATGACGGGGTCTGTTATAACAATCTCATCTATGTGTTTGGGGGCATGAGCAAAAATGGTGCGCTGGATGACGGTTACATTCTCAATACTGGTGAGGGATAGAAATATACAGTATTACTGTACACATCTACTTCTTAACTAATTTTATGCAATTGCAAGGGTCATTTCAATAGTGTTGCCAAGTCGCAATTACGTCATTTGGAGAAAAATGCCAAAAACAATGGACTTTGGCCCAGATGACGTTGGGCATTCCAAGTTTTATACGGCTAAAAAATGTGATGTGTTTTCACTCATATCAATTTCATACTTTTCTGGAAGCATGATTTCCTTTTGTTCCCTAGGATTATCTCTCTATCTCATTTTTCATGTAAGTGGACACAGGCACACTATTCAAATGACCCCTTCAATTGTTTTCTTGCTGTTGTAAGCTAAATTTGGACTCTTTATTTTTGTCCTGCTCTTTTCCTTTGATTGTGATTTGCATCCATGGTGAATGGTTTCTTATGGCTTTTGGTGATATTGGTGGGGAAAATAGCTTAAATATATTAAATTGTACTCAATGTAATTCAGTGTAGTCTTTGTGTGATAGTCAAGAGATGTATATGCCTTTTGTGTGGTAGTCAAGAGATGTATATGCCTTTTTGTGGTATGATGTATATTTTTGTGTGGTAGTCAAGAGCTTATGTATGCCTTTTTGTGTGATAGTCAAGAGCTTATGTATACCTTTTTGCCTTTTTGTGTGATAGTCAAGAGCTTATGTATGCCTTTTTGTCTGATAGTCAAGAGATACATGCCTTTTTGTGTGATAGTCAAGAGATACATGCCTTTTTGTGTGATAGTCAAGAGATACATGCCTTTTTGTGTGATAGTCAAGAGATACATGCCTTTTTGTGTGATGGTCAAGAGATATATGCCTTTTTGTGTGATAGTCAAGAGATATATGCCTTTTTGTGTGATAGTCAAGAGATGTATGCCTTTTTGTGTGATAGTCAAGAGCTTATGTATGCCTTTTTGTGTGATAGTCAAGAGATACATGCCAGGCATGTGTCACACATTTATATTATTATTATTGCCAATGCCAGGCATGTGTCACATGTTTAGATTATTATTGCCAATGCCAGGCATGTGTCACACATTTTATTATTATTATTGCCAATGCCAGGCATGTGTCACACGTTTAGATTATTATTATTGCCAATGCCAGGCATGTGTCACACATTTATATTATTATGCCAATGCCAGGCATGTGTCACACATTTAGATTATTATTGCCAATGCCAGGCATGTGTCACACATTTAGATTATTATTATTGCCAATGCCAGGCATGTGTCACATGTTTAGATTATTATTGCCAATGCCAGGCATGTGTCACACATTTAGATTATTATTATTATTATTGCCAATGCCAGGCATGTGTCACATGTTTAGATTATTATTGCCAATGCCAGGCATGTGTCACACGTTTAGATTATTATTGCCAATGCCAGGCATGTGTCACACCGTTTAGATTATTATTGCCAATGCCAAGCATGTGTCACACCTTTAGATTATTATGCCAATGCCAGGCATGTGTCACACCTTTAGATTACTATTGCCAATGCCAGGGATGTGTCACACTATTGCTAATTTGTGTCACATTATTATTGCTAATGCCAGGGATGTGTCACACCTTTAGATTATTATTGCTATTGCCAGGGATGTGTCACACATTTAGATTATTATTGCTAATGCCAGGGATGTGTCACACATTTAGATTATTATTGCCAATGCCAGGCATGTGTCACACCTTTAGATTATTATTGCCAATGCCAGGCATGTCACACCTTTAGATTATTATTGCCAATGCCAGGCATGTGTCACACGTTTAGATTATTATTGCCAATGCCAGGCATGTGTCACACCTTTAGATTATTATTGCCAATGCCAGGCATGTGTCACACGTTTAGATTATTATTGCCAACACCAGGCATGTGTCACACCTTTAGATTATTATTGCCAATGCCAGGGATATGTCACACATTTAGATTATTATTGCTAATGCCAGGGATGTGTCACACCTTTAGATTATTATTGCTATTGCCAGGGATGCCAGATTATTATGTGCCAGACATGTGTCACACGTTTAGATTATTATTGCTAATGCCAGGGATGTGTCACACCTTTAGATTATTATTGCCAATGCCAGGCATGTGTCACACGTTTAGATTATTATTGCCAATGCCAGGCATGTGTCACACCTTTAGATTATTATTGCCCATGCCAGGGATGTGTCGCACATTTAGATGTTATTTTCATTACGTTGCACAAGACTATTGTTCTGGTTTTGTCTAATTCTTTTAAATGAGCAACTCAGGACTCAGTGGTCCAGAGGCAAAGTGTCTGTCTCTCAACCAAAAGGACTGTCTGTCAGTCTCAGCCAAAAGGTTTGAAAGTTTTTCTCACGTTTGTTTTTAGTAAAACCCATCCTCCTAGTCCAGGTAGGTTGTTAGACACCTAGTCCCATCGGAGACGGGCGATAAAAAGGCACTGTGTGCAGATCATAGCGGTTTGTGCACGCCAAAGATCCCTTGGCCGTGTGCAGGGCAGTTGGGACAAAATTGAGAATCCTACCAAAACCCCATGAGATCGCCTCAGTAGTTGCGTTCTCACAAGTAAACCAGAGGTCTTGTTTTTAATTTTCTGTACACCAAAATATCTTTTTACTCCAGAAACCAACTCATGGACCAAGTTCGACGTGGAGGGCCCCACCCCGCCAACCGACTAGACTTTGGGCTTTGTCGCATCAAGCTGCACGTGCCACTAGCCAGTGCATCATCTGCGTCTGAAGTAGCTGGATTGGATCTGACAGACACCAGTGCCCGGGCCCGACAAGTTCTCAATCAAGAACTGAAACCTGGAAGTGCCAGTTCCAGAGATTCCGACAGTGCAAGCGGTGAGAACAGTCATATCTTTTTAACTAGCTTATTAAAGTTTACTTTCTTAAATGAAAAATAACAATTTTATTAGGATTGTATTCATCCTGTGCAGGTAGTGTAGAAGTTTGTGTGTGTTCATTTGTGGACTATGAATTCATGACAGTTTTTACTTTTAAACGCCTTTCTTCTTCTTGTTTGCATTGTAGATTTTCTTGTCATAAATTGCTCAGTTTTATGCTGCATTCATGTAGCTTGATGTATGAAATTCATATTGTGTATCATATGTAATA
Source organism: Doris montereyensis (assembly GCA_037039925.1). Lineage (NCBI taxonomy): Eukaryota > Metazoa > Mollusca > Gastropoda > Nudibranchia > Dorididae > Doris > Doris montereyensis. Next base: position 217,934 of record JAXRKP010000462.1, read on the forward strand.
CATATCAGATTTGTCATACAATTTGGTTGGAAAGGGTCTGAAATTGATGTCTAGGGTAGAAAAAATTGTGGAGTATGGGAATCAGACAGTAAAAAATGCTGAAAGAAATGGTATTACTAGTCAAAGTGAAACTGTGTGATCGCATTCCACTTCAATAAGGTGCGCTAGAAAATGTTCAATTACGATTTGAATTGATACTGTTCATGGATCTTATTCACATCAGGCTTTTGATTTTTACATTGATATGTACTTGATGTACGTTTTCCTCATTTCTGACAATAGCAGGGGTTTCATTTCCTATGAAGGATTTTTTTTACTATAGAAATATCAAGTTTTAAATTAACTGTGTTTTTTTTTTTTGGACACTGACTATAATTTACAATCTAATGTACATTTCATTCAAGCCCTGATTGATTGATTGATCCTCACAAAGTCACAAAACAAGTAATTTTAAAAAAAAAATGGTTTTATCTGTGCAGTGAACGAGGCTCTGTATGCTATAGATGTCACTCCAACTCAAGCAGAGGCTGTCAACGGGGCAGCGGCGGGAGATGGTCATGCGGAAACCTCATCAGAGCCGACGGAAGAAGTTGATATGATTCTCATTAATGGTGGAATGGACACGGAAGGAGAGATATTTGACGACACACTGGTCCTGTTATTGTGATTCTCAACTTCTCAACATAAAACCAGTTTTTTTTTTTTTTTTGCTTTTTTTAAAAGAGTTTTTCAAAATATCCATAAAATATTGCCCGTTTGCTCAGTGTAAAACTTTTATGGATGTAAGTAGTTGCTAAAAAGGAGTGTGTTGTAGGTTTACCTTTTTAGATTGTTGATTGAGAATGAGCAATCCAGATTGAGTGATGTTTTGCTTGCTGTGTGAGAGTGAGAGAATGGATATAATAGTGAGAGAATGGGTCTCATGTGAGAGAATGGACATCACAGTGAGAGAATGGATATCATAGTGAGGGAATGGACATCACAGTGAGAGAATGGATATCATAGTGAGAGAATGGATATCACAGTGAGGGAATGGATATCACAGTGAGGGAATGGATATCACAATCAGAGAATGGACATCACAGTGAGAGAATGGACATCAGAGTGAGAGAATGGATATCATAGTGAGTGAATGGATATCACAGTGAGAGAATGGATATCATGTCTTCCTATTTTGTCTTTTTTTTCATAATGTGAGTGTGCGGTTGAAGTAAGTAAATTCAGTATTGTAATAAATACTGTCTATCATAGCTTTCCTTCTTTTTTTCTTCCCTATATATATATATACAGTACAACCTGTATACCCATATATATATATATACAGTACAGCCTGTATTCCCCATATATATAGATATATATATATATATACAGTACAGCCTGTATTCACACATATATATGTTTCGGGAAACATTGCAAGGCGCACAAAAAGAAGAATTTCGGTTGGTGTGTCGTCATGAAATTTGGGAATTTCATATTTTCATTGCAGGCGTGTTTGGGGAACACGGACTACATGATGTAGACAAATACTTTGAAGTTCACAGCTGATGAAACCACTTTGAAGTTCATTTCTAATAAAACCACAGGGCTTAGCATTAGCACTAGAGCTACCTACTATCAGCACCAACTATGTCCATTGAAACTGTCACCATTGAAGATCTACTGTACATTATCATGAATCTGTAATTATCCGACTTCATCACACACATGTTGTGGGCGGTTGGCGGATTGTTGCTGCTGGTAGGTCCAACCTCTTTCCTTTCACTCTTTCACGTCTTTCATCTTGTTGTTTCCACTTAATTCACCCTGCGATCACCCCATAATAAAGTGGGTGGGGTAAATGTCATGTCAATGAAACCAACAAGCAAATCGTCATGCATGTGTGTTAGTTATGCAGTTGTTGTTCAATGGGTTTAAGTTGAAGGCGTTTATATTGGTTTTTTGGATGGGGGGTTATTTAGTTTCACTTTTGGTAAAAAGGTGAGGCGGGAATATCCTTTTCAATCTTTGCTTTTTTTTATGTGGAGATAAAAATGAAACGTGTCCCTGAGATTGAATGAATTTGTATATTGAATACTTTTGTTATTTTTTATTTCATTTTGCATAATGTATTGGTCCTGCAAAATTGACACAGCTTAAAGTTAAAGCATCTTTTATTATATGTGATGGAAATGAAATATGAATCGGGTATTGTTCTCTTGTCATCATTTGTCATCATTTCAAATTAAATACTGCCCACACCTGAGGATATCTCGACATTGACGGGATTGTTACGTAAAAGGAAAGTCGACGGAAGAGGAATGATGTAATGACAATTTGTAGGACCTGACTTGACATTTAATGACTTCATAGAGAGACAGAGAGAGAGAGAGAGGGAAGGAGAGCTGCAATGCTTGGCTTGGGGCAAGCCGTATGCTAGCTCATGTAATCCAAGAGCTCAGAGTCGGTCAGATTATGTGAAGAGATGTTGTTGAAGAGTGAGCTTGTGTGTGTATCACTATTGATACGACACATTGTTGACTCACCAATAGACTTACAAGTTACATCATCATACTTGTAAGCCTGAGAAGGGTTGAAGAAGTTAGGTGTGAGGCTGGACAGGGAAAGGACGTCAACACAAGAGTTATGCTTTTATATATACATATATACCTGTTATATAGAAACGGAACTTGAAATTTACGTCGACTGAGAGGATGTCGACGTACGTGGATGCCCACTATAACTTACTCGCATCTCGCAAACCCCCCCCCTCCCCTAAAACAACCCAAAACAAAACAAAAACAGCAACCCAAAAGTTGATTAGAAACAAGGTAATGGCAGTAGTAGCAGTACATTTAATGTTGCAACATTTGTCTTTAAAAAAAAAGCAGAAGAAAGAAAGGGAGAGAGGATGGCCATCCTCTTGATGCTGAACTGTGAATTCTGCCATGTCTCTTATTATAAGAGTTATGAAAATCAATCACTTAAACGTTAACAACAAAACCATTTTTAGAAGTGAAGCTTTGCTTGAATGAGAATGAAATTGGTTTTTAATTAAGACCATCATTACTACCTGATTTCTGGTTTGGTTTAGGAGCTTTTCGAGTGAACTGTTGCTAGAAATTTTGAAAAAAAATCTTTTCTATTGTATTATTATTTCTTTCAAATTCCACATTCCTTCATTATATTCTGTGTTATTATTTTATTACGTTCTGTGATTACATTCCAAGCATTAGTGTTCACTGGTATAAACTATTTTAAGACATCAGTAATTGTTTAATCAAGTAGGTGTTTAATCAGGTGCTTAAGAGTTTAATCAATACTTAATGCTTTTAAACACTTGGGATTCCATGTATCTCAGCTATATTAAATGGATTTTATTATATTTATGCATAACTGTGTGTGCACAGGTTGCTTCAGTAAGGATTTTATCTAATGAGAATTATTCAGCCAATGCTAATTTAGAAAAGAAAAAGATAAGATTGATACTTACTACCACTGTCTTGATGTAAGAAAATTGGTTTCCTTTAAATTCTACATACAAATACAATGCTGTCAACGAGTGTGTACAAAACGTATGAAATACATTTTTGTTTTTAGCTTTAAATTCTACATACAATGTTGTCAACCAGTGCGTATAAACGTATGAAATACATTTTTGTTTTTAGCTTTAAATTTACATACAATGTTGTCAATACACAAAAATTTTTGTTTTTAGCTTTAAATTCTACATACAATGCTGTCAACCAGTGCGTACAAAACGTATGAAGTACATTTTTTTTTTTTTAAATTTACATACAATGTTGTAGTCATTACAAAACGTATGAAGTACATTTATTTTTTTTTTATTTTAAGTGTGTATTTACTGTGAACAATATGTATATGAGGGTTAACTGTGTTTTGTTTTTAAAGAAGTCCCAAGATAACGACAGAGACTCAGAGAGATTGGGGGAAAAAGCTGGAGATGCCATTTTGAGTTTGCAAGACTACATGTACTGCATCGTGCCATTGTTTCAGTTCCCAAGGAATATTTGGGATCTAATAACTTGAAAGATCATTTTTGAATTTGACATTTGACAAAATATATATGGCATCGCTTCACCTCCTAGAATATTTAAAAAATCTTGTAGAATCTTTTAAAATGCCAGGACTAGGATATATGAGAGTAGAGCTATATCACATGAGCCCTAAGTTTTTGTGTTTGCTTACGATTCTTGTTTGAATCTATGGAGTTTTGTCTTAGTGTCTCAACGATCACTGTGTTATGTTATTATAGCAAAGCATAATTATTAAAGATGATATGATCTCAGATACTTCTGTGTGTTTGTATTATCATTGATATTGTGTTTAATGATGACTAAGTAATCTATTTGTTTGTGGTTGGGGGAAGCTAATGGTAGATCCTTCTTCTTTAGTTCACTCGTGTCTTTCATCTTGCTGTATCCTCTTCTTAACTCTTAGACTACCCAAGTTCCAACACAAGATTATGGCGTGGGTACCCAAAAAGTAGGGTGGTTTAAAAATTTATAATTTTTTTATTTCTTATATTTTCTCTTCATTTTTTAAACACAGAATTCATAAGAAATCAAACTTTATATTGGCACCATTAAAGATCGGCTATATGTCATGAGTTTGTCTGAGTGAGGATGAGTGAAAGGGTGAGTTTGAGAAACGAAAATTGTTTTGGGGTGGAGACACCATTCACACAATACATTACTTCCATCAATAAATAGATAATGATTGGAAACCAATGAGCCGGTAAACTGATACGAAAAAGTGCGGTCTACGCTGTTTCTGACTTGTAGTACTAGAGGTAGTATTTTTTTGTAAGTTTGCAAACAAAATGGGTTAAGTTGAAGGCTTGCACTGCCAGCAGTAAAAAAATATTAAAAAATCAACCCGTTTAGGCTAGAGAGCCTGCTCCGGTAGGAAACGGAAGTAGAATAATAAGCCTAGAAGATGGTCCATACGCTTATCGCGTATACGTGATCTTTCTATAATTATGGTCCTGCAACATTGTGATCGCACATGTGTGACAACTGTACTGTGGCGTAAAAGTAGCATGGTTGCACCCATGCGACAATGTGCGCTTCCCGTGTCAATGACAGCAGCCCTAAAAATAGGGCCTGTGCGGTTCCCGGGCAGACGGCAACACACCCTTTATTTAGGACCGCACTTTTCTTGGGTTAACCTTAGCAAAAAAGTAAAATTTGCTCCTGACCTTTCTCTTCTATTTCTGTTCGGCTGAGGAGTGACACTAGTGACAGTGACATCAAACTCAAATGACTTAAAACTTTGCAGACACAAGAACTGAGCCAAGACATTCTATTGTAAAATAACAAAAAATCAACATTTAATATAATCATATCATCATACACATTGTTGAGTGAAAACATTGCAGCTGAACTTTAAAAATGTTGTCATTGTATAGTTTGATGTTGCATATGAAAAAATTAAATTATTATTAATGAAGAATTCAATTAAAAAATTGTATACTATACAATTGTTGTAATTGTAGAGATAAGGAGTTGTTTTGTACATGAAAATCAAGTATTGGCCATTTACAGATCAATGTCAGTCAATCTTTTTAAAAACAGACATCATTGTATAAATACATGGTTGCTGTAGTTGTATACAACATAACATAATTTTTTCAAACTCTAAAGGTGAGTAAGGATCATATCAAAAAAAAACCCAAAAAGACAGTGAGACAAGACTCATGATGATAATGACATGTAATAAACTGAAAGCCCTATAGGAACAAAGACAAGATGTACGCAAAGGAAAAGACAGGTATATAGTTGGCTTAGTCGGCAGTGCACTCACTCTCTTTTCATCATTGCTGGCGAGGCAATGGGTGCCGCCAGGAGGTCATGGTTTGATTTTAATTCTACTTCTACTGATAGTGATGCCCAAAGATTTTTTTTCTGTCCATTCCTTATATTTCTCTTGTCTTTGTTCTTTCGGGCGTTGATTCGATCATATGACCTTATTCATCGCTATCGCCCCAAAAAAATCCAACAGACTTAAAAAAAAACAAGAAGTAGGAGGAGAGAATACATGCCCAGCATGATCCTTACGTTTTGCTTTTGTGTTTGAAAAGCTTCAGGAAACAAACGTATAATGAGTAATACTAATACATATATCAGACAGATAATAACCAACATAGCATAGTTAGCTCGGTTGGTAGCACGCTTTCTTTTCATGGCGAGGCGATGGGTGCCGACGCAGAGGTCGCGGGTTCAATCTCCATAGTGGCCAGGATTTTTTCTGTCTATTCTTTGTATTTGTCTCTGTCTTTGTTCCTATGGGGCTTTCAAACATTATTATCTTATGTCATTACCTAATACATATATCAGTAACATAGTAGTATGAGCATATAATATCAATACCCTTTAATGACAGACAGTTACTGAAGAATGCCCTCAACAAAGCATTTTCAGGATGAGTGTAAAATGAATAACTATAGAAAATAGATCTGAAGATTGAGCAGGATATGGGCTTTGATTTTGATTTTTGATTTTCAACTTTGGTGATCTCAGGGTCTTTTAAAATTTTGCCTGGACTGCTTTGTAAACAGCTACGGTATCAGTTAATGTGTACAGCGTTGTGACGTGCACACGGGACCTCCTTTTTGTCTTTCTTCTCCGATGGGATTAGGTGTCAATCCACATACCTGGACCAGGGAGGTGGGTTTTACCAGAACAACTCGAGAGATACCTGTCAGCAGAGCACTACCTTGTGGTTGAGAAGTTAGCTACAGTATTACCTTCTCAGGAAATGCACACCTGCCAACCTCCTCCAGACCAAATGAGGAGAAAACTTATGACGGAATTTTCAGTACCCTTACGCGAAGGGGGTGTAGAATAAATGCATTACCGTCTAAGGTCCCAAAGGTTTTAATAAATACATATAATATTATTAATATTAAGACAATTGTCAAAGAGTGATGAATTTAAAGTACAAACTTAATCCATGACAGCTCTAGATCCAGTCTAGATGGAATCTATCTCTATCTGGACCCTCACGCATACAATCGTAAATGGTCAGAATGAAACAAACTCTACCGATGGCAAATTTGGAAATATTCAGATATATCTAGACTTAGAATTTCAAACGCTAAAACTACTAAAAGGACACTCTACACTGTCTGTATCGGCAGTGTGGTTGGAAATCAACACAGTGATTCAAGTTACCAAAGGAAGGGCCTCTCTCACACTCCTCTTCTAGTACTGTAGTTCAGGCATATGACAGCATTAGCAGTTTAAAAAAAATGAAATCTAATAAGAAGAAAGGTTGAAAAATAAGCGATTACCATTATCAATACTGTAAAAGAACTAGTTAATAACAACTACAATACTGGTATCACATCAAAGAGTCGAATCCGAAATTCCTTTTCAGGAAGTGATCAGTACTGAAGAGCTTCAGAGATTTTAAAATTCACAATTTAAATTTCTTAGAGAATTTGTTTCTCTCTTAACCATTTTTCTTGAAAATGTCGGCAGTTTCGGGATGTCCAGAACAGGGCATCCAAATGTGAATTTCCCGATCATATCGGGAAGATTGGCAGGTCTGGATTACTGTCAATGACTTCAAAACAATGACCTGATTTCCAGATTCATGAACATGAGTGTGTGTCCTGAGAGCAATTTTTTTTAGTTTCAAAAGATATAGGATGACTACAGTTTTAACAGTTACGCATATGTATAAAAAATACAAAACCAAAATTCAAAATCAAAAGCAAAAAAAAAGAACACTTCAGGAAAGAAGACTGATTATCTTTTAGTACAGTACATTGGGTAGATATACGAAGAGCACATGGCATGGCAAGTTGTTGATGATGGGCATAAATTAACTCTATATTGGCGATGGGGATTGCTGTTACAACTTACATGTATAATAAAAAGAAGAAAAACATTGTAATCATTGCAATGCTGATGATAATTTGCAGTGAAGATATTGATTTTAAAACAGGTATTTAGATGGGTGATTCATAAAGAAAGAAAAAACTTGGTTTCACTGAGATTGCAGATGGTGGTGGGCATTTAGGCAGTAACCACCATATTAAATATATACAGTACAAAAATTTAAAAAAAATGACAATGTAAGGATGTAAAATAATTAAATTCACAAACAAAAAACCCATATCAAATTATATGTATATATTATAAAATAAAAATGACTGCTAGCAATACATTCAATCAATCAAATGTTCTCTTACTTTTTGTATGAAACTTTTCCTCAAAAGTCAAAGGTAGGAAATAAAGTCACTGAATTGAGCAAGGTGATCAATAAAACGTTATCTTGCAGCATTATTAAGTGCATTGGCACAATATTGAATACATGTAACTGAATATAATAGTAATACTGTAGTCGCTGGATAAAAGCACACTGCATAAACACAAGCCTACATCTGCAGATCGAATTTTACTGTATAATAAAAGTGTTCTCATAAACACGGTATTCACAAAAGCACACTTTTTCCTCCGCCCAAAGGGCGTGCGTTTATCCTGCGACTACTGTATATTACTTGTGACCATAGCAAGACTCAAATGCTGTCTATCCATTTCCATAGCTTAGCTACAGAGAAAGACATATTCATATATCATCAGTTAAACTGTCTAAACTCTCAGGTTCATGGGATATGGGATATGAGATTTGTCCTTTCAATGATCAAACACACACTTCTTTTGTGCCTCTAAACAAATTTGAAGGCCATGAACCAATAAAAAGGCTCTTGTCATGAACATGATCTGATTGAAGATTTCCGTTTTTCTTCAGCCTTGAAACAAATTCTGTGAGTCAAGGAACAGACTTATTTGTTTAGATTTTTCAAAAAGCTCAACAATGTAAGTAGTAGTTCTTTCAAGGCCATTACGGCCCATAGACCCAGAGCTTATCCTGGTTTCTGTAGCATGAAGTGGAACAGGACGCTAGTCTGACGAGATTTTTCTCCCAAGCTAGTGCTCGAATCCATTTGCACCTGTCTCGATTAGGGGAAATGCCTGTTAAACGTCTTTCCTAAAAACACAGCGTCCAACCGATCTAGCTTTGCCATGATTCGAACCTGGGACCCTATGATCGCAACTCCAGCAGCCGAACCACCCGGGGTCCAAATATAATAATAGATGCATTGTATACGAATTCATTGCATTGAGCCGATAAATTAAAAGTAACTTCACAGATAAAATGTGAGTTGTGAGCAATTTCATTGAAATTTCGCCTGTCCACCAATTGGGGTGATTTCAGGAAGAATAAGAGGAAACAGCAAGATGACAGATAAGTGAAAGAGTAAATAAAAAAAAAAAAAACGAAAGAGGTAGGACTTACCACTACCAACAGGGCCGACCAACCACCCAGAGTTGTGAGCAAACACACAGGCGCACGCACGAATGTTCTTATATAACACAGGAATGGCGACGCCAGCGGTAGTAGTAAACCCGAACTACCTCTACTACGTTTTCACGAGCATGCTATATTTTTTTTCCTTATTGAGCCTTGGTTTTCACTTACTGTGCTTAAATGGAATCCACCTCAAAATTTCTAATTTTTTAAATCTTCAGCAGCAAATTGATCCCAAAGGATAAGTGACAAACGACACAACTCTAAAATTCTTACTGATAGTGACAGTGACAGTGATAGTGATAGTGATAAAGCAGACCCTCACTCACAAGTTGCAGGCATATTACTTAGCTGCAATCATGCCATGTGACAAGCAAATCTGTCCAGCAGTTTCTGATTCTGAGCAATTTGCAATAATGCAATATACATAATATACTAAACTAACGTGACACCCTTGACAACGGAGAAAATTAACACATAAAAATAACTTTTAAAAAAGGAATATATAATGCTTCTGACACATTGCCTTCAAATTCAAATTTCAACACTTCATTGATCTTTCTGAGAGAAAGGAGTGTTATAATTTGATACAGATAAATATTTCTGAATGTATTAAAACCGTCAATTTCGGAATCAACGATTTTTTTAGCTTGTGCCATGATGTGATGTCCCTGATTTAACAAAATGTGCGATTGACCCCTGAGCCTTACCTTTCCCTACACCTGAGCTCTTGATCATATTTAGCACATGTCAGCAACTCATAATGATTGGTCTACCTAAATATAGGAGACAACCAAAACAGTACCTCCCACTCCCACGGTCTTCGCAGTGCGCCGATAAATAAGGTTAAGAACGAAGGCGCTTGCGACGTTTAGGTCGCTCTTGGGTTCGAATGGTTAAATGAAATTACAGATATGACATACATATTGAGGCACTCTGGGACAATGACAGAATGATGACCAACTATCACTTATAACCAGATTTTATAATAAAACAGACTAAACAAAACTCTGACCCTCACAAAGTTTGAATTGTGGTCCACACAAATGCATGGTTTTGTCAATGTGAGTGATAACAGTAACAGTAACAGTGAAATAAATAGGATGTTTTTCAACATCTGCATGCAAAGAATGGTGTTCAGAGTTTAAGGGTGATAAGTTAGAGACAGGGAGAATCATCAAAATGACACGTCTACATAAATATATCATAATAAATATTCAGTGACATTTGACAAGAAAATTGCAAGTTGATATTTAACACTGATATCTAAACTACCGCTACAGCCAGTACAGGAAGCCTTCCTACACAAACATCTCCCCCCCCCCCCACCCCACACGCACAAATAGAATATCATCAGTGAAACTGTCTTAACACGCAAGTCCGTGATATGTCGTATATAAGATTTGTTTTTAAAATGATCGAATGCGTGCTTCTTTCGCGTGTCTTTAATCAATGAAAACCAAGCGCATTTTACGCACACATGATCTAAATAAAGATTTCCATTTTTCCTCCAAAATGCATAGCATAACACTCGATGATTTATGACCAAGGATGTAAATGGCAAATGAAAAAAAACCCTGAAAGTTTCTCAAATGTGAAACTTTCAGACACCGAACACCTGCTATATCGTATTTAATCTTACAATTACAATAATTGCACCATGCAATGCCATCTTTCTCAACCTTCCTGATATAACTAGAAAAGAATTCATCCTTACAATCTTAAGTTGACAGTCAGAATTTGTTCTTAGACATATAACTAAGATCAAGATCAATCACATTTATTGGTGAATCCCGATCATTAAACCTAAACTTTGACAGGTCATCCCCAATTTGTTACATTGTCTAGATCTACATTCTGTAGCTAGCTTACCTTACTTTAACCTAGATCTAGTTGGTTATTTTGAATATTTGCTTGTTATTAAAATAGTTATAGCTAAATTCTAAATCAATTCTGATTATATTAACTAGGCTAACTCTAGCTCTACTAAAGTTATTGAAGAAAATGGGTGCGACAAATTCTGGACCTAGTAATCTAAATCTAGTCTCATAGTTTCTAGGCCTCTAGATAACAATTAGACTTAGACCTAGATATATCTTATATAGATCTTACTAGATTGAATCCAGATCTATCATAAAATAGCCTGTCTAGAGTCTAGAAGAATCTAAATAGATAGAAGAATCTAGATCAACAACATGCATGCTTATTTTCAAGATCTCAAATTCTCTGGAACGCCCGAGCAAGCAATAATTTTAATCTGTTAACAAGCTAGATCTATTTATACACTGATATACTAACCTAAAAGCTATGGCCTAGGGAAAGCGACTGCTTAGATCTAGGGCTGTTAAGCTGTCATAATAAAATTAGATCTAGATCTTACAGATCTAGAATCTAGGTCACTTCACTGAGCAGATCGATCTTAATCTTGTCTAGCTCTAGATCTAGATTAGACCATTAAATCACAATAACCCACAAATAGGACTATAACATAAATCGCAAATAACGCAATATGAAATTTAAAATGACTTAGCTTCGATTTTCCTGGAATAAAAGAAAGAAAATTCATCGACCGCAGGTCACATTCACAACTGAACCATACGAGTGCATAGAGGTAAGTCAGTGCGTCTCAACATTGTCTAAATTTATCCCAAAATCCTTTACGCGTAAAGGCTATTTCCACTACAAATGCATTCGTTCGTTCGTTTCTCCTGAGAAATTACGGCACACGGATCTATGTGTCTAGTCAGTGTCACCGACGATATATTTATACAATTATGGCAGAAATAACAATGTAACAACACCCCCTCCTCCCCTCGCCCCTATGAAAACAAAAAACAAAACCAATACAAAATAGACATATAAGAAATCTCAAACACAGCACAAGTTAAACATTTCAAAATGAAGTCTGCGGCTACAACTCATCTCTTTCTTTCTCTCAAAGGCCCAAACGAGGACGTCAGATTTCTCACGTCCCTCTCTCTCTTGGTAAATGCAGTGAATGTTGACACACAATTACCAACAAAGTGGTCGGCTCTTCCCAAGATAGCCAAGTCAAGCAACGGATCTGCTGGTGATTCTTGCATGACGAATGTCACCTGAGATAATAATAATAATAATAATAATAATAATAATGATAATAATGATAATAATAATAATAATAATGATAATAATGATAACAATAATGATAATAATAATGATAATAATAATAATAATAATGATAATAATAATAATAATAATAATAATAATAATAATAATGATAAAGAATGAAAGGGATTATGATATAATGTAAAACAAAGATAAACAAAACTAAAAATAATTTATCCAAAATTCGGGAGCCTATAGATTTCTTTTTGAGAATATTTCTCCGACTATCACTCAGACGGGCAAAGAATGAAAGGGATTATGATATAATGTGTCTTGGTCAACAAAGCATAAACAAAACAATGCCCTTCATGCTTTAGAGAGTATTAGATTTCTTGAAGAGCTCCACTATCACCAGACAGTCTCATAGGGCAGTGTGAAATTTAGGTGTAGAAACAAGAGTCCAAGTCATATGGCTAACATATGGCTCAGAAACATGGAGAACCACAAAATACCCTGGAAAAAATATGATCATTCATAAATAGATGTCTGAGGAGAATTAGCAAAATATTCTGGCCTGAAGTTATCTCAAACATTAGTCTCATGGAAAGAAGTGGTTAATAATCAGCTGAAAAAGATTTAAAAAAGAAAAAAATGGAGGTGGATATGGCCAACAAAAAGGCCCAGAAACAATAAGGCAGAGCCTAACATGCTACCCACAGGGTAAAATATGAGGTCAGCCATTCATGGAGAATAGAACTGGAGTCTGAGGAGAATTGGCAAACATGGAAATCTCTGAGGCTGGTTAGGAGAAACAATTGGGGATTATTTGTTGATGGCCTATGCTTCCCAGGTAAAGAAGTGGACAAGTAATCAGCTGAAAAAGATTTAAAAGAAAAAAAAAGAAGAAGAAGAAGAAGAAGAAGAAGAAGAAGAAGAAGAAGAAGAAGAAGAAGAAGAAGAAGAAGAAGAAGAAGAAGAAGAAGAAGAAGAAGAAGGAGAAACTTAAAGTCAACATTTTAATAGCGAGGAGAATAAGAATATCTCGCTGAGTGACTTATTATGAGCAGAAATTCCAGAAGCTCCTAAGGAGAAAATTTAACAAAGAAAGGAGCTTCTATCTAAGAGATTTTAGGAAACCTTTTCTAAGAGATTTTAGGATTCCTTATTTAAGTACGGTGATTTCGATGTGTCTTTGATGGGAATAAATGATTTTAAAGTTTACCCTGGCTGCCCTATAAACAGCCAAAGGATCTTGAACATGCACAGTTTTGTGATCTGCACAGGAGACCTCCTTTCTATCTTTTTATTGTGCACATCTCTGATGCGACTAGGTGTTAATAGAGAAAACTTGTCAACTCGTTGGGCACAACCCAAAACACTTTGATTGACAGGCAGATGACACCATTTTTCTGGACCACAGAGTCCCTAAGATTTCAAGAGAATTTTTTTCTTCTGGAAAATTCTAGGAGTGATATAATTCTTACAATCTGTGGTGTAGCAAAGGATTGGAAGCTCGGCAGCTAGGCCTTTCCTGAAACAGACAGAGATGGTGTCGAGTGGAGAGGCTCACTGGTGACCTTTGCGCCATCCAGGGACAAGGGTTCAAGTCAAAGTATGTCAGTAGCAATGTACAATGCAAAACACAAATAATGACTTACGTCTTCTAGATGTTTGACAAACTCTTTTTGTAAATTATTAAAATCTGTGGCAATGAATAGTGTCTTTGCTCCAAGTCTCTCCACTTCTCTCTTCACCTTAAACAAAAAAAAACAAAGAAGATGATGAACTTCATACACAAAATAACGAGACAGGCACACAGTTAAGACAGTGATGAATACTTCTAAGGACAAGACATAAATATTCATGAGCAAAGATGAGACAAACACCAAGGTTTGCTTCATTAAAATTTATCCCATCCACCTTATGCGGTGATTTCAGGGTGAAGTAAGAGAAAACAGCAAGATAAAAGATAAATGGAAGAGTAAAAAAGAAAGGATTAAACTTAAACGTAAAAAAAAACAATAAAAAATTTGGCAGAGCTGCCAATACAAGGAATATGAGAACAGTGTTCATGGTCTAAAAAAAAAACCCCCATAATTCTCTGACAGAAAACAGTACTGACATCATTGTCATGCATAGAACAACTAAAACCAGTACGCACCAATGTGATTACTCTATACAAGATCTGCATAGGATTATATTACATTATGAATAAGAAAAAGTCATGTAAACGACAGAAGAAAAACACCGAAATCTAGATTAAATCTAAAAGAAAAAGAATAAGATCACCCACAATCTACTATACTCCTATGCCTATAGTTCTAGATATACAGTGGAACTTTTCTAATCGGTGATCCGATGAATCGGGAAATCTGGCCAATCGGGGCGAAACCTCAAAGAACGAAATGTTTTCTATATATTTGGCGTCTTTAAGTGGTACAATTTTTTGCGGGTTTGCATTGATTATCATCACCATTTCCCACACACAATTATTGATTCCAACACGCCTTGTTATCCAAATTTGGCTTCCGTGTTAGCAAAACATCAATTGTTACACCTACACTAGTGTCACACTTGTTATAGATTTCATGTTATGTACATGATGTGGTAAATACCGGTTCACGATGACCGTAAGCCAGACAACCCAGGTGTGAAATCAGGTGCCGAGCCAGACCTTGTTCATGAACCTAGCAATGGCAGTATGGGTGTTGACACGGAGCGGCGCTTATAAAGCAGACTCGTGCACTGTCATAGTCTTTCATTGCTCGCTAACTTGTCAATCGCAAGAGTGGACACGCAAGGAGATATAACGATCCACCATGCCTTTTTGATTGCGTGTCTTATCTATCTACTGACCAACAAAGCTAGACTGTGAGTGACATCATTTATGATGTTTGATCAACTGGTCCTGTGGCTACATTTTGATCAACTGGTCCTGTGGCTCATCTTTGTTTTGATCAACTGGTCCTGTGGCTACATGTTTGTTTTAATCAACTGGTCCTGTGGCTACATCTTTGTTTTGATCAACTGGTCCTGTGGCTGCATGTTTGTTTTTCCTGATCATCTTTGTTTTGATCAACTGTCCTGTGGCTGCATGTTGTTTTGATCAATCTGTGGCTACATGTTTGTTTTGGGTCCTGTGGCTACTTGTTTGTTTAGATCAACTGGTCCTGTGGCTACATGCTTGTTTTAATCAACTGGTCCTGTGGCTACTTGTTTGTTTTGATCAACTGGTCCTGTGGCTACATGTGTGTTTTGATCAAATGGTCCTGTGGCTACATCTTTGTTTGATCAACTGGTCCTGTGGTTACATGTTTGTTTAGTTCTGTATTTTACCACTCCAGAAGGCTTAGGTACTTCAAACTTTGGAGGAACAAATAAAATCCCTAGAGGTCCCTGAAATCTGAAACTCATTAATCGGGACAATTTTACAATCCACTGAAAGTTCGATTAGGAGGTTTTCACTATATATATACGTATCGCCTACCATTCTAGATTCAGATTAGATAGATACATTATATTATTATATAATCAATGGACAGTAAATATAATGCCTATGATTCTAGATCTAGAAACAGATCTAGATCTACATTTCTTGTTCTAGAATCTAGATCTTAGAAATCTACATATAAATCTTTAAAATTATTTCTGAAGTAATTAAATTGGAAATCAAGTGAAATTTCTTGATTTAGAGCTAGATATAGATATCTGAGAAGATCTAGATCTATACTAGATACAGAGACTCTAACTGTAGATTTTTTTACTAGCTGGATCTAGATCTTAGAATCTAGATTTATATTTTTCGAGTCCTAGATGCTAAATCTAGGCCTAATTAGACTACCTCCTTAGATTTACAAAAGACTCAAAAATGCTGGCAGAATAACGTTTGATGTTTGAGCATGCACAAAATACTTTGCTGTAAACCACAAATGATAAGAAATTACAACTCCGGCAAAGAACGAAAAAAAAACAACACTATTGTTCTGTCTTCTTTGGTGGAGGCATCACTTCTTGTCCTTTAGTATTTCGCTAAAGGCTGTTGAACTGCGTTTCTGTGCACTTGTGCATCGAGTTAATCAGACTCATCATTCGTGAAAATCGGTATTGGCTGTTAAATCAAGCCTGTAACTGCCACAACGTTGATGTGATTGAAAAGCTTTATAAATAGTTTGGCAGTCAGAGAATGAGCATTGATAGCAGTCTGCTGTTTTCCAGCCAAATCTATCTCAAAAACAGAATGGTTTGACCAACGTTTTTACTCTGTCTCACAGTTGAACAGTAAGCTCGACTCACGTTTCTACGTTAGAGTCTTGATCCACGGGTCCATCTCATGGAATAGCCCAGATTGATGGAACCAGCAATGACATTCAAAAAAAAAAAAAAAATTATAAAAGAGGAAACAACAAAACAAAAACACCTTGCTTAGCAGTCACTCAGGCATACCAAGTAATAAGAAAGTCAGAAAATGTACATCCGTACTCAGATCCAAAAACCGTAACAAAATACATGAAGCTCACTGATTCATTCCAATTCCAATGGTACCCAAATTCCTATTTATTTTTCCAGTCTATTCCTATGTATTTTTCTGGTTCTATGTTTCACTGTTTTCCACTGGTGAAATTTTTCATCACTTTCGATAGAAATGCCTCTGTTTGTCTTTACATTTTGGATGAAATACCCAAATGCCTCACTGTTTGTCTTTACATTTTTTGGATGAAATACCCAAATGCCTCACAGTTTGTCTTTACACTTTTGGGTGAAATACCCAAATGCCTCACTCACTGTTTGTCTTTACACTTTTAGGTGAAATACTTGATACTTAAATGCCTCACTGTTTGTCTTTACACTTTTAGGTGAAATACCCAAATGCCTCACTGTTTGTCTTTACACTTTTGGGTGAAATACCCAAATGCCTCACTGTTTGTCTTTACACTTTTGGGTGAAATACCCAAATGCCTCACTGTTTGTCTTTACACTTTTAGGTCAAATACCCTGACCTCACTGTTTGTCTTTACATTTTTGGATGTACCCAAATGTCTTTGTCTTCACACTTTTTGGGTGAAATACCCAAATGCCTCACTGTTTGTCTTTACACTTTGGTGAAATACCCAAATGCCTCACTGTTGTCTTTCACTTTTGGGTGAATGTGAAATACCCAAAATGTAGGATTGGTGAACCTGCACACCTTCCAGAGAGAAATGCTAAAATGAACCGTCCTTCATCTCTTTAATACTTTAACTTATTAACCATAGCAGTAGAAATAATGATTTTACTACTTATCTATCATATCAACAGTGAAAGTCATGCAAACCAGTGTATGTCTAAAATAGGTAACACCTTTTTTCCCCCATCACTTTTTTAACATTAGGAAGCCTCTATGCTTCGTCTAGTTAGGATTCCGTGACACAAGAACCAATAGAAACCTGTATAATAACCATATGAGCAATCTGTGTGTATCCCTATTGATTCTAGTTTTTTTAACACTTGCAAACCGTGTAAGTCTGTGAAAATAGAATAAAAAAGCGCAGCATCATTTTCTTCGATTTTCTCAAAACATCCTAATTTTGACTTGCACGGTTTACGACTTTCTGATCGATATGCAGTTACTTGTTATCAATCAAGCACCTAGGAGTAGACCTAAATGAATAGTCCAATTACCTGATTAACTACAATGTCAGTAGTAGGGAAACACATATCATGGGTGGTGGGTCGAACTGACTTCTTTCTCCCGTGCACTGCTGATTTGGCGAACATGTTTGGGGATGTCGTCACATGTTCACAGCTTTTTGCTGGAGGAAACAAATAATTTAAGAAAAAAACACAAAGAGAAATAAGTGAAAAAGCTCAATGATATTGGTCTTCATGAAACATGGAAATCAAATAATGGACATTTCTTTCTCCTTTTAAAAATTATGAAACAGCTCTCTCCTAATTTTAAATATAGATATTGAAAGTTTTTTTGTTTGATCTCTTCACCTAGGTCACATGCAGAGTCTTGTGTTAAAGGTACAATTCTAAACAGAGAGATTTCCAGTGACATGCATTACAGTTACAGCTTAGCATGTACATGTAATGTTTGAAACACACTGTCACAAAGGAACAGTTACATAAATAGCTTAGGCATTTAGCGTTTGTATCCCTCATCTTCTCATAGGCACTTGAATGACAGCCAGGATGACGGCTTTTCTACATGAAAAAGTCTCCATATTGAGGCCTATTTCTAGTGTCAAGCTGGCAACTAAGCGTTAAGTTCCTTCGGTTTCTATATCCCTGTTTCTATAATGAAGCGGAACAGGTGAAAATAATCACCTCCTGGCCAGGACACTAGTCTGGCGAGGTTTTAATCCCAAGCTAGCCTAGTGCTTGTACCCATTTGCATCTGGGTAGGGTGGGAAAATTGTGTTATGTGCCTTTCCCAAGGAACACAACATCGAACCTGGCTTTGCCCCCCCCCCCCCCCCAAAAAAAAAAAAAGCAAACAAAACAACCCGCAAATAAAACACATTAACTTCACAGTCCTAATATAGACAAATAGCTATTCTAATAGGGTAATAAAACCGTTGTCAAATAGGAATCTTACAAAATCAGGCCATTTCAAGAAATGAATAGCCAGGAAGGTCTGTGGGTATTTTGTCTTTATAAAATCTTCTGCCTTTTTCTCAAATCGTCCGACCACTGGACGTGAGCTTGAAGTCGGGCATGGTATCTAATCATGGGGAAGGCAGCGGGAGCACAGGCAAAAGGCCAAAACAGGAAATTTGGAGCTTGAGTACCTGAAAGCATGGCGTAATACGGAAGGGTGAAAAATCATTTTTAATCTCAACAGGATGAGCAACATTATGGTGACAGCTTTTGACAGATCTACTTTCACTTTGTCAAAAAACAAAGCTACAAACATAAAATTGAAGTCTGGGTGAAATTTTTATATTATTTTATTGTGATCAGATGTATTAATTTGGAGATACATCTGTCATATAGATCTTGATACATTGCCCAGATAAATTGACCAGTTCAATTGTATTATTTTTAGCTCTCATAAAATAATATTATATTTATTAGTCGGTCCTGGAGAATTTGCAGCAGTAAAGCTACCAGGGACTAATATCCGTCTGAATACATCGCAGTTAAAGATTGCATGATTAACAAACCTGAAAAAAAAAAAAAAAAAATCGTTTATTTGTCAAGCGCTTATCAAACTCTGTAGACCTAGATATAGACCTAAACAAATTCATGATTAAAGTAAAAAACATAAAAAGCCTGAAAATTGTTGAATCAAAACCAGCAGTGTTGTGAGTTTCCCTCATGTGACATTGGTTCAAAAACCCAATGGCTGGCCCCAGGTGGGTTTTTCATAACAATGTACTCTTAGGAAAAATATGTTACTCCACTTTCCTCTCATTTGACTCAGGTGTGATTGTGAATGACTACTAAGCCCAGCTGTAGACAGAAAGATCTAGAAGCAACGACCGTATGGTTGAGAGAGGCTGAGACCTTGCCCCTGAACTACGAAATCTCCTTGACGGAGGCAGACACAACAGAATGAAATGTCGTTGGGTGGGGCATACATGATTTAGAAAGCCACAGATGAGCACCATTGTGAAAAGCTCTCATTTAATACATAGAGGTACAGAAAGAGGTTCGACCTAGAGGCATGCATAAACAAGAGATGGAAACAGAGATAAAAAGTAGTGGATGTTGTTGGCAGCAACTAGAAACAAATGCGTGAATGAAGACGCCTCTGGAGGGCTACACGCATTCGACCTATATCACTATCTAAAGGACGATGGATATATAAATAACTATCTCATTGCTTACTTGTTCTCCATTCTTCCATACTACGAGGGCTCTGGGTATCTCAAAATAGAGGACCAAAAATTTCTGATTGATCAAAATCAACTCGAACCAGTCCAAAAAGGTCCAAATGGATTTCCATCTTTTGCATTGCAGCTCTCCCCTTAGCTGAACCATGCCGGAGCAGAATAACTGAACACTGTGAAATGAAAAATAAAAAACATGTTATTTTAGTTGATAAGTATTTGAAAAACAAATAGAATGAAAGATAAAACTCACAACTATGGGTAATAGTAGAGATTATATTACGGGAACAAAAAGATAAGTATAAAAAAATCAACAACTAAGCAACATCTTGCAATAACATGGACAAAGATGCAATTATCTGCTGAGCGAAGTCCATCAAAAAGTTCCTCATAGAAGACAAAATGAATTGCTTTATAATATCAGGTAAAAATTTTCAGATCGTTTTCTTTGTAACCATCATTCAGGTTTTAGCATGAAAGACTATTACTTACAGAAAAAGAAATAATTAGTAAAATAAATAGCTACAATTAGAGTGTTTTACACAAATAACTCTTGCAAAGTTTTCTCTGATAACATAATCATAAGCGACAACTTTCATGTTTTATGTCAAAAGCAACAAATCAGGATATGAAATAAATAATCGAAAGGCTCATAGGAACAAAGACAAGGCAAATACACAGTAATAGACAGAAAATAACTTGGGCCAGACACAGAATCTACCCGTGACCTCGCATCGACACCCATCGCCTCCCCATGAAAAAGAAGTGCACTATGTGATAAGCCTTGTAACTACAGCAGCTTTGGACGAGCATGAAGGATGCGGGTTCAATTCTGTCTGGTGCCTAAAGTGGTGTTGTTTTTTTCTGTTTTACCTTCGGATTTAATTAAATTTTTTATTTAACAACAAAAGCAAAAAAAAAAACAAACTACTCCCAACGATTGATGATTATTGAACTGTGGTGTCAGTTTAAGATGAATAAATGAAGCAATTGGCCCAAAGGAATGAATTAACACCTTTCCTCTTCCCTCAGGCCACACAGAGGAGGCTAAAGTCTCCATAAACTCTTCCATGGAGATGACACGATGATAAGCCTTCAATGCCTCTAGTTTGAAGTAATCCTCATATGGAACCATAACCTTAGAAGAAAATTATAAATAAAACATTAATTAAAATAAACACGCACCATTCAGTTTGTCTTTTCTTTGTACCGGGCATTATTTGTTTGAATGTTTCATTGAAATTTACCTTGTCCACCATAGCGATGATGGTTGATTTTCTATTCTTTGCATATTTGGGTAGAATGATCATTTATCTACAAGTTTATGGCAGAGAAATGTCCAATGTCCATAATTTGTAGGCCATGTGATGTATAATTTGTAGGCCATGTTGTTTTTCATCAATTACCTAACACTGACTGAGGAGACCCTTATAATGTGGCACTAAATGGCAAATCAAAACATGGAATTGGCCTGGTTGTCAATAAGACACTCAAATTGATCTCACTGAAGCGCTGATGCAGCGAACGGAGGAGGCAGGCAAGTGTTACGGTGATTTGTTTGTAAACATCGCTATTTAAGATAGTATACAGTAGTGACTGCCTAAATGTCCGGTGCTTGGGAAGCAGACAAAACAGGCATCTAGGCGAAACTGGCATTTAGGGAAAATAGGTCAGGGGCAACAATTTGAGGGTAGGCCTATTTCTGTGATGTTGGGGTTTCCCTAGTGACTTCCCAATTTCGTCAGGATTTGAAGCTTCTTTTGTAAATCATTTCCTGGTTTTTATTTTTTTTTTTTCAAGATGTAAATCTGTATGTAGCTGTGCAAAATTCAAGTTGTTACTATGGAGGCTAAGAAAAAAGGACATGATCCAATATTTACTTCCTCATTAACTGGCATAACCCACGCTATAATTGTGTAACTTATTTAATCACTAGACCTATGACTGAAGTAATTATACAAATTTGGATGAGGAAAACTGGATAAAGAAAGGCTCATCCAGTGGGACCAATGTGTGAATAAATTAACACGAATCTTACAAGTCCTTTGATTCATAATCCTCAGGTTAAAATTAAGACAACAGACAGACAAGGATAAAGATTCATAGCCAGATCGTTTGTTTTTGGAAAAGTCATCAGCTGAACGAAATATTTAATGCGAGAAAAAGGGAAACCTGGAAACCATTACGCTTTTAACGCTGAGGTAGTGAGCGTGGATGGGTTGACCGTCTCTCGCCACTAAGACCCAAAGTCACATTGGATACGGCCAATACGGCAATAAAACTGTTCACACCTTGTCCCTCGATTACGATGAGTGTCCAGCATAAAGACGCCAGGTGATTGCATGCCACTCACGACATCAAGAAAGAGATGTGTGTGGAGTCCGGAAGACTGTTCAATTCTAATTGCCCGATGACAAACCAGTGATCCAATGGGACAAAGGATGTGCTGTACATTGGGTGGAGTTATGAATAGAAGATTGGTCAACGTTTAGTACATTAGGTTCTACAATGGATAGGTAATGAAGGGTGGTTGCAATGCATGGCACATTGTTGACGGGCATAAGCCCTATTAGATTAGCAATTGGATTGTATGTATGATAAAGAAAAACAGAATATTTAATCAATTACGGATGTATTTTATGATATTTTAGAGAAAAAAAGATACCTGCAGTTGTCGTTGAGACCGGGCATTTAGGCGAAAATTTTGGTTTTCAAACGGACATTTAGAGGGGCAATTTATATAGAAATAATTTGGTTTCACTGAGATATGGGCATTTAGGCGAAACGGACATTTAGGGGCAGCGGGCATTTAGGCGGTCACTACTATATAAATGAGGAAGAGAAAAAAAAGGTCATTTTGGCATCTGTTTTCACAACAGCGGACATCTAAACCTAGATTTACAAGCCTCTTTACATTAGAGAAGGGGCTGCTACAAAAAAGACACCCGTCAGAAGCATCTTGTTTTGTGTTATTTGCTTTTAACTTCTTTATTTGCATGTTTCTCGAAATTATGTAGTCTTTTTTACATCAAATTCTACCTCCTCTCTTAGTTACCGACTGATTTGTATAATATTTGGCACACATGTCCCACTTGTCATTATTGATAGAACGATGTCATTTTTTTAGATTTAATAAACTTTTTGAAAAGATAAATTTTGTAATAAATATATATGCCATTTGTTGCATTTAGAGTCAATTCTGGGAGAAAAGTAAACTTGATATCATCTTCTTGCCTTGTCTCAGTGACAAAATCTGTAATGTGTGTCATCTAGATCTGCGTTAACCATGCGCACTCACACGACAATTATGCACCTGGTCTTGGCTATCTCGGCTTTGGTCACCATATCCACCCCTTCCCTCCCGACTCAGCAGGTGTCACTTTTACCCACAGAGATCGTACTCTAACATGACACACGTTTCAACAAAATATAATATTAAAAGATGCATGCCTAGATTTAATTGTCGAATGTCTCCACCATCCCATCCCTACTAGGTGTAGTTTTCAGTGAGAGAAGAACCCAATAGATCTAGAGAAGAGGTTAGACATATATAGGGTTTTGTCTTCAAACTAACGAATAAGCAAAATCCGAACAGTAACAAACAACGGACAGAACAAAAAGAGTTTTATTCCAAACAAGAACAGCAGTGTAATAATGGATGTAGCTCATGATTCCATCAAAATGCACCTTCGCTAAAATGCACAATTGTTTTGGTCATCTGTGGATCGTGCATTTTGAAGACTACTGTAATGATATAGCAGTAACTGGACTATGACATATGAGTGGCTTACTGTACTCCAAATTTTTCCTGAATTCAATCCATGGAGGTATGACTAGGGTGCGATCTATAGCTTTGGCAAAAGCCAGTGATCCTAAGAACTGCTCGGCTTGGTTACCAAAACGACCTAAATGTGAAAGGAAAAATTCAAATGTAATTTTAAAATTATCACTTTGACTTTGCTTTATCTGTTCAAATATATTTTTCACACACATCAACAAAATGCTTGAAGCAAAATCAATTTTTCAAAAGTTTAAATATTCAAATGCAACTTATAAAAAAGTAAGTTAACAGGTGAGACCGTTAATATTAAAAAAGATGCAAAGGAAAAAAAAAACACTACTTGTGACTCACTAGCCATCAAAATTAAGGGATTTATGACTTTAAAAAAAACTTATTTCAATAAAAGTTTTTTGATGACTTATAAATAAAAATCATGAATTGCTCTCGCATATAATATCAGAAGGAAATTACTAGGCAGAGGCGTTTGGGATCAGAGAGAATTGATGAAAACAAGGAGGGAAATTTCAACAGTTTAAATTTATGGCGATACTAGTGACCTAATAGCATTTTTTTGTCAATCTCGGGTATTCACCCTTAATAGTAAATAGTCAACTCTTAATTCATTTCATTAAAATCTAGATAACTGCACATCTTTGATTCAAATAAAAAATAACTTTAAGCACTACAAAAATGAATAAGGGTGATTGTTATTGAGATGTCTCCACCCCTTTTGGGCGTTTTGCCAGCTAAGACTAAAGCTACTACGGTTAAATTCTTTTAAAAAGTTCTGACTTCACAAATATACACAAATTCTAGCAAATAAAAAACTCTCACCCATGCAAGGACAGTACAATATGTAGCCATTGGGGTCAGAAACTGCAGTTTCAGAGGCTGATTCTCTCAAGATCAGCGTAATGGTCAAATAGGTGATACATAAAATTACTCTTGGGTGACTGAAAATCTCCATATCAAATCTCATTTGATCAAGAACAGAGATAAGAGTCCAGTACAGGAATCTGATATATATGAAAGATATAAAAGCATGTTTATAAATACACATGATGTACTATATTGGTTATATAATATTATAATCTATTACTTCAGAATTTGTCTACAACTAAAAAGACAGTCTGCACCAAGACTATTGAACAACAGACAGGACACTAATCTGGTGCAGGTTTTCATTCCCAAGCTAGTGCTTTGTACATAAATGCGTGTTAAGTTTCTTTCCCAAGGAACACAACATCAGGCCTGGCTTTGCCAGGATTCAAACCCAGGACTGCTTGACTCCAAGTTCGGCAGCCTAACCACTCGGCCATCGACAGCACTTTTATATTATTCTGAAACACTAACTAAAATCAAATTATATTGAACAATTCAATCCTGCTTTGAGTGTATGAGATAAAAGGAGTTGTGGGAAAACAATTTTTTTTTACTGCTAACCTACTGGTCAGTAAAATTTCTCCTCCTTACTTAACTAATTAGAGGCTTAATCTTTAGAATGAGATCTAGAAAATGGGTTCATGATCATAAACACACTGCTCTTGCAGTGAACTTGCTTAAAGTTGCAACTCAGTCTCTGAGACCAAGAATAAGAGACAGCTTCTCATGTTAAATCTTGATGTCTAGACTTCAAAGATGCACATGTGTTAGTTCCATGAAGACAAGAAAAAAAATGTTCTAAATAGATATAAATGAACACTTTGAATTTACCTGTGTAAACTTGGAATCCTTAAAAATAATAGTTTGGGCGGGTTGATTCTTTTATACATCACAAAAAGGGGGCCGGTTCACTTCCATTTTCATGTTGAAGGTCTACGCTAGTTTAAGCAGTTCGAACTTTAATGTCATGATATTATTTGTTCGTACTGTTGACACGAGCATGGTTTCAGTCATGTGCTGGTGCCTCGTGAAGAATTTAGATCTAGATCTACCCCAGAACCGAACTATTTCATAAACATCTTATTCTCGATTGGGTATTTAGATAAAGCCCGTAAGGAAACACAGACAGAAAGAAAAGAAAAAAAAGGAATATGAATCGATACCTTGGAAGAATATACAGAGCCAGAAACAATTTTTTTTAAAAGAACATTCTCTTAAAAACTATAAATGGCCAACTGTTTATTCCATTAGGTCAGCTTAAACTTTACACAAGAACAACGTAATCCAGACCAGGCTGTCAAACATGTTATAATATTGTCCCACCACAAACATAGATTATCACATGGATTGACCCGAAATCAGTAAGCCTGCGGAGATAATATCCAGCAGTAGCACTGAAGTCTTTACAAACAGAATCAAACACATGTCTTTAGAATGAAATGATATCAACAACTTGAGTTTCAAGTGAAATAAAAACAACAAACATGAGCGCTGTTAATAATCAAGAATTGAATTGGCCCATTGTTAGGAAAAAGAATAATAATAATATATGTTAAAGTGTGAAATGATATATATCCAACTATCTACGTGAATTTTACTTCACTTTGTAATGAAGAACTGTTAATTTTTATTTTTTAGATTTGTTTTCCTTTTGTTTTTGTTGTGATTTGCTGGCTGCAGTAAAAAAAAAAGTTGAATAAATCGTCAGTTTTCTGCATAGGTGTTCATAAAATCGAAATTAAAGGAATTTTAGCAGCACTGCCTTTTTCCAATACTTTCAAACAATATTAGATTTATAAGTTGTCACAAGAATAATATTGATTATTATTATGATAGGCCTATACACGAAGTATCTTTGGGAAACACCATTTATTTATAATATTATTATCATTATTTATAGTCGACATCATTTCTACATTGTCCTTGATTATCTTGCACGTATTCAATGAAAAAAAGTAATATCCTCATATACAGCACTGTGTGTATTGGGGCTAAATTTGATCTTCAAAAATAATTATACAATTTCCTACAGCAATTAGCATCGAGTAACATTCACCATCTGACCAAAATGTTCAAAAGGGACGTATCATCGTAAATATTCTTCGGAGGATTCATAGGCCTACATAAATCTGCATGCACACAATGTACTCGTTCATAAACCTTACACATACGTTCTAGCACGCTC
>JAXRKP010000462.1:250000-252500 GCA_037039925.1 Doris montereyensis
AGAGAGAGAGAGAGAGAGAGAGACAGACAGACAGAGACAGACAGACAGACAGACGGACAGACGGACAGACAGACAGACCTAACCAGGTAGATTTAAAGTACAACAAAAGACAATCTTAACAAGCAAATCTAATACCGGCACTAAAGGCAACACGCATATGTTGCATACTTATTATCACTCTCATCTTTGACTCGATCCCATTTCTTTCTTCGTTTTTTTCTCAATGTGCCCTTTGACTTCAATTCATCCCTTAGACTTAGAGTCACTGGCTGCCGTACCAGTACCGGCCTAACGTGTGGAACATCTGGAGGCAAGTTTCTATCTGTGTGTGAGTCACTGGATTTACGTCAAACGAATTTTCCTGTTCGCCAGCAGAACACGCGAAGGCAGGGGGTGGGTGAAGGCGGTGAGGCCCCTCAGCATGCCACACCCATTGAAAACGAGGGCGATCTTCCTGTGGTGTGCACTCATCTCTGTTCTCTTGTCAAGTCTTGGAATTGGCCATGCCCGTAAGTTGTTGGTTGTCCAAGTCATGAAACCTGTTGTGTGTGTGGAGAACGAGAGAGAGAAAGGGTGGGGGGGGGTATAAATGTGTATGTATGTACGTATGCATCATATGTGTATGTAAATGTGTATGTATGTATATAAATACGTATGTATGTATGTATATAAATATGTATGTATGTATATATGTATGTATATATATAAATATGTATGTCTGTCTGTATGTATGTATATTATATGAATATGTATGTCTGTCTGTATGTATGTACGTATATAGGTATGTATGTATGAATATATATATATAAATATGTAAGTCCCAAAACATTTGAACTCGGGAGACCAAGTTGAAGAAAACCCTTAAGTCCTTCAAAAAGTCTTTGAAACACCGCGTATTTTTTTAATGCATACCCACCATATTAACTGTACATGCATTAATGTTAATAAATGTACATTCATACAATTACATCTACATTTAATTGTTTTTATTGTTGTACTTTTTACCACTCTTGTTATTTTATTTAAATTATTTTATTTCCGTTTGCAGCAAACGATTTGATAATTTTCTTGTATTGAAATCAGATTTCATTTCATTGACATTCTTTATGTGTTGTCTGTACTATGACATGTCACTGTAAAGCGCTCAGAGGTTGATTTAGTGTTGATGATGAGCGTATGTTTTTATTATTATTATATAAATATATATGTATGTATGTCATGTATGTACATATGTCTGTCTGTATGTATATATGTATATAAAATGTATGTATGTATATAAATGTGTATGTATGTGTGTGTGTATGTTTGTATGAATGTATATATATAAATGTGTATGTATGGATGTATATATAAATGAATGTGTATGTATCTAAGTATATATATATATAAGTATGTATGTATATAAAAGTGTATGTATGTATGTATATAAAAGTGTAGGTATGTCCGTGTATGTATGTATGTATGTATATAAAAGTGTATGTATGTATGCCTGTATGTAAATGCGTATGTGTGCATGTATATATGTATGTAATTATGTATGTATATACAAACGTATGTATTTATGTATGTATGTGTATACGTATGTATGTAAAAGTGTATGTATATGTGTGTATATATAAAAGTGTAGACTACCGGTCAAGTCCCTTTAAAAATAATAAAACATTGAAATTCGCAGTCTTTTTGACATTCTCATAAGTTTGGCACCAAAAGCCCTTGGTATGGCCATATTATTGGAAGCCACATCAAACCTGATGTGTGTGTGTACTGTGTGTGTGGAAGGAGAGAGAAGGATGGGGGGGGGGGTAAGAGAGGGGGAAAAGACACATATACTGAGAGAGAGAGAGAGAGAGAGAGAGAGAGAGAGAGAGAGAGAGAGAGAGAGAGAGAGAGAGAGAGAGAGAGAGACAGACAGACAGACAGACAGACAGACAGACAGACAGACAGACAGACAGACAGATAGACAGACAGACAGACATCGCTGTTTTTGCATGAGTTTTTTTGTTTTTCGTGAATTTCCGGCCAAGTCCTTTAAAAAGAAAAAAAACCATTCAAATTTGCACGGTCTTTTCGACACACTGTTCTAAGTTTAGCATTAAAAACTCTTTAAATATATATAATATATAATATTAGTCTAAAGTAGACGAACACTGGCGGTATTATTATATCGATCACGGCGATCGATAATTCTTGTGCCACGGTTCTTCCCAGGCTAGCGCTGCACGTTTCCACTGAGTAGGTCTTGTTGACCATGTATCAAGTGCTAACTCTTCAACAGAGAATGGAATGTTTGCTGATCAAACACTCCTTGTCACATGATAGGTGCGTTCATTATGAATGATCAGAATGTTGCGAAAGTGTCACAGCAAAATCGGAAATCAGGCTGTCGTCTGCCTCAACAATGAATTACACGGTGGGGTCTCGGTAGTCCATAATAGGCAAGGACGTGGCAGCCTCTCAACCCAAAGGTCGTAGGTTCAAGCCCTGCTGACAATCGAATAAA
>JAXRKP010000462.1:255000-260000 GCA_037039925.1 Doris montereyensis
GTATTGGCATGAGTTGATGTGTGTATGGGTGTGTATTGGCATGAGTTTGTGTGTGTGTGTATTGGCATGAGTTGATGTGTGTATGGGTATGTATTGGCATGCGTTTTGTTGTGTGTGTGTGTGTGTGTTGGCATGAGTTTATGTGTGCATCGATGTGTGCTTGTGAATATGCGTATCATGGGTGTGGGGTTGTGTGTGTATGGGTATGTGTGTGTGTGTGTGTATTGGTGTGTGCTTGTGAATGGACGTATCATGGGTGTGGGGTTGTGTGTGTATGGATATGTGTGTGTGTGTGTGTGTATTGGTGTGTGCTTGTGAATGGGTGTGGGGTTGTATGTTGTATGGATATTCTCTTGTGTCTGCACATATGTGTGTGCTTGCGAATGTGTATGTATGTGTGTGTAAGGATAAAGATACTTTATACTCGGTATCCCCGCTTTGTTTTTGTTTTGTTTTTGTTTTGATATTTCTTATTCTTTAGGACTTTTCGTGTTGTTGCTTTTCTGGAGAGATGCCTGATTTTGTTCTTTTTTCCTCTGGGTCTTTTTTTTCCATTTCGTTTTCAACACACATCACTGGATCGTGTGGTCGGTTGGCAGACACAGGTGGCAGGTCCTACTTCTTTCCTTTTCTTCTTTCACTTGTCTTTGATCTTGCTGTTTCCTCGAAATTTAACCCTGGGATGAGATCACCACAATGGTGGATAGGGGCTCAATGTCAATGATACAAGCAAACAAAAACACACTGGGTCATATACATTGATATATTTACAATGGTTGTTCTATGAATCATATTTTCATGAGTAAATCAATGTCAATGAGTGATTTGAAAGTTGCCTCAGATATTTTGCTGATATGATGATATAGTCTTCTTCCGTTGGTGTTGTTGTTGTTGTGGTTGGTGTTGTGGTTGTTGTTGTGGTGTGGTTGTTGTTTGTTGGGTTGTTGTTGTTGTGGTTGTTGTGGTTGTTGTTGTGGTTGTTGGTGTTGTGGTTGTGGGTTGTTGTGGTTGTTGTTGTTGTGGTTGTTGGTGTTGTGGTTGTTGTTGTGTTGTTGTTGTGGTTGTTGTTGTTGTGGTTGTTGTTGTTGTTGTTGTGGTTGTTGTGGTTGTTGTTGGTGTGGTTGTTGTTGTTGTTTGTGGTTATTGTTGTTGTTGTGGTTGTTGTTGTTGTGGTTGTTGTTGTAGTTGTGGTTGTTGTTGTGGTTGTTTGTTGTGGTTGTGGTTTGGTTGTTGTTTGGTTGTTGTTGTGTTGTTGTTGTTGTTGGTGTGTTGTTGTTGTTTGGTTGTTGTTGTGGTTGTTGTTGTTGTTGTTGTTGTTGTTGTTGTTGTGTTGTTGTTGTTGTTGTTTGTTGTGGTTGTTGTTGTTGTTGTTGGTGTTCTGTGGTTGTTGTTGTGGTTGTTGTGGTTGTTGTTGGTATGTTGTTGTTGTTGTTGTTGTTGTTGTTGTTTTTTAGTTTGTTGTTGTTGTTGTGGTTGTTGTGGTTGTTGTTGTTGTTGTGGTTGTTGTGGTTGTTGTTGTGGTTGTTGTTGTTGTTGTTGTGGTTGTTGTTGTTGTGGTTGTTGTTGTTGTTGTGGTTGTTTTATCAGTATTTTTTTTACTAAGGAACATTATTGTTTCCATATTATTATTCTTTGTGTATAATGCAAGCCATGGTGTGATTTCTTTCCAGAGACTGTATGTGAAAGGGAGAACTGCCCTGCAAACACAACGTATTGTGTAGAGCAAGTCAGTGGGGACGCAAGCTGCTTAGGTGAGAAACCAATGGATAATAAAAAAATTTTAAAAAAATTTTTTTCAAGTTCAAGGCCGTTACGGCCCACAGAGCCGGAGCTTATCCCGGTTTCCATAGCGTGAAGCGGAACAGGTGATAATAATAATAATCACCTCCTGGCCAGGACGCTAACCTAACGCAAGTTTTTATTTTACTCCCAAACTAGCGCTTCTGGTACCCATTTGCACCAGGCTATAGAGTGGGGGAAATGCGTGTCAAGCGTCTTTTCCCAAGGGACACAACGTCGGACCTAGCTTTGCTAGGATTCGAACCTGGTACCTCATGATGTCCAGTCTGGCAGCCTAACCGCTCGACAACCGATGTCCCACCAAATCAATGAATGATAATGGGAAATGATAGTCGTGGATGTGAGGAAAATCAACTAAAATCAAACATTTCAGGGCGAGGTGATGGGTGTCAACGCGGAGGTCGTAGCTTCGATTCTATTGATGCCCCAAGATTTTTTTCTTTTTCTGTCTATTCCAAATGCTTTTAAATACATGTATAATATGTTATTCATGCCTCTTTGCCCATTAATATATTTGATCTATTACATGTAATTCGTTTAAAAAAAAGTATTCTTACATTTGATGCTATGCATTGATCATTATTTAGACATGCCATACTTTTATCATTAGTCTGTTTAAATATCATTTTTTTCAAACCTTTCGAATCAATAAAATAAATAAAAAATTCTCTGGTCTGATATTTCCTAGAGATCAAACCATTGAGAATAAAATTTGCTCTGCCTCTTACAATGTCAATATGGTGCTTTTAAAAATAAAAAATAAAATGATTCAGATTTATAGATTTTATTAGTTACACTCAAGAGAATATCCATACAACACACAAACCCTTATCCATACACACATTCACAAGCACACACCCATACACACACAATCACATACCCGTATACAAACAAGCTCACACCCATGATACACCTATTCACAGGCACACACCCATACACACATCAACCCATGTCAATACACATACGCACACACCCATACACACATCAACCCATACCAATACACACAAGCACACACCCATGATACACCTATTCACAGGCACACACCATCAACTCGTGTTAATACACACAAGCACACACCCATACACACATCAACACTTGTTAATACACACAAGCACACACCCATACACACATCAACCCATGTCAATACACACAAGCACACACCCATACACACATCAACCCATGTCAATACACACATCAGCTCAGCACACACAAGCAAACACACACATCATCAACTCATGCCAATACACACAAGCAACACACATACACACATCAGCTCATGCCAATACACACAAGCACACACACACATTCATACACACATTAGGCAAGATTATTAAAAATAATAATAACAACAATGATGGTTGACTGCACAAGATTTGAAACCAGTGACAATTCGGCTATGGCAACTACAAAACACCTGGATATCCCTTTTTGTTGTTTGTTTGTTTTTTTGTTTGTTTTTTTGTTTTGCTTTATGCATGGATGTTCGGAGGGTATTGCTGGTAGACCCTACTTGTTTCTTCTTATTTTTGTACTCTTTCTTTTTCTTTTGTCTTGCTGTTTCTTCTTAAATTCACCTGAGATCACCGCTTATGGTAGACAGAGTACACTTCAATGAAGGAGATCTTTGTCTTGCATGTGTTGCTCTTTACGACATGTCCTAAAGCCTTGTTGTTGTTGTTATTATTGTTATTATTATTATTATTATTATTATTATTATTATTATTATTATTATTATTATTATTGTTGTTGTTGTTAATCAACAACATAAAATATAGATGAAATCATTTTCATAGTCTTTTGGCTATGCTTAAATCCACCCTTAAATGCATTTATTTTACTTGTTCTGTTAATGGTTTGTTGAATATATGAAGATCCTGTTTGAAAAGCTGCTGCCACCGTAGGTATTGACGTTTGACATCGTCTTTCAGCTTGCCATGTGTCTTGTATTGGATGTGATGGACCCACGGCCATTGATTGCGTGGCCTGTAAACTGGGGTACATTAAGGATGATGGAGACTTTAGGCCTTGTGAGCGTAAGTATGGTTTTGGGTAAATCATTATTAGAAAGAAAGATAGATAGGTACAAGGTCTCATGAAAAGTACGACAGGAACAAAGTACTAAAGAAGGCGAGATCTCATGGCAAATATGATATATCATGGAAAGGGTGATTTATCACGGAAAGGATGGTATCTCATGGAAAGGACAAGATCTCATGAAAGATGAGGTTTTATCAGAATACAAGGTCTCATAACAGGGACAATGTGTCATGAAAGGACTCAGGTTTCATAAAAGAGACAACATGTATTGTAAGGACTGAGGGATCATGGAAAGAATGAGGCTTGATGAAGGCGGAGATGGTCTCATTAAAGGGACAAAGTCTCATTAAAGGGACAAAGTCTCAGTTAAAAGGACAAAGTCTCATTAAAGGGACAAAGTCTCATTAAAGGGACAAGGTCTCATGAAAGGGACAAAGTCTAATTAAAGGTCTCATGAATGGGACAATGTCTCATTAAAGGGCTGAGGTCTTATGAAAGGGCTGAGGGCTCATGAGGGTCTCATGAAAGGGCTGAGGTCTCATGAAAGGGCTGAGGTCTCATGAAAGGGACAAGGTCTCATGAAGGGCTGAGGTCTCATGAAAGGGACAATGTCTCATGAAAGGGACAATGTCTCATGAAAGGGCTAATGTCTCATGAAAGGGCTGGTCTCATGAAAGGGCCAGGTTTCATGAAAGGGACAAGGTCTCATGAAAGGGACAAGGTCTCAGCTGAAAGGGACAAGGTCTCATGAAAGAGTCTCATGAAAGGGACAAGGTCTCATGAAAGGGACAAGGTCTCATGAAAGGGACAAGGTCTGATGAGGGCTGAGGTCTCATGAAAGGGACAATGTCTCATGAAAGGGACAATGTCTCATGAAAGGACAATGTCTCATGAAAGGGACAAGGTCTCATGAAAGGGATAAGGTCTCATGAAAGGGACAAGATCTCATGAAGAGACAAGGTCTCATGAAAGGGACAAGGTCTCATGAAAGGGACAAGGTCTCATGAAAGGGACAAAGGGGACAATGTCTCATGAAAGGGACAAGGTCTCTGAAAGGGACAAGGTCTCATGAAAAGGACAAGGTCTCATGAAAGGGCTGAGGTCTCAGGGGAACGAGGTCTCATGAAAGGGACAATGTCTCATGAAAGGAGGTCTCATGAAAG